>CM076580.1:1592315111-1592915111 GCA_034641835.2 Pinus albicaulis | reverse complement strand
CTCCAAATGTGTTCTTTTCTTTTCTTTTTTAAGTTCGACCTCCAAGTGATTAAGTGATTTTATTCTCAAAAGGTGATGTCAATTTCAAAATTGTGTGCAAAGTGTTTTGAATGTTGAAGTATGAGAATGATGATTTTGGTATGGGGAGAGTGAGAAACATATATTTTATTTTGATTGTGTTTAATGTACTTATATAGTTTGGCATTGGAAAATGTTAGCTATTATATCTACCTTCATATATTTGAATTATAACCTTGAAATAAAATACTTACCCTCGTTGACAATTTATGTGTGTGTGATTAATTAGTTCTAATTCAAGGAAAATTAATTCACCCAAAAAGACTCATGAATGAAGTCCTTAAGTCTTTGAAAATTTGTAAATATTTTATAATATGGTTATATTCTTGTGTTTAGTAAAACCGAGGAAGAATATTTTAGGTTCTTGAAGATGGTACATAAGAGATTGCAACAGGATAAACTTTTGATATACTTGAAGAAATCTCCCTTCATGAAATTGGAGTTAACATATTCTGGTCTTATAATCTCTCCATATATACTAAATATGGACCAACATAAGGTGAAAGCTATCAATAATGGCCTACCCCGAGGAATATTCATGAGATAAGATAGTTTCACAAGTTTTCTAGCTTTATAGAAAGTTTATTACATATTTTAGCTATAAATGCGCACCTATGGTTGAGACTATAAAGAAACAATAAAATCCATTTAAATGGAATTTTGTAGCTAATAGGTAATTTTAATTGATGAAATACAATATAACCGAGCAACAAATATGATCTATACCTAATTTTAAAAAACCTTTCCAAGTCAAGTGTGATGCAGGTGAAATGGGCAATGTTTTTGTTCTTAGTGAATAAGATAATCCTATTTCTTATTTCAATGAGAAGTTGAATGAAATTAAACGTAAGTATTCCACATATGATAAGGAATTTTATGTAGTGATACAAGCCCTAAAAAAATTGAAGAATTATGTTATGGAGAGGAAGTTTATTTTTTATATTAACACTGATGCTTCGGAGTTTATAGCTAGGAAGGTGATGTTTAATCAAAATCATGCCAAATGGGTTGAGATCATGCAGTTTTTTACTTTTGGTCTTAAACATATTATTGGGAATACTAACAATGTTGCAAATTATTTGAGCAGGAGGTGTTTGGTGTCATAGGAATTCCAAGTGGGAACCTTGGGATTTGAACATGTCATAGAAATATACAAGGAGGACCCATAATTCATAGAAGCTTATGAATAATGAGAGAACCTAGAATTGAGTGATAGAACTCCTTGGATTGAGCGTATGATTAAGGAGGGAGTAATTTTAAACGATAATTGATTATGAAACCTCAATTGTTAAATGACAGAAAATATAATGAAAGAAAAATACAGTGTAGGTATAACAAGCCACTTTAACCATGATAAAACATATGTTGAACTAAGCTCTTTTTATTATTGGCTAGGAATGAGATTTTATGATAAAAATTTAATGGGAAAATGTAGAATTTTTCGATATGCAAAGGGATTTTTTTTGGGTTGATATTAGCCATTTCCCATAATAAAAAAACTATGGAAATCAATTAGTATGGATCCCATTTTTTCTTTACCTAGAACTCAGAGGAAGAATGATTCAAGTTTTGTAATAGAGGAAAAATTTTCAAAAATGACATACTTTATGCCATGTTAAAAAAAAATTGATGTCCCACATATTGGAAATTTAGTTTTCAAAGAAAATGTATAACCACATGGGATACCTAGAAGCATAGTCTTAGAATGAAACACAAAATTCATGAGACATTTTTGGAGGATTTTATTAAAGAATATTGGGAAAAACCTTACATATAGCTCAAACTGTCATCCTGAAATAGATGGGAATACTGAAGTAGTAAAAAAGGATAAGGTAATCTATTGAGATGTTTGAAAAATGAACACAATAAAAAAGGGATCAAGTTCTCCCCTAAGATAAATTTTCCTACGATGATTCTCCTAATAGGAGCACAGGAAAAATTCCATTTCAAATTGTATATGGTATACACCAAAAAGGCATATTTGAGCTTAGACATTTGGGAAAAGAATAATTTTGGAGAGTTAATGCAAATAAATTTCTACATCTAAGTGTATGATACATGAACAAGTTAAAGGACAAGTACAAGAAAGAAACTAAAAATACAACCAGAGAGAAGACCTAAAGGAAAGAGAAGACAACTTTGAAGTGGGGGACCTAGTTTTAACACACTTAAGGGAAAAAATTCCAAAACATGAATACAATAAGGTGAAACTAAAGAATATTGGTCCCTATAGAATATTAAGGAAGTTCTCAACAAAATTCGTATGAAATTAATCCACCCCTTGATATAGGAATGTCTCCTATCCTTAATGTGGCAGATATGTACCCCTACAAGGAACCTAAAGATGAGAATAAGAAGAAATATCAAGGGAAGATTTAGTGGGATGCTCATATGCCTACAACCTAGAGGCTACAGTTTGAAACGATCCTTTATTAAAAGTTTTCAAGAGAACTAGGAAGAAAGAAAATTATGGGTATTTTGGCTAAATGGAATGATCATCCAAGAAAAGATGCCATTTTGACGAATGTCACAAAGATCCAGAAACATGGAAAAATAGTTATAGACCTCATGGACATGATTCCATGAAAACTTTTTTTTCTATGGGAGTTTGATAAAGGAGCATTGGGACAATCAAAAACCATTTCGTGTTTAATTTATTTCTTTACTTTGTGATTAGCAATTATGATATGTGAGAATATTATATGTTTTTAGGTTGTTAAGGTGATTTTTCCTCATGGGACAAATGCAACTATTTTGTCTGATGAGATGGTATCTGTTGGAAATGTAGAAGATTAAAGGAAAAAACCACACAAATAATTTAGACACAATAACACACATGTGTTGCGTCTCTTCTACTAATCTTCAATCTCTGAATACAATGAACCCGATTAAGGGTATTTATCCTAACTCACTTGACATGCACACACTTATCAAACTCATCTATCACATAACTCAACTTGCTCAACACTCACTTAACTTACTCTCTAACTCACTCGCCAAATTCATCTATCAACTTACTCAATGCTTACTTAATTTATTGTCTAACTCTTCATGCGAGAGTTAATTCTAAAACATAAATCATGACAACTCAAACATGTCTATCGATCTATGTCTCAGCTAGGCTTGCAACACCCAAGTTTCTTTTGTGAAACTCAAACAAATATATTGCTAATGGATTTGTAAATATATCAACCAATTTATCACCAGATTTACAAGGCTTCAAGTGAGCTTCTCCATTGCTCACAACTTCTCTAATAAAGTGATATCTAGTATAAATATTCTTGCTCTTTTGATGAAACACATTACTCTTTGTTAGTGGAATATCTGAGGTGTTGTCACAATATATTATTGTTGATCCTTATTGTTTCTGCTTAAGTCCATCCAATACTCTTCTTAACAATATTGCTTAAAATTTTGTTGATGTTGCTGCTACATATTCTTCTTCTGCTGATGATAGTGTCACAATGGGTTTCTTCATATATGCCCATTCTATCACACCTGAACTATGATGAAACACATAACCGAAAGTGCTCTTCCTATCATCCAAACGTCATGCAAGATCACTATCTATAAATATAATTTTGTACTTGAATATATCACTATCTAGTTCTTGATATGTATTATAGAATTCTTTTTCATGCACTCTAATGTGTGTCTTTTGGAGTCTCCATAAAAATGGAAGTCAAATGCACTCCTTGCATAATATCTGGTCTTCAAGTTTTGAGATACATGAGGTTTCCAAACAATTTTTTGAATAGAGTTGGATTGAAATATGATCCTTCATCATCCTTACTTAAGTTTGTACCCGTTTCAATTGGTGTGGGTATAGGTTTGCAATTATCCATCTTGAATATTTTCAGCAAATCTTTGGCATATTTATTTTGGCAAATAATAATTATTTTTCTGATTGCTCAACTTCTATGCCAAGAAAATATTTCAGTAAACCAATATCTGTCATTTCAAATTCTTTCATCATCGTTGCTTTAAATTCATCTAACTCAAGACCATCTACAAAAATCATATCATCAACATATAAGAAAACAATAAAAAAATTTCCATGCTTATTTAGCTTTGTGTACAAGGTAGGCTTAATGTTTCTTCTCCAAAATCCATTCTTAATCATGTAACCATTGATTCTGCTATACCATGCTCTAGGTGCTTGCTTCAGTCCATAGAGCACTTTCTTCAACCTTTAAACTTTATTTTCTTTACCTTCAACTTCATAACCTGGGGGTTGCTACACATAAATTTCTTCTTCTAGAATTCCATTCAAGAAGGCTTATTTGACATCCATCTAATATACTTTTCATTTTTTCTGAGCTGTTGTGGCTAGAACTACTCTTACAATATCTAATCTGGCTACTGGAAGAAACTTTTCTCCAAATTCTATTCCTGGTGCTGTGAGAATTCTTTTGCTACATGTCTTTCTTTAAATCTATAAATTTCACCTTTCTCGTTCAACTTAGTCTTGTACACCCACTTCACACCAATACAATTTTTATCGTTTAGTAAATTTACCAAATCCCATGTATCATTATTTTCAATAGAATCAATCTCTTCATTAATGGATTGCACCCAATTTTCATCTCTGATTTCTTCTTCAAAGAAAGAAGCTTGGAATGAAAAAAATACAAAATTTGAACTAACATCCAAATCATCATAAATATCTTTGAAACTTCTCATCTTTCTCTTACCATTGCTTGATTCATCACCTGATTGGTTTCTTGGATAATTCTAGTCTATTGATCTGCTTGAAGATCCATGTTGCTTTCAAAATCTTGGAGCCCTTGATGGTGTGACTCTGTTTCGTGTTTGCTCTTTTGATTATTTTTTCTCCTTTTCTACTACATCATCCTCATCCATCAATGGTGCTTCCACATTTATTGTTTTTTCTACAGTCTCATTCTATGACTCTTGTTCTTTTAACACAACATCTCTACTGATTATTGTCTTCTTGGTGACAAGGTTCTATAATTTGTAAGCTTTTGACCGCTCACTATAACCAATAAATATGCATTTTTCACTTTGATCATCCAATTTTCCTCTTATATGCTTAGGCACATGTGCATAGGCTATACATCAAAAAACTCTTAGATGAGATACGTTGCATGACATACCTAACCATTCTTCTTATGGAAATCTGTTATCAATACTCTTTGTAGGCGATTTTTTTATCAAATAAACAACACATGGAACTTCTTCTACCCAATACTCATTAGAAAAATTTCTTTATTTGAGCATGCTACTTGTCATGCTCATAATTGTTTTTGTTCTTTCTCTCTGATACACCATTTTTCTGCAGTGTGTATCTGGCTCTAAACTTTATTTTGATTCCATGTTGTTTGCATTACTCATGGAATGCTTTTGAATCATATTATCCACCACGATATGATCTTAATACCTTGATCTGTCAATCACTTTGGTTCTCTAGTAAATCTTTGAACTCTTTTACCTTTGAGAAAATTTCAAACCTTTTCTTCAAGAATTAAACCCAAGTATTTCTGATATAGTCATCAATAGAAGTGAGTAAGTAGCAACTTCCACCAATCAATTGTGTCCTCATAGGTCCACACAAGTCTGTATGCACCAAATCATCTGTATAATTTTATTTGTAAGAAACATCCTTCAGAAAATATTCATGGTGTTGATTTCCTAAGATGCAAAGGTTCTTTGATGGGAGGTAATCCTCTAACCATATGTTTATGCTGCAACAATCTTAAACTGGAAAAATGCAAGTGTCCAAACTGAAATTTCCATAACTAATAATAATTACAACATGCAACTGTAAAAGAAATAACCTAATCATTGTAGTTCATAATTACAGGAAATAATGTGTTCCTTGTCATTTGAACCTTTAATATCAACTACTTTCTTGGGGGTTTGTCATAAATAACACACTCTTTCCCCTAAAAGATAACTATGTATCCTTTCTACGTCAATTAACAAACACTTATCAAATTGTGTTTGAGACCAGAAAACATACCTCTCAGATTTTCTTTGGCTCCCCCTGCATGGTCAAAATTTTGACCACTACTTGCCATCTACATCCATAGTCTTGTCAGTCCCCAACTTTACCTCTGTCTTCATAGATTGATCCAAATTTGCAACCAAATTCTTGTATTTTGTCATGTGGTTACTGCAACCACTGTCTAATAGCCACACCTTATCAGAAGGTTCATTCATGTTATTGCATGCTAGGAACATGGAGTTAGTACTCTTTGTAATAACATTAGCTCCATTGTTTCCTTGATAAATTTTCTTCTTCTTGCAATCACGAGCATAATGACCAAATTTATTGTAATAATAATATATCACCCTTGATTTTTCATATCTGTAATTATTTTTGAAGATTCTTTTATTGATGCTTCCACATTCATGTTCATGCTCTTCTCGCACATCTCTATGACTGACATATCTTCTGCCTCCTCTCTGCCTCTCAATCTAACTTTGCCCCATCTTATTGAAATAGAAACTTGACTTTTGAAAGCCGTTTCTAAAGTGGAATCCTTATTTCTGTCTATCCTTGCATCATGTGATAGAAGTGATCCGACCAAATCGTCAACTTTAAGTTTTTCCAAATCCTTGGCTTCTTCTATGGCTGCTACCACAACATCAAACTTGGTAGACAAAGATCTATGGACCTTCTCAATCACTGTTCGATTTTTTGTTTCATCACCATAAATTTTTATTTGATTTATGACCAAAATGACCCTATTCATGAAAGAATCAATGTCCTTTGTCTCCTTCATCTGTAGACTTTTAAAAATTTTCCTAGTATTATCCAATTTAACAATATTGACTTTTTAGATACCTTGATAGCTTGTCGCCAAAGTTTCCCATGCTTGCTTTCCTAAACATGTGATCATAATCTTCTTGAAAACTTCTTGGTCCACTCCCTGCTTGGTCCATGTTATCTTTCTTCCATCGTTCCCTCTCAGCATTACTAAGGGCTCGTTATTCCAAGTCATTTTGAGGTTTTGAAAACCCAAACTTGACATGATCCCAAACATCATGCGCTTTTAACATGGTATCCATCTTAATGGACCACACATCATAATCCTTCCCTATGAATGAAGGAAGTTGTCGCTCGAAACTGCTTGTTGTCATCTTTCTTCAAAAAAAGCATTTTCTAATAAAATCTTAAATTTCTTCTTTGATATGCTTTGCAAAGCTAAAAAAATAACCTTATAATAAAACCCTAGCTTTTATTTTTTAGATACAAATTTTCTTTTTTAAAAAATCTTTATACAAAAAAATTCCTTTATAATAAACCCTTTTAAAAAAAAAAACTTATTATAATCTCTCCACTTTTTAAATATATTCAAAATCATTTTTGAAAAAACCTTTTTCAAATATCTCTTTTTAATACACCTTCGTATTATTCAAACACTAACTATTTTAAAGACCTTTAAAAAAAAAACAAACCTTTCAAATAAAGAAACATATTATTTAAGGCTTGATTTCTTTGCAAAAATTGTTTGAAACCCTCTTATGACTCTTCGTTGACCTTTTTTTAATAACTTACTAACGTGCTCGTAGTTTAATAAAGAAGCATGTGTAACGCTATGCATGTTATGTGTAGAAGTGTTAAACACTCCTCGTGCTATGTTGAAGTGCATTAATATAAACACAACGAGATATTAACAAGGTTGTGTACTTCAAAAGATCCATAAGTTTATCAACTGTAACGTGGTTTTTTTCTGTGGGAACCTACGTTATAATGGCATGTATATAGATGATTGCTGATGCATCTTTCCTTGGTTCTTTGTGACCTCACTCTAATACGAATTTCTTAGAAAGGCATAAGAGTAAAGGCACAAACCACACAAATAATTCACACACAATAACACACACGAGCTATGACTATTCTATTAATATTCAATTTCTGAATACAATGAACCCACCAAAGGGTATTTATCCTGACTCGATTGACATGCACACACTTACCAAACTCATCTATCACATAACTCAACTTGCTCAATGCTCACGTAAATGACTCTGCAACTCACTCACCAAATTCATCTATCGACTGACTCGGAACTTACTTAACTTATTGTCTAACTCTTCATGCGGGAGTTTATTAACAATTTTAACAGTGTCTAGTCTTCTAGAGTAGGGAAAATTGTTCAAATCTCTAATAGTTGTTGGTTACAACAACATTTTGTTTCATGGAGATATTTTGGAATGTTTAGAAATATAAACACATAATATTTGATGCTAAAAACTCAAGCCTCCAAATTATCACCTAGTGCAAGTAATTACTGAGAATACAACTTTAGTTACAGTATGCATCAAATTGATTGTGAGATTCTTGTGTGTTTTTTGTGTTTAGAGTGGAAGGTGACGAGTGAATCCTTGATGAGAAATATGAAATATGTTGTTCTATTTTTGTGACTATGTGCATTTTAATATATATTAAACCTTGGCATGCACGTAGTTTATAATATAATACTTTTATGTTACATTATAACTATGGGGGGAGGGACTGGTATAAATCCATATGTTTTATGCTATGCAAAGAACAACTGTGATGGGAGGAATGGGGATTAGAGTGCATATTAAAGCACAGGGAGACTTCTAGGTCTTATAACACACCATATTCTGTATGCCAGGCCAACGAAACAAAATGTGGCGTAGGATCACAGAAGGGAACTCCATGTTTTGGGGAATGAACAAGATTTCTTGGTGAATGGGAACCTCAATGAGGAATTGTGAGTGCGAACAACCCCCCACACAAGCCATAAATATTAGTTTCGTGCCCTCCATCATTGATTAAGTTTAGGGAAATGCAAGTGGGAACGATGATTGTTGTCATAAGGGGTACCCCCCTGGACTCGACAACAGCTGTCAATAAATGTGGTTAATTGTGGCCTTTGAAGATCAATCGCATGCCAATAGTGCCAATCACCATACTTTGAATGAAAATTTGGTTGAGCCCTTGAAAAAGGGGTTGCGTTGTGACTCCAAGATGTTTTGGAGCACCAAGAATTTGGTTTTATGGATATATTAAGAGAACCATGTTATAACTGAGGAGCTTAGGCCCCATGGAAGTAAAAATGATAAATGACACATGACGTATATCAATGTGTTAATACTCCACCTAAATTAAATTTTCAATTTTTTTTGGTTCGGTTAGTGATACATGCCGAGGGAAATTGAACTTCCGATCACATGGATACACATGGGCTTGTCGGCATGTCTTTTTCTAATTGTGCTACCACCCACGGACCATATAAATTAAATTAAAATTATTTAAGTGATATGGAATATTTAGTTTCACGTATTTCCCATAAAACCGATGTAACATTTTCTATATTGATGATATTAAAATCAATATTATTACAATTTTGATATTTTTATCTTATTATACTTTAATAAATATGATTATACATCATGATTGAAAATAATTTGGAATTAATATAAATTATTCATTTATTTATTAATATTAATAACATAACTTTATATAATATTTGGGACATATATGATGATGATGAGGATGATTATGACTAACATCCACTAAGACCAATGTGATCTACCCGACCTCAAGAAAATATTTTAAATTGCGATTCTTCAAAATCTTGTTTCTGTGATCAATGAGAAGGGAAAGAAGTGCTCCAAGATAATTATAGCTAGGTTGGCTTAATAAGTCAAGAATATTGGGGGTGTGGCTAACGATCGGGAATTGAGAGCAGATGTGAGTAAGATTCTCGCAGTCTAAAGGGGATTTTTTTCATCATCCACCATTTTAGGATCACAAATATAACATATTATTTTGTCGCAGGGAGTTTTGGGAGTAGACCAGTGCCTAGTTTCACTTCAAAGATCCTAGCGATGTTAATTTTATTCTTAGTTCTAGACAACATATAGAGATAATTCTGGTTATCAAGAGTGGGGTTGATCACCTCCTTATAGTAACTTAGCTTCCTTTTACCCTCTAACTTCTTATCATTCCACAGTTTGTCCTTAAAATTGGAGGTAATATTATCTTTGACACTATCCTTGCTTCCCATGATGATCTCTTCCTTAATGCCGAAATGGTTGAGCCAAGATTGGGAATCCTTATGCCTCCTGCGCTTGAGGCACAGATTGGGATTTTGGCTAAAGTTAGAAGAATTTTTCTATAGCCTCATGGATTCCATGTTGTAAATATTCTTCTTATACATCCGATATTTAAACATAGTCATACGTTCAATGGCAGCCAAGCCAAATTCGATCAATGGGATAGGATAGGGAATATTTCCCTTGATCTTAAGGTTATAGGTTATGAATTTCTTTTGAATCATCTCAATATATCTCCACGAATCTCTATATATACTGAAACCCCAAAATTCACTTTCGTATAATGCAATAGGGGTGAAGAAAGCCTTAAAGATGATTTCTTTTTATAGTCAAAATGGAGAGATCACCTGACTTAAAATTGTTTTCAAGCTCATAATAAGCTTTCCAGACTCTAGTAATTCTTTTCTCGATGCTATAATTCCAATTGAGCTGATGAGGAAAGTAAATCCCAAAATATTTATAAGAAGAAAATTTCTCAAGACAATTGTTATCATAGACAAAGCTTCCATGGGTGATGTTTTTGGATTTAATGATCATGACTTTAGTCTTGTCAGTATTAACTATCATACCCATCCTAGAGAAATAGACATGAAGAGTCTTAAGCTGCTTTCCAAGTTTATCATAGATTTTTGAAAGAAGAACGATATCGCCAGCATAAAGAAGAAGAGTAATGATTATGGGAGTGAGCTCGGTGCACTGCAACCTGCAGTCTCCAAACACTCCTATAGCTTATCGATGTTTATAACAAAAAGGGTAGGGATAGGGGACACCCTTTCGTAACACCGATATTACATGTAATATCTTTAGACCACCCCTCTTTGGTCTTAAGCTTTCCAATGACAGTCTTGTAGAGGGAGATCATAGCAATCTTTAGTTCATGAGGAACCATGATCTCTTCAAGTATATCCTAGTGCTTCTTGTGAGGAACAATGTCAAAAGATTTTCTAAAGTCCACAAAACAACATAAGGGTTCGACTTTAATATTGCCACATTCGACTTTAATATTGTGACAAGGGGGTTGATAGTCGAGTGATGTCTCCTAAAACTAGCTTTCCCTTTAGCCCTTTTACCATGTTTTTTAAGCCAAAGGCTAAGCTTATTTTCCAAAATAAGCCCATATAGCTTGGCTAGGATGTGGTTGACCATAACGGTCATATAGTTAGAGGGAACACTTTTGTCCCAATTTTTAAAGATATGCACAATTAGGCTTTGCACCAAATCTTAGGGAATTCCTACTTTACAAAAAAATTGAGAAGCTTGTGGAGATGACGAATGAGGATATATCTTCCATTTTAAAGATCTCACCTTGGTATCATTCAATATCTTTTGCTTTCCCATTATTGAGCTTATTAATCCTAGAGTCAGCTTCTTCCATAAAGAATATATCTCCCATAATATGAGTGGTTAAGATGGTTCACATGGTGTCTGGAGAGTCATACACCTTTGTAAGATAGTTTTCCCAACTTTCTAAGGGGATAGAGCGATTATCTTTGGTTTTATGAATAAGAACATTCCGCGAAAACGTTTTGGACGTAACTTTAAAAAGATGGAGAAGATACTCGTGTCTCTTACTAATATATGACCTATTCTTCCTCTTTATGACAGCTTTCTATATACTTATATTATGGAGCTTAATGATTACATTAGGGGCGTCTCTGATCACTTTCCCATAAATTTTACAGTTTTTTTCATAAAAATGATTGGAAGTTCTATTATTCTACTTATATGAAATCTCATTAGAGAACTTGCTAATGGTAGGGGAAAGGGTAGTACTAAAATGGTAATAAATTTGATCATTGTTGTTATTATAAGTTAGGGAGCCTAAATCCCTTTCTAAATCTCTTAAGAATATGTTGAATTTACTTCTATCAAAGCAAATGCATCTTTTGATTTCACTAGCCTCCTACATGTGGGTGGTATGCATAAAAATATTGAGGGATAAAGACTAAGGTCTGTGGTCCGAGTCAGGCTCATACCAGTTAAATAGCTCAAAGTTGGTGATACGATTGACGACATGGGTGCCAAAAATCACATAATACATGACATTGCTACCCAACCCATTGAAACAAGTCATCTGACCAGAGAGAGGCCACTTGTTAATACCATTACAAATGATTAGATTATGGGAAATGCAAAATTTGAGGAATTCGGTGCCGAATAAGTTCTCGATTATATCTTCCAATTTTTTCTTCAATCTATTAGCTAAGTTACCATCTTCATCAAGCCACAAGGGATAGGGGTTAGATTTGTTACTTAACATAATAGATTGGTTAGCATCACTCTTAGCATTAAAGTTACCAAGAAAAATAATATTACCTTCATTCCTCAGGTTGCAGAAGTATGTTTCTAAGGTATTAAAAAGGCAGTTCTTCTCCAAATTATTTTTCATATATATATATATATATGAAAAAATCAATATAAATGGAATTATATAAAAACACTAAATAACATATTATTTACAATTAAAAAAAAAACTTAATTAAATATTATAAATATTAACAAGAATGTATGATGTACTAATCATATATAAATTTTCAACATATTATCGTTGCAATATAGATAATTATTCTACTATATTTAATGATAATATTAGAAAAATTAAATTAAATTTTATTTGGTATATAGTTAATTATTAAAAATAATTAATATATATATTTTAATAATCATATATATATATATATATATATATATATATATATATATATATATATTACGCAAAAGAGATACAATCGTGAATAACAACATTAGATTATATCCATACATCATAATATAAATTAATAATATATTACTGAAGAGTATATAACTAGTGTGATTCTTATCAAATATGTTGCAATTTCTTTTTTTTCTTGTGGATGAGAGTGCTTTAGTGTATTGTTCGAAGATAGTGTGCAACTACATCCTTGTTCGAGACTGCAATTTAAAGTTTCACAATGTTGTTGTTGTTGTTGTTGTGGTGGTGGTGGTGGTGGTGGTGGTGGTGGTGGTGGTGAGACCAAACTTTGGTCTATCGAACCTAAAGAAACTAATTATTTAGTTTGGTTTAAAATTGTACTCCTGTGCTCAAAGAGCTTGGAGAGAAGTGTCTTGAGCTCACTATAATTTTAACATGTTAAAAGGCTAGGAAGGTTGTTATTTCAACAAATATTATGAAACTGAGATCTAATGTGGGTGTACGCAGGGCACTTTAAGAGGAAGTGATTTTCATCCTCAATGTTCATATTCTCACAGAGATGGCATATCCTTTTCACCCATGGTATTTTAGGAACTTCCCAACGACTTCTTTCACTATGGAGCTCATGAGAGTTTGTTCTTATCTTGGCTATATTATTTTTTTCTTTGACCTAGTTAAAACATAGATATACTTTTCATCTCCTAGAGTAGGGTTGATGACCTCCTTATAAGATTAATTTCCTTTTAGCCTCTAAATCTTTCTTACACCACATTTTCTCTTTAAATTTAGAAGTAACAATATTTTTAATTTTATTAATATTTTGCAATGTAACATTTTCGTCGATCTCCGAATGGTTAAACCAGGCCTTATATATTTATACCAACCTCATTTGAGCCTTCAATGATTAGTATAAAAATACATATTTTCCAACATAATTTTTCTTGTGTAATAATCTCACCCCATATACATATACATATACATACATACATATATATATATATATATATATATATATATATATATATATATATATATATATATATTCCTTAAAAAAGTAAAGTTTCTTAAATTGTATTGAACATAAATCCTAATAGATAACGGATATTTCATAGGATTTGTTTTAAAACCATATTTTAAATTATATAACAAAACAAAAAACAACACATACGTTGATAGAAAGTTCTTATACAAATTTATTATTCCTTTTTAAATTAACTAAGACTTAATTTATTCATATACACTAAATCATCATAATTTTAAATTAAAAAATAAATATAAAATAAATTATTAAATAAATTACTTATTCAATAATATTTAAAAAAAAACATTATATATCTAATAATATTGAAATATGGAATTTATTTGGTGTAAAATATGGAAATAATATAATTTAATTAACATTGAAATAAGGAATTTATTTTGTGTATAATATGAAAAAGATATAATTTAATTATTTGTTATAATTTTTTAAATATCTTTTAATTAAAATTTTGTTTTCAGTTGTTAAATTTATAATAATAAAATCATAATAAAAATAATATAATTTAATTGATATTGAAATATGGAATTTTTGTTTTGTGTATAATATGAAAAACATATAATTTAATTATTTGTTATAATTTTTAAAATATCTTTTAATTAAATTTTTGTTTTCAATTATTAAATTTATAATAATAAAATCATAATAGATATATTTTATTATGATAATAGATAGAAGGTAACTGTATATTTCACCTGTTATTTACTGCAATATTTTTGGTTATTTGCTATCTCATTTTCTTTATAATTATATATTACCATTACCATACTTATACCCTTCTTTTACTATTTTTCTCAAGTAGGCACCAAGAGGAGAGAGTCATCTCGTCATTCCCTCTCTCGGCCATCTCGTTATGTGACTTAAAAAGTCCTTATTTACCCATTTGTTTTGAAGAATTAGTGTAAATAGTTTTTCCTTCCTGATTTCTAAGGACCACGTCCTCTGTCTGCATAAGAGACTCATCTGGTTTCCATATTCTAGATGCAAAGTCTTATTCTGAGACTCATCAGAGTTTTACGTGGGTTTCTGGCTTAGATGTGATTTTTTAATCTTTCTTTTGGTTAAGTTATTGCGTTCACTGTGCTGCCCTTCCAGCGATGAGTTTTACAATCTGTGGTGCTCAGTTTTGTAACTAAATTATGTATTTAGATTTTCATTTTGGCATAGTTGTGCATTGTTCCATTTTTGTAACCCTTATGACTAATATGTATATTGAATACAGTTACTATGTTAGCACATTTAACGGTTTAAATTTTATAAATATATTTGGTATATTTCTGATGAAATGTCCATCATTACTCATACTCTATATTCTATTTTTTTATTTGTAAGTCGGAGTTTCAAATTTCGCTGTGTGAATATTTCAATTGAAACTCTATGTTTATTCAGCAAGGCTATAAATATCTATATATCATCTTATGTTATGGTTCTCCTTACATGTATTTTCTCGTTATATTTTTTCCAGCAATTTCTTTTTACATGCTCTGCTTTTAATGCTATAGTTATTTGAGTAGAAGACTCTGAACTCGGCCCTGCCACCACAGGGCTCAATTCTAAACTTTTGAGTCTAGTTTCTTATTTATTATCATTATATATGGTTTCATATTATGATATTTTCTTTCCTGTAATTTATATAACATGTTATTTCAAAATTATTTATTTTTGAAAAGGTTTAACTGGACCTATCTTGCATGAATATAAATCCTTCGAAAACAGAGCAGTTAAACTTTGTTAATCCTATTTACAAAGTAAAATATATAGCCTCCTACATAAATAAAGAATTGATGTATGCTCTATGTAGGTATTTCTCAAATTACTACATATTTCCATATGCATATGAGGATATTATTTCTTGATAATTTACTGACAAATTCATAATAGCTTAGCCTTTTAGTGAACTCAGGCTTCACCCTCCAAATCACACATAGTTATCATTACAGAAGTAAATACTTACCTCTAGCCTTTACTTCCTTAACTGATGGTTCCTCCCAACCTTGAGAGAGGCTACCACATCCTATTCTCCCCCCATGCTCCACACCAGGTCTTAGGTCGGAGGAAGATTGCGAGAGTTAAGTCTCAGGACCAATGTCCAACTTATACTCTCTCTGGGTTATTAGAGCTCCATCGGTACCCACTAGCTCTGGAAAACTCCTTCAGAACATCCTTGTTGTAACACATCTCTTCTTTTTCAGCATAATCCCTTCCCCTTCTCTCGATTCCTTTTTCATCCGCCTAAGGAAGGTAACTTCCAGAATCTTCCTTTACCCTTTTTACCCTAAATCTTGGAAATTCTTTAACCATTCAGTTAAAGTCATCATTCTAAATAATTATTCAAATTTTTATTTTCTTTTCCAAAAAGATAAAATTTAAGTCTCACTAACGAATAGTCATATTCATTAACAATTCAAATTTTTTTATAAAAGTAAACTGACCATAGCTATAAAATAAAAGGATGTGTTACAACTTCCCCCTCTTAAGGAAAACATCATTCTCGGTGTTATTTCATCATGAAAACAATTCGGGATATATTTCTCAAACAAAATTTTCATCCTGCTAGGTAGCCTCCTCTAGGCCAAAGTTCATCCACGGGACTTTAACTTGGGCGATGACTCGCCTTCAGAGCGTTATTTCTCTCTAATCGAGGATACAAAGAGGTTCTACCAGAAATTCATCGTCTCGTTCGACTTGTAATCAACAGATTCATAATTAGTTAAATTAAGTACCCTCATTATTGTAAAAAAGAATGTAAACATAACTTACATGTACACTCTACTATTGTATCACATGTCTGGGGTAATGTATGTATTACTTCAATAGAGATACATGGAACACATTATTTACCAAAATATGACTAGGTAGGGCGAGTCGATAAGCCACCGGCCCTATCCATTCCAAAATCTAGAATGACCCACAATATCTAGGAGCCAATGTGGCACAAGAGTTCCATCTCAAAGTGCTTTTCTTCCATGGCACATGCCAAACAACAACTATGGGCCAATATCATTGAATCTGTAAATGATATTGGGCCATCCATGCATGTTATCTATGAACCGAAAGACTTAGCCAAAGAAGCAAGAGAAGCCATTCAGAAGATAAAAGAAGAACTTGGTAAGAATCCTAAAGAGGCTAATGAAATCATCAAATTCCTTAATTCCAAGAATAGGTAGAAGTTAGAAGAAGTTGGAATTAGTGATAGAAAAGAAACCATCCTCGAAGTTAGGAAGGTTATTTCTAAAAATAATTTGATGATACAACTAGAATAGAAATGCCAGAATATGGAAGTTGCCATCACAAGGTTCATGATGAAGTTTGATGTCCTAAGGCAGAAATACCTTCCAAATCCATCATTTATTCCTGAAAAACTAATGAAGAAGGATGATTCTAATAAGAAGATAAGAGAAGTGGATAAGGAGCGAGCCAATAACTCAGCCATGCAACGTATTAAAACACAGAAGGTAGTTTACAAAAACTTTGAGAATCTTGTTTACCTATAGCATGAGGTAAAACACATATATATTAACAAGCCTACATTCTCAAAGTATACTGAAGCAGATGAAATATTCAGAAGGATGGTGAAAATTAAGTTACTAGAGGCAGAACTATGGGAGAAATTGACTGATTTACTATGAAGATCAAAATAGTCAAATGAGGTAGTCAAATGAGAAAAATATCAGTCAGGAAAAGATAAAATAGAGCATGCTATTTTATAGATATAGTTTGCAGTAAAGAACAGCACTAACAGTGAAAACATAGAGAGTCAAATAGTATAAGTAAAAAGTGAGAGTGAAAGCTGCTAGCGTAGAGAAGACTCCACTACCTAACAAACAACCTACATTGAGCAAAAATCAGAGACAAATCAGCAAAAAATATCAACAATTAAACAACAAATAAATAAAAGCAGGGACAACTTGCATTAGGTAGATAGTTGTCTCTATCTTCTTGCATGAAGATATTTCTTTTTCCTTGAATAATTCCTAAGTTGTTTTAGGATATTTTTTAAGATTTTTTCTATAAATACTTCACATTTTGAAGTATTGAGTGTAGATGATTGCTAAACATTTCTATAGTTGTACTATTTTGGAACCTGAGGTTGATTGTACCAATTTCAAGTAAACGGACTAGATTAAAGCAATAAAGAGATTATATTGCAGGATTCATTTGTTGGACCATTACAGTGAACTACTTTCTACTTGTTCAATTGTTTATTTCTGAATTTTTCACATGCTCATGTTTTCTTAATCTAAATGATATAACTGGAATGTTATTAAAGAATATGTTTAATTACACTCGGTCTTGAACTTTTTATAATGTATATGTTTTTCTTCTGATGTCGAGATTAGGGAATTCTTAATTGCTCCCTTGTTTCGATTGACCTCTGTCTTTCCACTCATTATCTGGATTTGATAACCCTTAATTGCTCTCTTACCCTGATTGAAACCATTTTCGCCATCAGCCTAAGGATCTAAAGTGACTAAACTACCTTGCCCCGTGAATACTTCCCTTTAGAACCTTGATCATGCTTTCGCTTCTTGACACTTTGACTCCATTAGCCCAATGGAATACATGTCTAAATCTATCCATTTAAGTAAGTGACTTCCCACCAAACGAAATCCAAAAAAAAATCCCAAGTAATCCTACATAACTAGCCTAAAATCAATTGAAATCAACAACGATAAATAATATAGAGAGATCCCTCTCTAAGCATTAGGAAGGCTAGATCCTAAGGCCTAAAATTAGGTTTGTGGTTACCTCTAATATTATTTAAACCAAAATATAAACAACCCTTGAGAATTATTGGAGTGATAGCATATTAGTGACACCAATGGGGATCTAACCAGTCCTCAGTTTTAAAATAAATATTAAAGGAAATAATTTTATTTATCTTTTCACCTTAAGATTGTTTTAAAGGGTTGTTAGCAAACTTTTCCTTAAAAATTGAAATTTTGGCTTCCAGAAGAGTGTACTATACCAGGTCTAATCCAGATCTAGAACTTGCTGTCATAGTAGATAATCCTGACAGAATTGTAAGGAAAACCAAAAAAAGTAGAAAGTTCAGGTAATAGAAATTCATTGATCAAAGAAAATTATCTTCCCAATAAATTATCAAGTTTAAAGACATTGAATTTGATTTATCTTTAGAGCAATCTTTGTTTAAAAAAAAATCAAAAAGTGACATACATAATAGTGTAATAGATCGTGATTTAATTTCATTCATTGAAAGTAAAAAGGAAACTGTTTCACTAGATTCAGATAAAAAAACCGTAGAAGTTTATGATAAACTTGATTCTTTAACTGCAAATTTGATTAAGGAAATGGATGAAGCTTATTTTCACCATTCAGTTGAATTGATTGCTTTATCTTCTTATATCCCTAAGCCTTCTACCAGTCATTTAGATACAAGTCATTTATAATATGTAGGTTCATCCTTGTTTAGTACCACCTCATCTATTATTTTCACCACATTTAATTCCACAGAATCCTTCATTCCTAAGCTTCCACTTCAACCTAGAGTTTTATTTCCAACCCAAGATATTGCAAGTTCATCCTCTAGCACTGCTGCTGCATTTTCAAGAACTTCAGCCACATTTCCAAGCACCTCTTCTAGCATCCCAACTACATCTGCAAGTACTTCAACCTTATCACCAATTACTTCAAACTTACCTCCTAGTTCATCCAGTATCTTAGCTATGGCTGCTAGATATGCCCCATTGGTCCTACAAGCCCCTCTACATGCCATGCCCTAAGACTACCAAAGCAAAATATTTCAATTTGATGGTACTATTCATTACACTGCCCAAAAACATGTTAAAAAACTGAAAGATTACTTTGAACTGCATGAAATAGATGAGGCTGACGTTTAGATGAGACTTTTTGCTCAAAATTTAGCTGGTGATGTAAAGAAGTGGTTTAAAGTTTTTCCTGCTGGTAGTATTCCTGATTTAGCTACTTTCCATAGGATGTTTCTTAATAGATGGGAGAAAAAGAAGAATCCATTATAAATTTTGTCTGAATTTGAAAAAATAAAAAGAGCACCTAATGAAACAATTCAGGACTTTTGTACAAGATATAATAGTATTTACAATGCAATCCCTGCTAATCTTAAATCTCCTCCAGACTCTGCCCTGATCAAATTCCCTGATGGATTTGATACATATATGGATTACCAATTAAGAGAGAGAAACTGAGAAACCTTAGAGAAGATGCAAAGTAATGTTGTAAGTGTAGAGGAAAAATTGTTAGCCAAGAAAGCTAGATTAAGAAATGAAAGAAGAGTGACAATAAAAGAGGAAACATCAACTTCGGATTTGAATATAGATAGCTTAGAAAAAAAATTAGAAAGAATAACAGATAGGTTAGACAATATGGAAAGGAATCCACAGTGGGATAACCAACTACAAGGTCCTCAAATAAGAAATCCCAATTTTAGGAAAAACATCAACATTGGTAAATCTAGAGAATCAACACTTGATCAAACAATAAGATCACCTTTCCAAGAGAACTATGCTGAAATTTCTCACCAAAACGAATATGATGAAGACACCCAGATTAATCTAATGGGAATTATTGATGATAATACCATTTTTACTACACACGAAGAAAAAAAATTATATGAATTACAACAATTACAATTACAACCTGCTGAGTCTTTTGATTACAAGCAAGGTTACAAGTTTTCCATTAATGAAGTTCATAAGAAATATAACCTTAGAAGCAAGAAAATGTTGAAACACCTACTAAGAAATCTGTCCAAAATCAAACAAAGAAAATAGTAGAAGCTCCTACAACCAAATTACTACAAATTCTTCCTAGGGAAACCCAACAAAACTCTAGTTCAAATCAGAAAAATTGAAATCCTAGGCAGAAAATTTCTAGTCCTAAAATTGCACCCAGTCCTAAGATTGTTGACATTACAGATATTGATGTTCAAACATCAGCTCATCCTCAAAAATCTATTGTTTCTAAGACATCAACTTCTGCAAAAACAACAAGTTCAGATCCAAAAACATTTGTTGTTGATCCAAAATCAGCTGATCCTAAAACAGTTGTTGCCAAAACAACTTTTGAAACTTCCAAAATTGCCAAAGTTACCACTGATACTCAAATTGTCCCTAAAAATAAGAAAAAAAGCAGTAAAAGAATGGAAACACAAATAGAAAATGAAAAAACAACTGTAGAAAAAGAAGAGAAACATACCCAAACTGATGTTACAAAGGAAGAAATAATTCAGTTAGGAAAATCACAAGCTCCATTCAACATCCAAAATGAAATTGCCAAACTGAAGATACCTATACCTTTAACAGAACTGGTTAAGCATGATTTATACAACTCACAGATCACTGGCACATTAAACATAAACGAAGGAGAAGACTCTGTCAATTAGAGTGATGACCAAATAGAATTAATATTTGGTCATGAAGTAAATGGAAAACACCAAGAGGGAGGAGTTCCTCCTTTCTACATTATCTTGACTATTCATGATCAGATTTTACATAATGCTATGCTCGACTTAGGAGCTTCACATAATTTGAAACCTTGAATTTAGACATCACTAGGCCTTATAAAGATACTTTCTCATTTGATTATATTAAAGTGAAATGTTTAGGCTTAATCAAAGATTTTTGTGTCACTTTAGTTCAATACCGTAGAAAAAGCATAGTCATGGATATTGTGGTAGCTGATATCCTCCTAAATATCAAATGTTGTTATCTCGCTCATGGGGAGAAAAACTGCAGGGATCTCTACAATTAGACATGTCTTATGGCACTATTTCAGTATTTGGCCAACCCAAGAAACTTTACAGAGAGACATTAATGAATTACATGGTTAGTAGTGTAGAAAGACCTAGAAATTATTCTATTTATTCTACACCTACTGATATGGACTCTTTCATTTTATGTAATTCCGAAACTGGTATAGAGAACAACACAGAATTAAAACAGAATGAGAAATATTGAGACAGAGAAAACATATTTCATGAATCAATGTGGCACCTAGATTTTGATGGATTAGTGAATAAATTAGGAGCATGAGCAAGAGTTTGGATTGATAACATGGGAAAAAATCATGCAGAAGGTCATGCATTTAGATTAAACTTCAAATGTACAAACAACATGGCAGAGTATGAAGCTTTGATTTTAGGATTGCAGATTGTTACAAATTTAGGAGGCAAAAGATTTTCTATCATGGGAGACTCTGATTTAATTGTAAACTAGATTAGAGGAGAATATTTTGTGTATAATCCTAGATTAAGCCAATATAGAGAAAGAATATTAGATTTGATGAAAGAATTGCTTGAGTGTGACTTTGCTGTAATTCCTAGAAAACAAAACATACAGGCACACAGTTTAGAAACTTTTGCTAGTACCTGCAATCTTCCTTTTCAACCAAATCATCAATATACAACAGAAGTAAAAAACATACATATTATACCAGATAATCTAAAATATTGGCAGATATTCTCACAGGATGAAAAAATCTATCATTTCATAAATGCTGAGGGAGAATTTCACAGTTGTAACATAGACACAGATTGTATAATAGATGATGAAATAGACAATAAGATAGATGCAAATAACTTAGATTTCAATAAACCTACTAACATGACTCAAGTAGAAATAGATAATTTAGAAAAGGTAGAAATTGAAGAATTAGAAAATGATGATTCTAACATTTTAAACCTTAAGAATAACTTTTTACCTAAGGGATTAGCCCCATTAGAAGATATTTTTGATTCAAATGATGTTGCAAGAAAACCAACTATGGAACCATTAATATTATATATAGAAGAATGAAATGTAGGAACAGGAAAAAGGCCTAAATTCATCAAACTTTCAAAAGCCCTACCTTAATAAGAAAAATTGAAATGCATAGCTATGTTTAAGGAATTTTAGGATGTATTTGCATGGAGTTATGAAGACCTAAAACCTTATGACACTAGCATAATACAACACAAAATACCTATAAAATAAGATAAAAAACCTTTCAAACAGAAGCTCAGGAGAATCAATCCAGTTTTAATGCCTTTAATTAAAAAAGAGGTAAAGATAATGTACGAAGCTCACATAATTGCACCTATCAGATATTCTGATTGGGTTTCAAACTTAGTTCCCAATAGGAAGAAGACAAGGGAAATCCGACTTTGTGTTGATTTCTAGAATTTAAATAAAGTGTCCCTAAAATATAACTACTCTCTCCCCAAGATGGACCATATTCTTCAGAGGGTGGTTGGTTCATCCATTATTTCATTACTTGATGGATTCTCTGGGTATAACCAAATTTTAGTTCAGCTAGAAGACCAGCCAAAGACTGCATTTACTACTCCTTGGGGTACTTTCAGGTATGTGAAAATTACTTTTGGATTAATGAATACAGGAGCCACTTTTCAGAGAGATATGGATATATCTATTGATAAGTAAATTCATGGTTTTATTGTAATCTATCTAGATGACATAACTGTATGTTCAAAAACTGATGATGAACATCTAGATAACCTAAGACAAGTGTTTATCAAGTGTAGGAAATTTGGCACTTCTTTAAATCCCAAAGGGAATCTCTTTGGACTTGAAGAAGGAAAATTATTAGGGCATATTATATCAAAAGAGGGAATTAGGATAGACCCAGCTAGAATAGAGGCCATTCTGAACAAAATCCATCCTAGGAATATTAAAGAATTGCAAGCTTTCTTAGGTAAAATCAATTTTCTTAGAATATTCATTTCAAACTTAGCAGAAATAATTAAAGAACTCAATAACCTGTTAAAAAAATACTCAGCGCTTAAATGGACTGTACAGGCCAAATAATCATTTGAATCAACCAAACAAGCCTTAACAAGAACACCCATCCTAATAAGTCCTGATTTCAAAAAAGATTTCATTATTTTTTCTTTTTCTTCAGAACATACTATTGTTGCAGTATTACTATAGAAGAATGATCAGGGCTATGAATAGCCCATTTCTTTTTTCAGCTAATCACTTAGATATTCCACTTTAAGGTATAACATAATGGAAAAGCAGGCACTAGCTTGAGTGAAAGTTATCAAAGACTTTAGAGTGTACATCTTGTATTCACACATCATTGCTTATGTTCAAAATTCAGTAGTGAGGGACATTCTAACTCAGAATGGGCTTGATGGTAAAAGAGGCAAATGGATTGCCACCATTTTGGAATATGACATAGAAAGTAAGCCTACCAAACTCATTAAAGGTCAAGGTTTAGCCAAACTCATGGCCGAATAAAATTTTCATTCTTTAGATATAAATTTTTTTGCCCAATTAGATGATCAGGAAGAGATGGCAACTCCACAAATCAATGAAGCCTTTTTAGATTCACCATGTTATGTAGATGTAATATTTGTATTACTAAATTTACAAGCTCATCTTGTATTTTCAAGAACTAAAGCTAGATTTTTAAATTTAAAGGTAATGAAATTCTATATCATAGATAATGAAATATTTTGGAAAGATTATGGTGGCATTTTATTGAATTGTTTGCTTAAAAATGAAACTAATAAAGTTATGGAAGAATTTCATGTAGGTGACTGTGGAGGACACCTTTACTAAAGTCAACTACAGATAAAATCTTGAGAGTTGGTTTTTACTAGCCTACACTTTTTGCAGATGTGAAAAAGTGTGTGACCTCTGTCACAAATGCCAAATCTATGATGGGAAGAAAAAGCTACTACCTTTACCCCTTAAACCCATCTCCACAAAAATTCCATTTCAGTAATGGGGTTTAGAAATCATTGTTTAAATTCACCCACCATCCTCAACCCAAAACAAATGGATTTTTACAGCCATGGAATATTTCACTAAGTGGATAGAAGCCATTCCTTCCAGGAAAGCCACTGATATTTTCATAATCTCATTCTTAGAAAACAATATACTGTCTAGATTTGGATGGCCCGAAAAGCTCATTACTCATAATGCAACTTCTTTCAAGTCTAAAAATATGATTTACTTCTGTAATAAATACCACATTACCCTTGGCCATTCCACTGCCTATTACCCTCAAGGTAATGGTCTTGTTGAATCCTCCAATAAAAGCCTTGTTAATATAATCAAGAAACTAGTAGAAGACAATAAGAAAACCTGGAAAAGAAGGTTAGTAAATGCCTTATGGGCAGACAGACTCACCGAAAAGAATTTCATTGGTACATCCCCTTATCAGCTTGTATATGGGATGGATGTTGTTTTTCCATCCTCTTTAGGAGTACCAGTGATGAAGATGATCCAAGAACTATAGGTAGAAACCAATGATATCTAGAGAAGGATAAACCAGACCATACACTTGCAGCAAAACAGGGAGGAATTCTATCTCAAGTCTCAAGTTGTTCAAGATAAGATTAAAAAGATATTTGACAAGAAGACAATGGAAGATGATTCTTACATAGGTGGAAAAGTTCTTAAGTGGGATTCCAGGACACAAGAGAAAGGTAAACATGGTAAATTTGATTTCATATGGAAAGGTCCTTATGTCATTTATGGTTACAAAGGTAACAATTCATTATTTTTGAAGGAGTTGGATCGATTAGATCTACCAGGTGGACATATCAATGGTATAATGTTGAATAATTACTATTCCCCAGAATAAAAATAGTTCATTTTGTTTTATTTTATCATTGTACATAACATTGCAGAGTTTAGATTGGATTGGATGTTTTTATTATAGATTTGAAGCCTGGAGAGAAGGCCCTAAGCTTTGAAAGACAAAATATCATAAGTATGAATAATGCAGAGCTCATAAAATAGTCTCAAGACAAACACAGTCAAAATTCTAAGGCTACTAATCTTAAAGTTCTTGACATTTCACCAGGAAATTCCATCCCCATGTGGAGCCACTATTAGGGTCCTATAATAATAGGATTCATAATTTTGAATTGACTTTGATTAGTTTTGTAATATTTACATACCTTTCTTTCTACAAAATTGTTTTCCCATATTAGAAAAATAAAAAAATCTAAAGAGGGTAAAAGTCCTAAAAGAAAAATCAAAATAATTGAAAGAAAAAAGATAAAAAAAGAATAAAAAATGAGCCCCAAACAAGAAAAGAGATAAAAATAGATCATGAAAGTGATGCAGATTCAAAATTCCACTACTTTTTATTTCACTTTGCAAAATAATATTGTGTGCAACTTGTTAAAAATGTCACAATACATAAAGGTCAAACTTCTTAATCTTGACCTTTCATGCTTTAAACTTCATGTTGATAGATAGAAAATAAAGATCTAGACAAACAGTTTAATCTTGGCAGATCAGTAGTTAGGTAGAGAATAATAAGGATCTCAACAGTTTAATCTGAGCCCTTGGAAGAAATAAAGAAAGAATTAGTTAGTTTGTTGTTTAAAAGAAAAATGAATAAGGGTCTGCAAGATCAAATGCACCCATGTAAAGGAAGAAAAATGTTAGAGTAGCAGATGGGTAGGCAGAAGCAATTTTCACAAGGCATTGATAGCAGAAAATTGGCCATTTCATTTACTAACTTCCTTTCAAAATCATTCGCTTTGTAAAAATACCCCATGCCCTTCATTTTTTCTCTTTCCCCTTATTTAACTCTTTTCCCCCTTGCAAAAAATCCCTTTTCCTAACTTAAAACACATTTTACCTTTGGAAAAGTAAAAAGTAAAACCGCTTTACTAGTTTCCCTTTTCATTTAAAAATAGACCAAACAGCCATAAAAATACTTTTATCCTAAGTCTAAATGATTAAATATTTATGTCGAGACCCACTGTGTAAATATTCATTCCTGATATAATATTTTACGTTAAAATTACTGTATTTAACCCCCCCCCCTCCCAAATTCATTTTATATTTCATTTTTAACATTTAACTTTACGTATTAGCTCCCTTGTATACCTTTTAAACTCATATTATATTAATTTCCTTATATCTATTATTCCCAACCCATTATTTTTATATAATCTATGGTTTAATTTCCCCACATGTCATATATTTCGGGCCCACTTACTATAATCCCACCTATTACAAGCCCCGACCATATACGTTATAGCCTTATCACATTAACTTGAAATCTCGACCCTATGCATATGTAACATATCACATTATATTACCCCGAGCCCCATGCCTATCAATCTCAACACATCCGTTGCATCCTCCCAATCGTTAGATCTTAATAGATCAAATCCAATGGCCCTTATCGCCCACTGCATCCCTGAAGGCCTGACTTTTAAATACAGCCCAACGTTGTGATATCCGCAGTTTTCAGAGCCCAGCGCCTTGCTACGTGGAACTTTTCTATTCGATCACATCTTCAAGAATTATACTGCCCGACCACTTTAGCTCATGTGAAAATAGCTCAACGGTTTCCCCTAACCGTTATCTGAACCACCTTGTCTTTTGAAAAGACATGTGCATTTATGATAATCACTGTTGGTTAAAAATGAATATAGCCGCCCTTTGTTAGCCCTTTTACCACTCTCAGTTATAGTTTTGCATTGAAAGAGCATTGATGACCATTTTTCAGGAAAAGATCACCCTGTAGACCTCATTTTAAGCCCAATTCAACCAGAATCCTCATTTTATTCAGGTATTTTTCAGTGCTTAGGCATATTCCTAAAGCAAGAAAGAACAGTTTGATTAATTGAATCATTCAGAAGCCATCTGTAGACCTGAAGAAATCCCAGTAGCTTCCCAAATCCTTTTCTGCAAAACCTCGACATATTTTCACATAAATTATGAGCTCTGAAATTGCTTTAAATCACATAGATTGAAAGTTTGATCAATTAAACCTTTGCATACCATAGATAAGCCCCTATTTTATCCAAATATTTCTGCAAACTATAATTATATTACTGAGGTGCTCCCAAAGGCTTGAAAACTATTTCTTAAATCAAAGATTAATCAATTGAATAAATTTAACAAAATAGTGGCTTCCAAAATCATTTTATCTATTAATCCTCTACAACCTCCCATTGTAGATATAGAACACACTCCCTTGGGTGAAAAATATTTTAAAATTATTGACACAGTCACTGAATTTAACCTTCTTGAGCTCCACTGCTGGAGCGATGAAAAATCCATAGACCAAGAAGATGAGGTTTTCATTTGGGAATCTAATTTTCCAAATTATGTATTCCCACGAACTTTCCAGTGCGCAAAAGTAATAAGACTTTGTCAATCTTTCTATTCCCTAAACAGAGAGCCATAATAAGCCCTGAAAAAGAAATTATGTTTACTATTATAGTTGATTCAATCAATCAAATGCTCCATATCCAATCCAGACCAGATGAAACCCCTTTGTCCATTGAGGCTCTTACACAATTGTATCTGAATCTGGACTTCCCCAAGAGGTTCCATATATTCCAAGCTCTTATGCCTTCATCTCTAGAAATTCCCAAGATAAATCCTCCTTACCCATGTGAAAAATTTTCTGAAAGAACCAGACATATCATTAGAATGTTATCCTTTATTCTTGGTTAGTTCACATATGAGCATGTTGATCTTGGAGTACTAGGTTTTTTGTCTACTTTCACACCCGGTCAGCCTCTTGCTACCATTTTCAATTTTTCCCAATACCTTGGTGATAATATTCATGAATAGTTGGTCAAAATGCCTGAAGGAGGTGTTTTCAAGTATTCCTCAGTCCTACTCCACATGTTTTTTTATTTTCAATCACAGAATTTTTCCATCAACCTTCAAAACCGTGATGTCGAAGGTAACCCATAGTTGGTCATATTTTGGACTGCTTTAATAAGAAAAGACTCCAAAAATTCCACCTTTACAGAGTTTATTGATTGTTTCATTCACCCAATGGTCAATATGTTGAATAGTAAAATGCAGCCCATAATCAGTGAGGAGATTAAAAATGGTCTGCAATTGTGAGAGCATAATAGAATAGGAGATTGGCACTTGTGCCAAAACCATATATAAATAAGGGTATATGGATCAAATGTTATTACATATAAACTGCCCAAATACCTCCCAATGAGGTTATTTCCCCTTGAGTATACAAGGAAGATTATTAATTATGATGCAATCAATTTCCTTGCAGCTAAGAGAAAGACACAGTTCAAAATAAAAAATTAGTTTGGCCCCTTCATTTGTAATAACAGAGATGCAGGTCCATAGGCTGAAAAGTATATGCAGAATTTTAAATTCAGTAAGAGTTTTCTATGGTATTATTATCCTTTAGGAGTAATAAGTAAAATAAGAATTAAATGCAAACTAACTCTTATGTAAATGAGAAGAAACCAGATATTGAGAAATTCTCCAATCAGTTTGAATGGTTCGAGAACACCTTGATTGAGGCAGAGAAGCAAGGTGATACAAGTCAAACTTTTCAGACTCCAGCCCAAGAAGATAGGAACTCAAAAAGAATGAGAGGGGAAGGATAATATACTGCGAAGACTACAACTGAAACCAAATTTAAATTAATGTACATGAAGAAGCCAAAATTAAATCCTGTCAATGAAGAAGTGGAACAATAGAACTGATTTATAAAGAAATAGTGGTGAAATATAATGTATCACCTTCAGTTCCTAAAGAAACACATCAACCTTTAACTTCAAACACTCAGCTTATTCAAAAGCAACACAGTGTTGAAGTATCTTCTTCCAGCAAACTAGGAGAGAAGGAGATGGATATTATGCAGAAATACAAAGAAATAAAGATGATAAATGAAGCTTTGAAGACTGATGCATACAACCAATATTGGAAGCAGTCACCCAGTGACCAAAGAAGATTTATTTCTTCTTTTGATTATAAAATTAGGTGGATGCAGATGACCTTCGTGCAACCTAAAGTAAAGCATCCCAAATCATCAGTTGATTACAAAAAGTCATAGTATGAAGTTCAAGCAGATGATGTTCATCCTACTGATTAGTATAATTTCACAAACAAGCTGGTGAAATTCTTTATGCTACAATGAAAAACAAATCCATGAGTGTACACAAAACACTCTTGCAAACATCAAATATCAGCTCAAATTGGAAAAGGCATCCTCACAGGGTAAGGATAATAGAATCAAATCATTGGAATATTAGATTATTTAAGTAGGATATGATCCAACAAATGTAAAAGTTGCAGATGAATTGATAAAGAAGAAAAATGCAGACATTTCTGCATTAAAGAAGCAACTTAAGCTGCCTCCAATAGAACAACCTCAAGCAAAGGAATTATTACAGGATGTAAATTAGAAAGATGAGATGATGAATCTCATTCTTCAATTTATTTCGCAGATAAAGGAAATAGAGAATTAAATGGACAAGTTGGTCTAGGAGAAAAATGCCAGAGAAGAGGTTCATGTCACTGTATTCCCTATAGTCACAAAATCTGTGCATTCTACACTGGAAGAATCATTAGCTCCTACAGTCCCAATGGCTACAAAACTTCCTGTCACCTCATCAACAACTTCAGCAACAGATTCTTCAACAACAGCAGCACAACCTACAGATGAAGCAACTAAACTAGTCAAAGCTATGTAGGACATGTCTATTCAGGCAAATGAAATTAACAAACTTAAAGAATAGCTGAAAAGTCTAGAAGATGAAAAGAAAATTTCTAAGACAATGCACAAGAATGAAGAACAGAAGGAAAACAAGTTCAATGAGAAATTGAAGAAGTTAGAGAAAGATCTAACACTAAAAGAACCAATGGCACAAGCCAAACAATAGCTATGGGCCAATATCATTGAATCTGTCATTGATATTTCGCCATCCATACATGTTATCTATGAACATAAAGACTTAGTCAAAGCAGCAAGAGAATCCATTTAGAAGATAAAAGAAGAACTTGGTAAGAATCCTGAAAAGGCTAATGAAATCATCAAATTCCTTAATTCCAAGAATAGGCAAGAGTTAGAAGAAATTGGAATTAGTGACAGAACAAAAACCATTCTAGTAGCTAGGAAGGTTATTTCTAAAAATAATTTGATGATATATCTAGAAGATAAATGCCAAAATATGGAAGTTTCCATCACAAGGTTCATGATGAAGCTTGATGTCCTAAGGCATAAAGGCCTTTCAAATCCATTAGTTATTCATGAAAAACTAATGAAGCAGGATGATTATGATAAGAAGATGAAAGAAGTGGCTAAGGAGAAAGCCAATAACTCAGCCATGCAAGTTATTCGAACAGGGAAGGTAATTTACAAAAAAATTGAGAATTTTTTTTACCTACATCATGAGGTAAAACACATGTTTATTAGCAAGCCTAAATTCTCAAAACATATTGAAGAAGATGAAATATTCAGAAGGATCATGAAAATCAAATTACCAGAGGAAGAACTATGGGAGAAATTGGTTGATTTACTATGAATATCAAAATAGTCAAAGAAGGCAGTCAAATGAGAAAAATATTAGTCAGGAAAAGATAAAACAAAGCATGTTGTTTTACAGTTACAGTTTGCCATAAAGAACATCAATAACAATGAAAAAAGAGAGAGTCAAAGAGTATCAGAGTCAAAGAGTATTAGTAAAAAGTTAGAGTGAAAGCTTCCAGTGTAGAGAACCCTCCACTTCCTAACAAACATCCTACATTGATAAAAAATGAGAGACAAATCAATAGCAAAATATCAACAATTAGACATCAAATCAATAAAAGCAGGGAAAACTTGCATTAGTTAGATAGCTGTCTCTATCTTCTTGCATGAGATATTTATTTTTTCTTGAATAATTCCTAAGTTGTTTTAGGATATTTTGTAAGATTTTTTGTATAATTACTTCACATTTTGAAGTATTGACTGCGGCTGAATTGCTGAAAATTTCTATAGTTGTACTATTCTAGAACTTGGGGGTGATTGTAACAATTTCAACTTAGAAAACTAGATTAAAGCAATAAGGATATTATACTACAGGATTCATGTGTTGGGCCATTACAATGAATTAAGTTCTACTTGTTCAATTGTTTATTTCTGAAGTTTTTAGATGCTCATATGTTTGCTTAATCTAAATGATATAACTAGAATGTTATTACAGAATATGTTTAACTACACTTTGTCTTCAACTGTTTATCATTTATATGTTTTTCTTCTGATCTCCAGATTAGGGATTTCTTAATTTCTCCCTTATTTCGATTTACCTTTATTTTTTCACTCATTATTCGGATTTGATAACCCTTAATTTCTCTCTTACCTCGATTGAAACCATTTTCACCATCAGCCTAAGGATCTAAAGTGACTAAACTATCTTGCCCTATGAATACTCCCCTTTATAACCTTGATCCTACTTCTGTTGCTTGACACTTTGACTCCATTAGCTCAATGGAATTCAGATCTACACCTATCCATATGAGTAAGTGATTTCCCACCAAACCAAATCCAAAATCAAATACCAAGTAATCTACATAACTAGCCTAAAATCAATTGAAATCAACAAAGATAAATCATATAAAGAGAGCCCTCTCTGAGCATTAAGAAGGCTAGATCCTAAGGATTAAAAGTAGGTTTGTGGCTACCTCTAATAGTTTTTAAACCAAAATATAAACAACCCTTGATAATTATTGGAGTGATAACAATGTACACGTGATCACCCACCTCAAATTCCTGGAAAGTTATTTTCCGATCTATGTATACCTTTTGCCTATCCTAAGCTGCTTTCAAATTATGTCTAATATTTTTCACTTCCCGTTCCATTTCCTCAAACATATCTAGCCCTAACATCAATCTCGTTTCCAAACTACTCCAATTCATTGGAGTCTGACATTGTCTTTCATATAATTCTTCGAAAGGGCTCATCTTAAGAGAATCTTGATACCCGTTATTATATGTGAATTCAACCATATGTAAATATTCCTCCCATTTGGTGGGTTGTTGCATCACATACATGCACATAATGTCTTCGATTATTTGATTCAACCTCTTCGTATGTCTATCAGTTTGAGGGTGGTAAGTAGTGGCGAATTGGATTTGAGTTCCCAAACCAGTAAACAATGCCTTCCAGAAGGATGATGTAAACTTCACATCTCTATCAGAGATGACGATTCTTGGAATACCGTGTAGCTTGACTAATTCTTTGTACAGTCTTGTAAGTTGACTCTACCAGTATGAAATGAGCCACCTTACTAAGTCTATCCACCACCACCATTATTGATTCATTGTGTCTTTTACTTCTTCTCAATCCCATGACTAAATTGAGGGAGATGACTTCCCATTTCCATTCTAGTATAGGGATAGGCTGAAGTAATCTGACTGGGTGTTGGTGCTCTACTCTAAATTTTTGACATTCTAAGCAATTTTTCAAGTATTCAGTAATCTTTCTACGCATTACAGGCTATAAATAGTATTTTCTAATTGTTTTTAACATCTTTTGATATCCGGGGTGTCCCGCATAAGAACTTCAATGATATTTGTCCAATATTAGTTCTCTTAACTCATTTGGAATACATATCTTTTTCCAGATAGTCAAAAGATGTTCATCACTAAATTTTTAATCTAATGACTTACCCTTCTTTTAAACCTCCTTTACTTGCTACGACGTAAACTGATATTCAAAATATCTCTTTGCTGCTTCCATGATTAGCTCCTGGAACTTAGATTCAATCTTATTAACGTGAAGTTCATAAATGCAATGCAGTTTTCTGCTTAAAGAATAAAAAACTCGGTTTTCCTTTCTCTTCACATGTTGAATGTTAAAATCAAATTTTCTTAATAATGCATTCCATCTTGCTTAGCGGGTGTTTAAATATGATTTCTTGAAATAACTTGTCAAACTGCTATGATCAGTTCTTCGTATAAAAATTTTTCCCAACAAGTAGTGTATCCAGAATCGAAGGGCATGTACCACTGTTGTTAACTCTAAATCATAGGCACAGTATATCTTGTCATGATCCTTCAATTTCTTGGATTCATATGCTATAACCTTACCCTCTTGGGTCAATATTGCCCCCACTCGTTCCTTGCAGGAATATGTGCAGACTTCAAAATTCCCACTTGGGTTTGCTACTTTTAGTACAGGGACAGTAGTTAACAATTGTTTTAGTCGTTCAAAATTGATTTGACACTCCGCAATCCACTAAAAGACTCGCCCCTTTTGCTGCAAGGAGGTAATAGGGAAGCTTGTTTTAGAGAAGGCTTTAATGAACTGTCGGTAATAACTAGCTAGGCCGTTGAATGAATGTATGTCAACTATGTTCCTAGGAACTATCCACTACATAATTTTTTTGATCTTTTTCAAGATCCAAATAAATCCCTTCAACAGATATTACATGACCCAAGTACTGGATCTGTTGTTTGAAGAAATCACATTTATTAAATTTGGCATAGAGTTGGTGTTCTTGTAGAATGTTCAGCACCAAACGTAAATTTTATTTGTGTTCTTTAACATTTTTACAATAAATCAAAATATCATTAATGAAAATTAAAACAAATTTACCTAGAAATGAGTGAAAATTTCCATGCATTAGGCTCATGAAAGTTACTAGTGCATTAGTTAATCCAAAAGGTAGCACCAAAAATTCATAATGTCCATAAATGGTATGGAAGTTTGTTTTGGATATTTCTTCATCTTTAATTCTTATCTGATGATACCTAGATCTCAAGTCAATCTTGGAAAATACCATTGCTCCTTTGACCTAATAAAAAAGGTCATCAATACAGGGGCAACAGGTATTTATTTTTGACATTTAGTTTAATGAGTTGTCGGTATTCCATACACATCTGCATTTTCCCATATTTATTCTTCACAAAAAATACTCATGCAACCAAAGGGAACACACTTGGCCTAATATACCCATTATCTAATAGTTCCTGCAGCTGCATTTTTAGCATTATTAATTTCTGGCACACTCATTCTGTAAGGTGCTCTTGATACAGGTGTTTCCTCGGGTATTAAATCTATGGTGAAATAAATATCTCACCTTGGAGGTAATCCTGGTATATTTTCAAGGAATACACCCCTCAATTCTTTGACAACAGGTATATTTTCCATCATTAAGGTCTTATCCTTGGAGTTAGAAAACCCCACCTAAATTGCATATAGTTGGCAGCCTTTTCTAATACATTTACTTAGTTGAGATGCAGTAATCGGATGCAATCAAATTGGCTTCTAAATTCCTTGCAAATATTGACGAGTTCCATCTTTAGCCTTAAAATGGATAATTTTCTCTTTACAATCTAGTAGGGATCAGTTTTTTTCCAACCATTTCATTCCCAATAAGATGGCATAGGAGCCCAAAGGAAGGATATTGAACTCTATAGTTATTTGTTTTGCTGCTACTTCCAACACACAATTCAAGAATTTGGCATTGACTCATATTTTTTCTCCCATATCTAATTGTACCACCCATTGATCTTTAAATTTCTGGCTTTGGAACTTACAATTTTCAACTACTCGGGGATTTATGTAACTTAAACTAGCACCAGGATCAACTAAAATAGAAATAGTTTGATATTGCAACTTACCTTCCAGTTCTATAATAGTTGACAGGAAATCCTTTTGTCAATCTTCCAACACAGCATTAAACCATGGTATATTTCGAGGAACATCCCGCACCATAGACGCTTTTTGTAGATTGGTTGTCACTTCATTTCTTCTGCGATGTGGGAAATTCTTAAAGTAATTTGCCTCACCGCAACCAGAAAATTGCAATCATGGTTTCTAATATTGACGAAAGTCTGGTCTACTAGATGCCTCATTTGGTATTTCTTTAGCTATCCATTTGAATCATTATGGATTTTTCCCAAATTGCTTGTTAGCTTAATTTTTCACAGCATTTTTGTAATTTCCTGGTCTACTATTTTTAAAGTTTGAGGAACCTTTTTGCACTTTCTTTGATGGCCAATTTCTGGCAACTTCACCCTTCACCTTATACTACTGATAGAACATCTGTGCCTTCCTAATTTCTTCATCCATCATCTTTGGATTAATAACTTCAATCCTCTCCTTCATGTGAGCAGGAAAAATACTCAAGAATCATTGCACTTTTTCTTTCTCATCCCTTAAGTATCATAGATACCTTAATAAGGAAGTAAAATTAGTAATGAATTCATCCATAGATAATGGACCCAATTTTAAATCATGAAAATCTTAGGATTTTTCATCAGAGAATCGTTTTTCTAGATATTTGTCCTTAAAGTATTGATGAAATGCATCCCAGGTCACATTTTGATCCTCAATCACACACACATTTTTCACTTCCTCCCACCATAATGTATTATTCTCCCGCAATTGATATATTTTCATGCGGGCCTTGAGTTTGTTGTTGTATTCATAGACCTATAAATATTTATTCATGTTTATTATCCAAGCCTCTTCCATTTCCTCATCTTCCCCATCGAAAATTGGAGGCTTAATTTTCTCGAATTGGCCTTGTAATTCCACTTTTTGTTTCTTCAATCCCTGTTGATTTGAAACATTTCTAGATTCAACTTCATTATACATTCTACCTTTATTGCTTCGTTGAGTGTGACTCACTTCCAGGTTATCATGAGCTTGTTTTTGTTTCTCCCCTTCCACATGAGTGTCCCTATCGGGGCTAGGTTATGCAGTGGGAGGATTTTTCTTATCTGAAAGACTCTTAAGTATTATTTATTGCTCATTCATTAGCCTTTCATTATCACTTCGAACCTGAACCATCTCTTCTTGAAGTTGTTGTACCGTGTCCAGCAATCTGGTGGTCTGTCTTTGTTGCTCTTCCAACAATCTGCTCATTTGATGATGTTGGTCTACACTTATTTGTACCCACATTTTAGGATTAATCTCAGGATTGGTATGAGGTGGAACTTCGCACATCATTCTTCGTGTCTCATGATTGGATCCTCTCCTAATCGAATACTTCTAAAACAAATTTGTTGCCACTATCTCTTTTCTCTATATAGAATTTAAACAAAGATTTAGAAACACTAGAGTTATGTTTCGTGGACCAATTGGCCCAATGTGTAACCTTGATATGATACCACTTGTCACATACTATAATATAACCATATAAAAAAATTATCATAATCATTACCATTAATAACTACGTAAATATATATATATATATATATATATATATATATATATATATATATATATTCACTTATAAATACAAGTTCATACATCTATGCATAATTGACTATTTTAATTATCCAATCATTACGATTAATACAAATTAACATTATCTGGTTGTCAATAATGCAACTTGGAAATGATTTAAATGCTTGAGGGCTGAGTCATTATAATTTCTAGTGCTATGATATAGAGGTTTTACTGTATAAGTTTTCATTACTATCTTGAGTATGGAATAAATGTATACACATCAAACTTACCAAGACACGAATGGTTATCCATAAATATTTTATGTCAACCGTATCAAGACTGTACCTTTATAATCACCGAATTTTTTTATGTAATTTTAAATTTATATTCAATGTTGAACTTTCTCTATTCTGGGAATATTATCATTGGCTAGCTATACATCATGAAGACAGTTGGATAACACTTGTATTTTGTTCTCACCGTTGATTCGAAACCTTACACATTCAACAGTTAGGACGATAGTTGGAGAGGTTAGGGTAACTAAACCTCTCCCCACTTGATGTTCTGACTCATTCATTTCCGCCCTGAGATGGAGGTTTCTTCTCTACAACTTCTGCACATGCTCCATGAGGTAAATTCAACATTCTATCTTGTGTTGTTCAGATAGAAGCAAGTGATAAACACAGTTATTTTGTTAGTTTGGTGGATATGCTTCTTTGGTTTCTCCTTGTGCAATTTATCCTTCAGTTTTCACTAATTTATATATGGAGGCTTTACCTCTGTTCTCCAGGCAAGTCAGTCATTTTTCTACGGTTCCATCAGTTTGATTTGAGCTATCTTATGTTTATGGAATGATTCTTTTGAGAGGGTTTTTATGGAAAAATTTAACTGTCTATCGAGCGTTTAAAAATGTTTCAGGCTTAATCTAGGTTATGGGTTGTGTTTGAAATATCGACAGATGAACCTGAAATTGTTGTCTCAAGCCCTCCCAGTCTGCGGCCATCGTTTGCTAAAGGTAACTATGTATTTCACCGGTTATTTACTACAATAGTTTTGGGTATTTGCTGTATCGTTTTCTTCATAAATATATCTTACCATTTCCATACTCATACCCTTCTTCTACTATTTTTCTCAGGTACACAATGAGAGGAGTGAGTCATCTAATCATTCCCTCTCTCGGCCATCTCGATATGTGACTTAACGGGTACTCCTTTACCCATTTGTTTTTAAGGATTACTGTAAATGGTTTTACCTTCCTAAGTTATGAGGACTGCGTCCTCTCTCTGCATAGGAGCACTGTCCAGTTTGCATATTCTACATGGAAAGTATTATTCTGAGACTCTTTGGAGTTTTGCAGGGGTTTCGGGCTTATAGGTGAATTTTTAATCTTTCTTTTGCTTAAGTTATTGCGTTAACTATGTCGCCCTCCCAACAAGGAGTTTTACAGTCTATGGCGCTGAGTTCTATTAGAAAATTATGTATTTAGATTTTCATTTTGGCACACTTGTGCATTGTTCAATTTTTGTAACCCCTATGGCTAAGATGTATATTGAATATAGTTACTTTTTCGGAACATTTGTCGGTTTAAAGGTTATAAATACATTTGGTGTATTTCCACTAAAATGTCCATCATTACTCATACTCTATATCCTGTATTTTTATTTGTAATTTGGTGATTCAAATCCCGCTGTGTGAATATTTCAATTGAAAATCTATGTGTATTCAACAGGGATATAAATATCTATATATCATCTTCTTTTATGGTTCTTCTTACATGTATTTTCTCATTATAGTTTCTCCTACAATTTCTTTTCATAGGCTTTGGTTTTAATGTTATAGTTATTTGACCAAAAGACCTTGAACTCGTCCCTACAACCACGAGGCTTAGTTCTAAACTTCTGGGTCCATTTTTGTATTTATTATCATTATAGAGGGTTTTAGATTATGATATTTATTTCTTGTAATTTATATAACTTGTTATTTCAAAATTCTCTCTTTTTTAAAAGGTTTAACTCGACCTATCTTGCATGAATAGAAATCCTTCGAAAACAAAGTAGTTAAACTCTGTAAATCATATTTACACAATAAATTATATAGCCTCCTATAGACTTACAAAATTTCTCTATGATCTTCGTAAATATTTCTAATATTTCTACATATTTCTATATGCATCTCAGGATCCTATTTCTTCATAATTTACAGACAAATTCATAATAGCTTACCCTTTTAGTGAACTCAAGCTTCACCTTCCAAATAACACAATTTTATCATTATAGAAGTAAATACTTACCTCTAGCCTTTACGTCCTTAACTGATGGTTCCTCCCAACCTTGAGAGAGGCTATCATGTCCTCTTCTCCCCTCATGCTCCACACACAGTCTTAGGTAGAAGGAAGATTTCCAGAGTTAAGCCTTAGGACCGTTGTCCAGCTTATATTCTCTCTGGGTTATTAGAGCTCCACTGGTACCCACTAGCTCTAAAGAAATCCTTCACAACATTCTTGTTGTAACTCATCTCTTATTTTTCTGCAAAACCCCTTCCCCTTCCCAGGATTTCTTTTTTATCCTCTTGGGGAAGGTGGCTGCCAGAAACTTCCTTTACCCTTTTTACCCTAGATGTTGGAAATTCTCATACCATTTAGTGAAAGTCATCATTCAAGATAATTATTCATTTTTTTTTTTTCCAAAAAGATAAATTTTGAGTCTCACTAACAAATAATCATATTCGTTAATGATTCAAATGTTTTTATAAAATTAAATTGACCCTAGTTAGAAAATAAATTGAGGTATTACAATACACTACATTTTATTGTTGATTACTTATACACTTTAAAATTTATATTATTTAATTATTAATTATAATATGTTTAAATACTTTTTAAATTGAATAAAATTAATTAAACTATTTCTCACCCACCAATATTGAATAGGCATATGAGGGAGATATTATATGGAATGTTATATTTAAAATAAATATGAAAATATATGTCGAATAATGTTCGATTAGTATATGAGGGAGATGTTTTATATATATATATATATATATATATATATATATATATATATATATATATATATATATATATATATATATATATATATATATATATATATATCAACTCAATTTATTTTTTAATAATTAATAATCGAAAAACACATCCATACAATCACAATCACAAGTATATAATTAGTTTCATTTGGTTTAATAATATAGTATGAATATAATAACAAAGTATATTATATATTTGATTAGTTATAAAAGTACATGGATAAAAAAATATATTTTGATTCGAGCAAGTGAGTTGATTTTGTTAACACCTACGTAAACCACATTTACATATTAAATTTTAAGTCAAGAATGGCTATTATTGAGATTATGGTTGTTTAGTTTTATATGATTCTTGTGATTTTTTTGTTTACTTTTAAAAATCTATCTAGTTTTAATTTATATTCCACTATTGATCTTAGTCAAACATGATGAATAGTAATTTAAATTAAATTATATTTTAGATACATGTTTTCATTTTCTTATACACACTTGTAGGGAAAACCTTCTAATTTCAATTGGACTATGCTTTAAAATGAAATATGAATCATTATGATGAATAAGAAACTTAATGTGGAGTTAATTTTTTTCCAACTATTTATGACCTTTTGTGAGGGAACTATGCTCTGAACATTTATATAATTGTATAATCAATGAAATTCCAACATTGAGAAACTCCTTTACAATTATACAGTTTCTAATAGAATTATTATCCTTTTAGATAGTATGGTGCATATACAACAAGTAATCGAGTATCCTTACAAGAAATATAGTTAGAGCTAATATTATAGTTTTGTAAGCATGAGAATATATTTCCCTACTAATAATGACATTGAATGCAGCTCAATGGAGTGGCATAGCAAGTACATCCATATATTCTACCCTTATAAGTCTAGTAATAAAAGTAAGATAGTTAAACACACTTTTATCTTTTACCCATAATTCTAATTTAGCCATAAATTATTTTACTATGTATGCCACATTAAGTTTTTTTTTAAAGAATTTATCTAAGTTGTATAGAATTTATAAGAATTTATATTCGATAGAAAATAGGTTATGAATTTATTAACCTTTAGAATTAAAGGTATCACATTATACATTTAATATATTAATATTTTGTAATTTATAATTACTAATTTCAAATTTGAATGAATGGAACCACATTATATCTCATGAAGAAAATAAAATTAGAGAGTATTATAATTGGTAAAGTTTTAGTTCTAAATTTATTATTTTTTAAATTAATCAAAGGAATATATTTTTTTTTTTAGAATTTAATACTACTTTTTAATGTGCCACATTTCAATATTTTGTTTAATATGGAAGGATTTACACATGTACCTCATAGTGATCTTTATAACATTAATATGTATAGAAAATGGTGACCTTAATTTTGAACTAATGGAATAGTTTAAGTCTCATTGAGTTAATTTATTTCATTTATTTTAGGACATATTAGTGGATTGGAGGGAAAAGAGCGATATATAAAGAAAGATAGAATGAGATACTGATGTGGGATGTTGAAAATGTAACTAGTTTTAGTCTTCATAATTGTTATTGTACTCATTTCAATATGTATCATATGTAACAAACAATAAAATAAAATAAAAAGTTATTATTATTAAAGTATGGGTTTCATGCTCTTTATTGATTTTCGTCTAGGTAAAACCATGTTCTTCATGATTCTAGGGTTTGTTAGGTCGTAGGATTTTTTTTCATGACTCAAATACGTAAACATCATGTTTATAAGACCCTTATGAGAAAACTATATTTATAAATATAATTGGTTTTTAGTCTAGAAAGTTTTGGAATCTCGTAAAGTACTAGAAACATCAAGTCTTCCTAAAGGAGGCAATTTAACTCCTTAAGAAGGCTATATGAGCAGTTTGAATTCATTCAACCAAAAAAATTGTATCATTACATCTGAGTTTTTTTCTTGAATGTACAAAACCATGTACATAATAGACCAAAAGTACAAAACTGGGTGCAAAATAAGCTTGAGGTAGAAAAACTGATTTGCAATAGGTCGAAGGTATAGAACAAGGAACTGAACAAGTCGAAGGTGAAGAACTGAGGTAATAGAACGAAGGGTCAAATTAGTTGTGAAAATTGGAGGGTTAAGTATGGTAGGTTGAAGTTGGATTTGGTTGGTGCATATTCAAGGAAGGACTTATTGGAAGGGTTAACTTGGAACTTGGATAAGGACTTGGTCTAAGTTTTGGTCTTTGTATCTCATTTGATTTATATTCGTAGAAGATAATATTTTTTCCATGTTTTCCCCTTAGATTTTTTCCTTGGTAGAGAGCCTAATTTTTCTGTCCTCTAGTGATACTATTTCATTCTCGATATTTGTTTTATGAGGAGATCTAACTAAAGTACATAAAGAATACTAATAAGATTCACAAGAAAATATTAAAGTTAAGGAAAATAATAACTACAAGCTACCACTTTACATTTTCCAACATGGTATCAAAGCTAAGGTGAATAAGGAAGGAAACTAGAAGGATACAAGAAGGATTTTCTTGTTAAGCAGAAGTAAAAGGAAAAATCTCAAATCCTAAAGAAGAAGACTACAAGGGATATTATCTCTAGAAGTTATCTAGTCAAAAAATCTCTTTAATGAACCCATCAAGGGATCTTGTGATCACTCGTCATTCTTGGAAGTTGTTGTTAGAGGAATCCTAGGGAACATCTTTCAAGGAGGTCTCTTCAAAGGTCTTGAAGGCATGAAGAAGGTTGGATACATTATGAAGAATAATCTTGGTAATCCAATAAGTATCATGTTATTATATCATGTGTGAATCTATAGGTCATATGGTTTCTTTATTCAAGGTTATAAGTATTCTCACTGGAGCAACAAACTATCTAGCATGGAAGAAAATGATTGACCTGATACTCACAAAATAAGAAGTAATGGAGTATGTTACTAGGGAAATTATTAAACTGAGCAAATACAATACACAAGAACTAGAAAAGTACAAGAAATAGGAAGTAAGGGATTGAAGGATCATATTTGAATCAATTAAGGATTCTCTTGTTCCATTTTTGCAAAATTAAAGACTTCTAGAGCTATGTATGAAAAACTAGTGAATTTGTACTCTACAAGTACAATAAGACAAAATATATCTTTGCGGAATAAATCATAAAAAATGAAGAAATACAAGGATGAGGATCAAGCTTGCTTTCTCTTGAGAGTCGCTCAGTTAAGATACCATATGCAAGGACTTGGGGAATCAATTTCTGATTCGGAAGTGACCATCTATGTACTAAATTCATTGCCACCGGATTACAAAATATTTGCAACAAGTACCATCACCATGAAATATTCATCTCCCTTTGATGAGTTTTGGGCTCAATACATATTGGAAAAATCAAGGATCAAGGTAAAATATGCCATTGGATTTGTTGAGTAGTCTCAAGCCTTTCTAGCCCGATTCAAGAAGTAAAAGAAGGGAAAGTTTTGTAATTCCAAGAAAAAATAGATGTCGAAGGTTCAATGTTTCAAGTGAAATGAGTTTGTACACTTTAAGAGGGGCTTCCCAAGTCAATAAAACAACAAGAGAAAGGAAATAAGTGTAGATCATGTAGCCGAGGAAGTGGGAGAACCTAAGAAGAATCTAAAGAAGGAGCGAGGGATGTTCATTGTTAAAGAAGGAACTCTATGTGGCGGGTTGTTTATATGTTATTTTCTTTAGATAGTATGCATTGTCAATATTGATCGTGCATAACATCATAGAGATAAGCATATGATAATAGCATGTCTAGAATTTATATGATTAATTTTCTTTGTGTATGTCATCTATATAGATGGATAAATAGACCATTTTTTCATAATGTTCATCCAAAGTAGTATCTAACATTATGTTAGAAGTTGTCATATTGCTTAGTTGAATAATCAAGGTTCAAAAAGGACCATCATTTTTGGAATATCCTTGGGAAAAGTATCATGACAAGGTTAGAAGTGAGTACATGTAATGTGGAATCAATATTCTTAAAGGGATGAAGGAATGAAATGGTTCAAGCTGCAGGCTCACTTTAGGGAAGATAGCTAGATGATTGGGTGAAAGCATAGGAATGCATGTTGGATATAAAAATTTGGATAAGAATAATATATATAGAATCATTTGAAAATAAATTTGGTCATAAAATATGCTTACGCATACGATATGATTCTTGGAAAGTAATAATTTGACTTACTCTTGTATGAACATACATGAGTAGGAATTTATATAGAATATATATAAATAATGATTAACATTTAATATAATCTCTAGAATAAAAGTTGGAACATGGTAATAATTCTTGCTCCTTGGGAACTCTGATACATGATGGAAATTTCAGGGGTAGATGGTCGATAAGGATGTAGATGCTATGAGAAATTCATCATGGTAAGGTAAGTCTCATTTTAATTGTTGGTTATTTGGTTAACGTTTTATTTTTATACCCATAAGAATTTTTTAGGAACACATGATGATAATTGATGCATGTTCAACTGAATAGATGAAGAATATTGGCAGAAGCTCAATATCTGGTACCCGACAACTATAAAATCAAGATATGGCCATCTTGGGAATGGAAGGTAGCAGTGCGAGAAGAAAAACTGAAGGTCAAGTCGATCACTTTCATATAGAAGTAATGATCAACTTAAATTATGGGAAGGATCAATGCAATGCCTTCATATAAAAAATTAAAGCGATAAGCAAGAAATATTACCTAGATCTTGTCACAAGAATGAAAAGTGGTGATGGATCCATGATACCTCGAATGAAAGAATGTTTGATATAATAGATGTGAAGGAAAGAGAGGGCCATGTAGCTATGAATATCAAGTAGCTGATATTATCATGAAGAAAATTCATAAGGATTATGGTGTTGGCTACCACTATTGAAAAGATGTCTGGATTCTGCTCTCGTTTAAAGAGACAGAGAAGAAAATCTCCTTGAATAGGAGCAGATATCTATTATCTAAGAGAATAGGTATATCTTGTTTGGCTGAGATGGAGTGATGTTGGACATCACATGTGCATTCTCTACTTCGTTTCTAAAGCACTTGACCAAGAATAATAACAGTATTTCTAAGTGACGACCTTGAAGAGAGAATGGTACAGGATTGGATAAGGATATATGGTTTCCTTGTAGATAAAACATCCAAGAAATGAAAGTCACTGACACTCTTTAAGGATGGGAAAAAAATGTAAGAGAAGCGTAGTCAAAGAGGACCAATATTATTTGAGGACTCTGGATTGGAGATCCAAGATAAGAATAGTCCTAAAGGACATAACTTGTGGACATCAGGATCAGGTATGTGCCTTGTGGATATATTGCAATATCACATGTAAATCCTCCTAACATAAAGCTCTTAATTAAATAAAATATTTTCTAGTTAGGCCTCATAGATAGTGTTTGTCATGATAATGATGCTTATAATATGGCTTATCAATCTGACTCTTCTTGTAATAACTCTTTAATTTGAGATATGATGTTGTACAAGCTGTATACTTATGAATACCTCCCTAGTTAAGAGGGAGTGTTGAGAATGTAACTAATTTTGGTATTATTAATTGTTGTTTTAATTTTAACATGTATCCTATGAAAAAAACAAGAGAAGAAAATAAAACATTATTATTATTAAAGCATGGGTTTCATGCTCTTTATTGATTGCATTCTACATAAAAATTATGTTCTTCATCCTTTTAAGGGTTATTAGGTTGTAGGGTTTATTATGATGAGTCAAATAAGTAAACATCTTGTTTATAAGACCCTTCTGGGAAACATTTATTTATAAAATGAGTTATTTTTTAGTCTATAAAGTCCTGGAATATCCTAAAGTACAAGTCAGACCTAATAACATCACGTTGGCCGAAAACAAGGAATTTGACCCCTTGAGAAGGCTATATAAAGGATAAGCTCGACCTCATTCAACCAAGAAAATTTGATCATCACATTTGAAGTTTTTTGAAAAGTTATAGAACTAGCTACAAAATAGACCAAAGATACAAAACCAGGTGTGGAACAGGCCGAAGGCCCATAACCAATGTGAAATATGCCAAAGGTACAAAACATACCAAAGTTACAAAACTGAGGTAACAGATTGAAGGGTCAAAGTAGCTATGCAAATTACAAGGTTGAGGATGACAGGTGAAAGTGGCAGTAGGTTGGTGTAGGTTCATGAAAGAACTTGTTGGAAGGGGTGACTTGGTACTTTTAAAAGGACATGGTCTAGGGATGGGTCTTTGTATCTCATTTTAAGCAGACTTTAAGAACATAAGATTTTTTCTAGGTTTTCCCTTTGGAGGTGTTTTTTCTTGGCTAAGGGGTTTTTGTCTTGTATTGTTATTGTTTCATTCTTGATATTTTTTTGATGAAGATATCTAACTAAAGTACATAAAGAATACTAATAAAGTTCACAAGTGTTAAGGTTAAGGAAAATAAGAAATACAATTTACCACTTTACATTTTCTAACAAGGGAGAGAAACTTAGGGAGGTGGGAGAGAAAGCGAGAGAGAGGAAGGAAGAGAAAGAGGAACCGAGACAGTGAAGCAGAGATGGAGGGAGAGATATATTGAGTTGTATGGGAAGAGAGAGGGATGGAATAAGAAATACATAGATAGAGAAACATGGGGAGAGAGGGGGGGAGAGTGACAAGGGAGAGTTAGAGAGAGAGTAAGGGAGAGAGGCTAGTGGGAGGGAAGAAAAAGAGGGAGAGAAGGGGAAGAGATGAAGAGGGAGAGAGAGAGAGAGAGAGAGAGAGAGAGAGAGAGAGAGTGATATATATATATATATATATATATATATATATATATATATATATATATCACTCTCTCTCTCTCTTTCCCTCTTCATCTCTTCCCCTTCTCTCCTTCTTTGTCTTCCCTCCCACTATCCTCTCTCCCTTACTCTCTCTCTAACTCTCCCTTTTCACTCTAATATATATATATATATATATATATATATATATATATATATATATATATATATGGATGAGGGAGAGAGGAAAGAAGAGAAAAAAAAAGAGATGGAGGGAGAGAGAGATAGATAGATATGGATAGAGAGCATGTTTGTTTGGGGGGGTGGGATACAAAGAACAATAAGGAGCGATGGAGGGATATATATATATATATATAGGGTGGGGAGAGAGAGAGGGAAGAAGATAGATATAAAGAGATGTGGGAGAGAGGGTGCGGGAGACAGCGAGTTGGGGCAAAGAGGTAGAGGGAGAGAGAAGGAGAGAGGGAGTGAGGTAGATGTACATTAACTATATGTATGATGTACATTAGATAGATGTATGATGTGCATTGATTTTCAATATAAACACAATGTTTTTTTTTGGCAACCTCCATTGATTTTTATGTCATAGTAATTCAACCATAAATAACATACTTGAATTTTCATCTTACATACTCACCTAATTTTTATTATTATTGAAGCTATACTATATTTATAATCGACTACTAAATTTTAATGTTCCATGTGTCAATTTCATGTTTGATAAGTAATTAATTAGGCAATATCTCATACTGATCACTATATCATTAAAATGTATTAAAAATAGTGATCGTAATTTTCAACTAACGCATTATGTTAAGTCTTACTGAATTAATTGATTGCATTGATTTCGGTGAATATTTTTAGTTTTAATTTATTTGAGTATATATTAATCTATTGGAGATATGATAGAGACATATATAGCGATATATATCGGGAAGAGATACAAAGGGAGATGGGATATAAAGGGAAAGAGAGGAAGGAAGAGAGAGACTACATGAGAGAGAGAGGAGACAGGGAGGGAGAGAGAGATGGAGTTGGAGGGGGTGAGAGAGGGAGGGAATAAGAAAGACATAGATATAGAAGGGGGAGTGAAAAGGTAGAGATGTAGAGAGATTGAGGGAGAGAGGAGAGTGGGAAGGAAAATAGATAAGGAGAGAGAGAGAGAGAGAGAGAGAGAGAGAGAGAGAGAGAGAGAGAGAGAAATATATCTAGAGAGAGATTTTGTATGTTTTGGGGTGAGATAGAGAGACATAGAAGAGATGGAGGGATATAGGGATATAGATGGAGGGGGGAGAGAGGGGAGATGATATAGATAGAGAGATGGGATGGAAGGCAATATATATATATGGAGAGTGAGAGACTCTTTGGTTGGAGGGTGATATAGAGAGACAAATAATGAGAGATGAAGGGAGATATATATATGTGGATGAAGGAGGGGAGACGGGGAAGAAGAGAGAGAAAGAGAGAAGGGAGGAGAGGTGGGGAGAGATACAGATATATGTGGGAGATAGGTAGGGGAGATATATAAGGAGAGAGGAAGACATATATGTTTATATTAACTATATGTATTATGTATGATGTGGATTGTTTTCAGTGTAAGTACAAAAATATTGTCCCGTGTTACAATAATTCAACCATAAACAACATACTTGTATGTTATCTTAAATAAAATATTCACTCACCTAAAGTGATTTATTCTTGAAACAATAGACTATTTGTGAATTACTAATACGTTTTATGTTAATATCATGTTGAATATGGAAGGAATTACACATGTATATCATTGTGAGCATTATACCATTAAAATATATAGAAAATAGTGATATTAATTTTCAATTAATGCATTAGTTTAAATGTGATTGAATTAATTGAATCCATTGATTCAATGAATATTGTTGGATTTCATTGATTTTAGTATATATTAATTTATATGAGGGTTGAGAGAGAGAGAGAGATAGAGTGATCAGGGAGATGGATAGAGGGAGGTGGGAGAGAAAGGGAGAGAGAATGAAGAGGGAGTGGAATCAAGAGAGATAGTGAGAAAGGGAATGAGAGATATGGAGTTGGAGGGGGGACAAAGGGAGGGAAGAAGAAATATAGAGAGAGATAAAGGTGCAGAGAGAGGGGGGGAGTGACAAGGGGGTGAGAGAGAGAGAGAGAGAGAGAGAGAGAGAGAGAGAGAGAGAGCGAGAGAAGGGGGGGAAGACAAAGAGGGAGAGAGATATAGATATATATATAGAGAGTGTGTGCATGTTTGGGGGTGATATAGAGAGACATAAAGGGATAGATGTAGGGATTTAGAGATATAGATGGAGGGGGGAGAGAGGGAAGATGAGAGAGAAAGAGAGAGGGAGGGAGGGATATATCAAAGAATATGTAGAGAAGAGAATGTGTCTTTGGGTTGAGATAGAGAGACAAAGAGGGAGATATGAAGGGAGATATAGATATATATGATTGGGGCAGAGAAATGGAGGAAGAGAGAAAAATATAGAAGGAAGGAGAGATGGAGAGAGAAGAATATACATGGGACATTGAAAGGAGGGGAGAAAGGTAGGGGAGAGAAAAGGAGGGAGTAAGGTATATATATGTACATTAACTAGATGTATGATGCATGATGTGAACTGATTTCAATTTAATAACAAATAAATTATTGACAATGTCCATTAACTTATGTGTTACAGTAATTTAACCACAAATAAAATACTTGAATTTTCATCTTAAATAAAATGTTCACTTAGTTGAAATTCTTTCTTCTTGAAACTATAAATTATTTATGGTTGACTACATTCTTAATATTCCCCTTTTGCATCATTCGTCATTGTAAATCACTTTGCATTCAAATGAGGTAATATAAAACTACTATAATTGAAACTTACTTAGGTTTCACACTCCATAAGTCATGATGATTGAATTTCCAGAAAGTTATTATTAATATTATAGAGAAATAAACACAACATATTTAATACAATATCTCAAGTTAAATATTTGAATAATATACGATTTTAATTTCCCTTTTCATATGATCAGGATAAAAAGATTGTGAAAATAAAAGGTGTGACAATAATTACAATGGAAGATAATAGTTTGAGATTAATGACAATGAAGGTGATACATAATTGACTACATTATTGTTATTCACTTTTTTTATCGTTCAACATTGTTACATTGTCATTTTGCATTCAAAATTTTTATTTCATCATTTTCATCAGTCAAGTTATTAAAAGTCTCTATCGTCTCAAAAAATTGAGGTAACTAAGCAATTTTAAAGTCAAAATGACTAGACTAATCACATATATATTTATCATATTTAAAATGGACAGAATAATTAGATTTTCAGTGAGTTTTTTTGTGTCCACACACGCTTGAAACCATCCTGGATCCATATTTACTTTGGATCTATCAAATGCTGAGAGAGATCATATCTCTTGAGTTTCAAACCTTTCCTCAAGTTTCGTACTAAAAAAAGCAGTTTTCACCTAAAGAGATTTGATCCATCTCAACACTTCAAAGATTTAAAGATAAATTAGATCTAGAATGATATATAATAATCTCAATTTTCAATTTTTTTCTATATAATACATTAATTTTCTAAAAATATTTATAAAACATGTTAATAGAGTTGAAAATAGACTTTTACAATATTTTTGAACTAGTAAAATTCAGATAAATGGATCATAATTTCATTGTTTGTTATATTTCTTAAATATTTCTTAAATAAAATTTTATTTTTAATAGTCCGTGGGATGTTAGGTCCCTATATTACTAGTTTAGTCCCTTATTGTTATTAGTGTAGCCCCCTTATTGTTATTATTGTCACCTTACATTGTTATTTTTAGGTCGGCTAGGATTATATTGTGGGCCCATGGACTCCTATATATAGAAGGAGGTTTTGGTCATTTGTATCATCCAAGAATTTTTCATTTATGCAACGTATTGGAGGTTTCCCCCTCGAAGTGGCTGATTTATATGGCATTGATCTCCCTTTTCTTCTATTTTTGGAGCTGGTTTCATAACATTTGGTATTAGAGCTTTGGATTCTAGGCTTTCGCTGCTCCAAACAGGTCATTGTGGAACTTTCACAATAATTTTTTTTTCTGCAAAGATTCAGAAGCTAAAATTTGTACAGTGCGAAGCCGAAATCTGGAGGAACCTCCTGCAAAAATTTTAGATCTGGGTTCGCAATATTTTCGGAGATATGATCTAGGAAAGTTAGTGTTTTTTTTACACTCCCGAATTTCAACTAAAACAAGTCATCGTGGAATTTTTACTATAATTTTTCGTATACAAAGTTTCAAAAGCTAAAATGTTTACAGTGTGAAGCAAACATCCTAAGGAATCTCCTTTAAAAATTTCAGATCTTGGTTCGTAATATTTTTGGATATATGATCTATGGAATTTAGGATTGTTTCAGGCTCCCAAATTTTATCTCAAAGAGGTGACTGTGGGAAAAACATCATAACTCTCTCTCTGAGTGTCGGATTGGGATTCTGTAAAAATAAATCGCAAGTACACAGACTTTAGTTTTTATTATATAAATTTTAGAGCTGAGGAATAAATAATGGCACGTGGCAAGTCGTACAAGTTCGCTCTAGTGAAGTAGTCCATAATTAGGTCATCGTGGGAGATTGGGCATAACTTTTCCTTGAAGAAGCCAAATTAGGTCAAACCTGTGGCATTCGAAGGAAGATTCATAGGGATAGTTCAGGGCTGAATTTAATATATTGAATATATGAAATCATAGAGATAAATTAGTTTCAATATCGAGCTCCTCAAAAGCAAGAAAAAGGTGTGTATTTTTTTCGAATTACATAAGTCTCGTTTGAAAAAAAATTAGTTTGAATTTATTCCAAGAGAATATTGAATAATAGATATCAGTATTGGGTTCTAAAATTCCCCCTAAAAATAATTCAACACTGATTAAGCCTTCAGAAATCTCTACTATGACTCATGAAGATAAAGAAACACAACATGAGATATCAAAATTAAAAGAGAAAGTGCACCAAATTTCGCTATCGCAAAGAGTAACAAAAAATGAAATGGAAGTTTTGAAGAAAGATGTGGAAACTAATATGGATGGTTTGAATAAAGGCATGGAAGGTAAGATGAATGGTTTGGAAGCTAAGATGGATGGCTTGGAAGTGGGCATGGAAGCTAAGATAGATGGCATGGAAGCTAAGATGGATGGCATGGAAGCTAAGATTGATGAAAAAATGAAAGAAAACGTGGAAAACATGAACAATGATTTGGAAAAGTTGCTACAAGAAAAGTTTCCAAATGACAAAAATATAGTAGAGGAAACTCATGATGAGAAAAAAATAAATGTTAATCGTGATTTCATAAACTCTAATGTTGGATGGCAGAACCATCATATTCCAAATATGGATATGAGGAAGTTTGATGGTAAGGTGTTACACATCATTTTGTCACCGTCCTTGCAATCCCTCGTCTCGTACATTGGAGGACTATTCCCGTGACCTGTGAATAGTAAAATGTCTTGAAAACGCCTTGATGGTATCCTTTTGGATAAGGGCAAGAATTCTCCTAAAGAACATTTCGTCAGAAAATCCCCAAAACCCATGTTTTGGCATTGGCGCAAGTAGCCAGTTCATCCCTCGCGCCAATGAGGAAAATATACACTAGTGGGCACACCAGCTGGCACTTTTTCCCTATGTTGTACCTGTGCCAAGCCTATTAAGGAATGTTTTTTAACAATACAAGGTAGAAGTTTGATTCTAACAACTTCAGAACGAATCATCAAAAAGAGGTTGAGCTATTTGGCTCCTGATCTCCTTGATTGGGGAGTGGTTTTCCACCTCTCATGGAACCTTCCTAAGAGATAGGACTCTATCCCATGGTTATAGGGATCCCAACTTCCCTTCCTCCTTCTATAAAATCCTTCCCTCTCCATTTGCTAGCTAGCTTAAATTTTGGGAAGGAAATTATAGCTGAGTGACAATCAAGAGCAGAGCTAAGGAGAACCCTGTGAGAGAGAGAGTTCTGTCAAATCCCTGACGAGCTTTGTGAGACACGTCCTGCTGGAATACTGTCAAAGGAAGATCATGACATTAGAGCATCAGTTGTAATAGTTCTCTTGTATCTTAATATACATGACTCTGTTATTGGTTCCATGATTGCATTTGTCCATTATATAATGCAATTTCATTTGTTCCTCTCTAACTGATTGATAGTTATAAAGTGTGAAATATTACGTTGCGTGTTGTCTCTCTTCTTTACGTGTGCACAGGTATCTAGATGCAGCAAGCTCGTGGATCGTGACCTGTCTAGCTAGGAATGGAAGCGCCGCTTCTTCTTCGACAACAACAACGAAGAAATCACGATAAGCGATCTGTCATGATTATGTCCTTTGAAACTAGGAATCAATAGCTTTGTGTGTTTCGATTGTTGCTAGACCCACTCTAGGGCTAGTGGGATCGCCTCTGTCTGCAGAGGGGATTTACCTCCACAACAATTTGGTGACTCCAATAGTGAATTTTTCATGTTTTTACCGAGTCCAAAAAAGTATAAAATACAACTCGTCTCTTCGTCAAAACCATGTGAAAAACCTGTTGCTGCACAGAAAGGTGCGTGTAAAACATATTCGACGAAAATAATACAAAAATATGTCGACAAACATGTTTAAAAACCCATTTAGGACTTGAAAAAGCTATAAAAGACCAACAGTGGTAAAAAATATTTACTTTTCACTTTTTAACTCTTTGCAGAGCAACAATGACCCTTTTGTACCTCGATCTTCAGGTGACGAGTGCAGCCAATCTAGTGGACCAAATCGACTTCCGTCTGGTTTAGGTAAGAGCCGACCTCTTTGTCCATATTTTAAGTTACATTTTACTGTTTTTAATTATTGTTTGAGGTCCTTTAGGGAAGGATTTTCAAATTTTAGGGCTCTGCAGTTGGTGCGGGTTCCGGGCATAGACTTGTGCCAATCCGCTCTGTTTTACACAGAGGTCGCGCCAACTGGCACGACTGTCAGCCAAACAGTCACGCCAATGGCGCAACACAAAATATGGCTACAATTCCTCAAAAAAAAACCAATAAAATGTCATTTTGAATAGCCAAGGAGGTTTATAATGTTTCTGTGTTTGATTGATGTAGGTATCTAGAAAAAAGGCTGGTCATTGAATGGAAAGAGAGATAGCATAGCGAAGAGGATGAACTGGCAATGGGAAATGAGCATTGTATGAATGCTCTTCAAAATTGTGGGCTGAGAAAATTCTTTCTAACGCCATGTCTCTGAGCTCAGCTCGAACTACTGCAGTATCTCGTCAACATTTGGGATGAGGATGAGGAGAAATTTAAACTTAGAGATTAGGAACTTGAGATCGAAGTATTAGATGTATACTTCATCTCTAGACTATCACGCAGGGGTCCAGTCCCTATTCTGACCGGTACCAGGCCTTCAGAAGAAAAAATGGAAATGGTCATGAACAGGGTGTGCCCAGGGGCACGCAAAGGAACAGGAAGCGGGAAAGTAGACATTCAGACCATCCCTGATCTAGCACTAAAAGTAGTGCTACACACCATTGCGTAGGCTGCAGGATCGCAGGCACCGCACGATGCCACAAAGACGCAGCTACTTCTTGCATCGGAGTGTATGAACCCAACTATCTTTGACTGGGCCATGGCCGTGACCATGAACATTAAACAACAACTCACAAAATTGGAGCAGACCAAACTAAAATAGTTTGGATATGGGTCGATTCTAGTGTCGTTCTTCCTGGAACGATTACCAATTTTTTAGGGCCAAGAGGCCATAGTCCCGGATTCACCACTGAGAGAGCCATGGATGGCTCGATGGGCAGCATTGATGCCCAAGGTAGGGGGCAGCCAACAGATGTCTTGGTAGCCGGAGTTCTGTGATTGGATCAGATGAAAATTGATTGTCGTGGAAGACTGACCCTATGCGGCCACCGATTTTACTGGAGACCCAGACCTTCCGCTCCTAGATGGAGAGGACTGCGACAAGGAGCTTGGTAAGACTCTTTTTAAATTTATGAGTTTTATGAATTTTTGGTACACATGCATGTTCTAACATCCAATCCTATATGTATGCAGATGTTGGCCTAGAGAGGCCTACCGGAATGTCACTAGTAATGAGGAGGATCCCTCTTGCTTATGACCCTCAAGGTGAGGGGGGCGAGGGGGACGAGCTCGTACAAAACCTAGAGGGGATTGCTAGCAGATGTTCTGGATTATGCTCGTTTAGCTGATGTTCCCCTAGCTTATCATAGGCACGCCATGGGGGTGCCAAGTCATCTCCATCGCTTACTAAGGAAGTTGGTGCGGGCGGTGACGTGCTACCATGAGCATCATGCAGATTAGTCACCTAGTATTTCTATTTGCATATTTTTTAGAGACATGTCATCTCCAGATGTAACTGAAATAAACATGTATATTTTTTGTTTTATATGATGCACACGTTGCAAACACTCAACATATATATATATATATATATATATATATATATATATATATACATCTATTTTCTACATTGATCTTGCTTACATATGATGATGTTTTTACAAATTGCGTAAATTTCTATATAATACCATGTTGGCTACTGCATCTGTTAGTGTATTCATTTGTCTTGGTATATGCTGATATGTGATGTAATCAAAATTTCTTTTAGGTAAACGAATACGTAGATACAGTCTTAAAATTCATGGGTTTCTAACTGAATAATGACAATTGAGTTATAAAACCACAAGCTGTGAGTCCAAATGTACAAGTAACGCGCGAATGCCGAGGTTAACAACCTCATTTAATAATTCCAAAATGACACTATATTTTGCGACATTATTTGTAGCAGGCCGTAGACAAACACCTTGTAAATTAACTAACTCACCAGCAGGATCGTAAATTACCCAAGCTGCCGAAGACAGGTTCCTGGTATTGTGGGAGGCACCATCCGCGAAACCCACATAAGGAATAATAAACATCTGCACAATCAGGAAGACCCAATAAGCAGAAAAATGCTTACAAAGCACACCACACCACACATGCACAAAAATGAAAAAATCACCTATGTACATATACTACGCAAGAATGATTTAGGCATAATATTTCTTTAGGTACAACCCATTTCTGGGTTGTGCCAAAGGAAGACCTTCATAATTGATCAGCTCATAAGCCCCATTTTTCAATACATGTTTAACGACATAGGGCCCATGCCACATACGTTGGAATTTTCCTTCCCCAAGCTTGTCATGGGCTTGACCATACAAGAGGACAAGGTCCCCTTTGATAAAAGTGTGCGGGGAAATCGTTTGATCAAAATGAGCTTTAACCCTCTTTTTTTGTGCTTCGATAACCAAAGTAGCCAAGCGACGAGTTTCGTCCAATCTCTCGAGATATAGGAGACACTCTTCCTCTGGTGAAGTATCGAGCAGTAATTCCACAGCCAATTTTAGTGAAGGGATATCACATTCAACTGGAAGAGTAGCTTCCAGACCATACACCAACTAAAATGGTGTGAATCCGGTTTCACTCTTCACTGACGTTCGGTAGGCCCAAAGAGCTAAAAACAACTGGAGATGCCAACTCAATTTGTGTATACCAATTGTTTGTTGAAGCATCGTGACAAGGACCTTGTTCATGGCTTCAACCTGGCCATTTTCCTGAGGGTAATATGGCATTGAGCTGTCGTGACGCAGGTCCAACTTAGATGTCAAATCTGCCATCATGTAGTCCCGAAAATGAGAGCCATGAACAGTGACGATGGCTTGAGGAACGCCGAAACGAGTGATCACATGGTTGAAAATGAATTGTGCAGCTGTCTTACCATCTGCAGCGAGTGTAGGCATTGCTTCGGCCCACTTGGTGAAATAATCTACAGCAACGATGATATAAGCATGCCCCCCCAGCCGAGTGAGGGCTACACGTCATAAAATAAATGCCCCATTTGGCAAAAGAGCCCACAGTAATGATAGGATGTAATGGGAGAGGTGGTGCACACATCTTGCATTGGAAGATTTGGCACGCATGACACTTTTCTACTGCAACAATACAGTCTTTAAACATAGATGGCCAGAAATAGCCCACACGAAGGATCTTCTATGCGTTAGCATAATCGGACATGTGACTGCCACAGGCGCCACTATGACGATCATTCAGAACTTTCTCATGCTCTTCTAAGGTCACACATTGACGGAGTACGGAATCGACTCCAACACAATATAGGGTATCTCTGACAATGCAATATGGTTGCGACTGATGTCGAACGTGGCGTCGAGCATCCTTTGTTAACTCAGACCGGAAGGTAGATGTCTAGAGGTACATGATGATATCACCATACCATGGGTCGAGAGTGTTGATTAATAAGAGAGTTTGGTCTGAGATATGATCCTCGGATTGAGATGGAGCAGAGTTCATTTTCTTGTGTCAAGCTCGTTAAAAAATGAAACAAGGTTTCTGGAGCATAGTTCATTTTCTTGTGTCAAGCTCGTTAAAAAATGAAACAAGGTGTTCCGAGGATAGTTTTTCTTCTGTATCGACTTCCTTAAAAAATGAAACAAGGTCATCTGAGGATAGTTCTTTTAATGTGTCAACCTCGTTAAAACAATGAAACACTTTCCTACTCAATTCGAGTCTTCGATAAGATCTCATAAAATCCCAGTCGAGTCTTTCTCTTGATCTTGTAACTTGAACCTTCACTCCATCTGCCTTTCGTATGGATTGAATCTTGGGGGGCATGTACCTCGAATTGAGTCACCATGCAGGGGGCACGCAAAATTTTTCCAACATAGTTTGTTTTCGTTTCAAGCTTGTGTAAAAATGAAACAAATTTCAAGCATAGTTTATCTTTATTTCAAGCTTGTGTAAAAATGAAACCAGCTTCAAGCAGAGTTTTCTGATTTCAAGCTTGTGTAAAAATGAAACCATTCCCATTTTACCTCTCATGATTTCTATTTTATCAACCTGTTTTTCCAGATGAGCCTTGGTTATTTTCTATTCCACCGTCACTATCTGCTTGGCCGATCATATGCCTTCACTTGGTTGTTTTACCCATTACTGAGGAACCACTGTGATGAGTGGTGTTGTTAGCTATCCTCTTGACCTTTATCTTGTTCTGAGTAGTTCCACCATCACCGGAACTAGTTGCTACCCTTTATCCGACTCATTCCTCCAGGAGGAATCACCTTTCAGCTCTTTTCTGACTCTCTAAAATTGAAAATATTGTCGAGATGCTTGTCGTTTTGAACTCATTAAATGGCTGCGAAGTGATATCTACCCAGTATATGTTTACCCCTTTTTCGGGCTAGGATAGATTATTTACGAAAAAGGAATACCTTAGCCTATCGCGACTAAGAGGTTCTCTCAGACATAGTTTTCTACCTTTTCGGATCTGTGAGACTACCTACGAAAAGGGACTACTGGAGTTTTCTTTTCTGCCTTCTTTTCAAACTCTCTAAACATGAAAAGATGCCAAGTTTCCTTTGTTAGACTCGTTAACGTTTACCCCTTTTTCGAGCTGGGATAGATTATTTACGAAAAAGGAATACCTTAGCCTATCACGATTAAGAGGTTCTCTCAGACATAGTTTTCTACCTTTTCGGATCTGTGAGACTACCTACGAAAAGGGACTACTAGATTTTTCTTTTCTGCCTTCTTTTCAAACTCTCTAAACATGAAAATATGCTAAGTTCTTCCTTTTTCAGACTCTTTAAAACTGATGACATCAGATTCCGTCATTATGACGTTATTCGAGTTCCTCCTTCCTAGGGCTTGTACAATGTACTAGGTTGGATTTTTCCGAAGGAAAAACTTATATCACAAGCACATGCCGTCCCTTCAAGATTGTTTCCAAAAATAATTGGGGTACTCACCAGAAATGGTGCAGGAAAATGGAACCAATATTATAGTCATGTCGGCAGTATGTCTCTCTTGAACATGGCACTTGTATGCATTCGTGTTGGGTTGGGGACATATCATCTCATTATCTACTTGCCTTCATGGGTTTGGGAAATCTCTTTTGACAGGTCATTTTCTCTTTGCCATGTCACCATGACCTCAGATCCCTTGATGTCACATACTACCAAATCCAGTGTCGTGCCATCGATATGTTTAAGAGAAGTTGGCCTATGCAGTTTTCAACCACCCTTTGATTCTCTGTTGGTCTTGATTCACAAACATCAGGTTCCTCTTTCTCGTGTCGATGATGTGGGAAACATTATGGCCCACCTTCGATCAAGGTCACTTCCTGTCGACTTCAACTCATTATCCAGGAAGCTGATCTAGAGACTCCCTTTAGGTGCCTTAGAGCCCTCATGCCTCAATGGTAGGTTCTTTGCATTCGACGCAAGGTTTTCATTATTGGCCTTCGATCATATGGTTCTGCGGATGTTCGATGCCAACTCACTGATCACATTCCATGGATTGTACCTCTTGTACCTTGAGATCCATCGTCATTATTGGTGGTTTTGCTCGCGTCTGTTAACAGCTTTCATCATTGGCTGGTAATCGAACGATGTTCTTGCATGTTCGACTTCAGCTGACATATTCGCATGCTCGAACTTGTACTTTGTTCGGATTGAGATGGAGCGCAAGACCTTGGATTTTGTCTGATGAAATCCGGGTTGCGAGTTCTTTGTGGATTATTATGAATTGTTACATGAATCTTTTGATTAGATGGCTGTGACCATACTTGAGTCTACTTGTTGATCCTTATTTTACTGGATGGCTGTGTCCATACCTTGGATCCCAGTTTTTGTACACTTTATTATGGATGGTTGCGTCCATACCACATATCATGTATCATAGATATCAGTTATATTTGTATTCGCAGGTCTTCCGACGGAAATGTTTTTAGTTGGGCACGTTCTCATAAAGCATTTCTCCCCTCCCTCTCTCTTGGACCTCATGCTTTAGGGGGTATCTGTTACATAGAATTTTGTCACCGTCCCTACAATCCCTCGTCCCGTACATTGGAGGACTATTTCTGTGACCTGTGAACAGTAAAATTTCTTGAAAACACCTTGACGGTATCCTTCTGCATAGGGGCAAGAATTCTCCTGACAAACATTTCCTCAGAAAATCCCCAAAACCCATGTTTTGGCATTGGCGCGAGTAGCGAGTTCATCCTTCACGCCAATGGGGAAAATATACGCTAGTGGGCGTGCCAGCTGGCGCTCTGTCCCTATGTTGTACCCACACCAAGCCTATTACGGAATGTTTTTTAACAATAGAAGGCAGAAGTTTGATTCTAACAACTTCAAAACGAATCATCAAAAAGAGGTTGGGCTGTTTGGCTCCGGATCTCCTTGATTAGGGAGTGGTTTTCCACCTCTCATAGAACCTTCCTAAGAGATAGGAATCTATCCCATGATTATATGGATCCTAACTTCCCTTCCTCCTGCTATAAAAGCCTGCCCTCTCCATTTGCTAGCTAGCTGAAATTTTGGGAAGGAAATTATAGCTGAGTGACAATCAAGAGAAGAGCTAAGGAGAACACTATGAGAGAGAGAGTTCTATCAAATCCCTGACGAGCTTTGTGAGACATGTCCCACTGAAATCCTATCGAAGGAATATCACGACGTCAGAGCATCGATTGTAATCGTTCTCTCGTATCTTAATATACATGACTCTGCTATTTGTTTCATGATTGCGTTTGTCAATTATATAATGCAATTTCATGCGTTCCTCTCTGACTAATCGATAGTTATAAAGTGTGAAATATTATGTTTTATGTTGTCTCTCTTCTTTGCATGTGCACAAGTATCTAGATGCGGCAAGCTCACGGATCATGACTTGTCCAGCTAGGAATAGAAGCATCACTTCTTCTTCGACAACAGCAGTGAAGGAATCACGGTAAGAGATCTATCTTGATTATGTCCTTTGTAACTAGGAATCAATAGATTTGCGTGTTTCTATTTTTGCTAGACCCACTCTATGGCTAGTCGGATTGCCTCTGCCCGCAGAGGGGATTTACCTCCATAGCAAAAGGATCCCATAACATGGATACTACAGATGGAGCAATATTTTGATCTCAATAATGTGCAAAACACACAAAGGTACGCATTGAAACTTTACATTTAGAAAAAAATACATTTGTATGGTATTGATGGCTTTGCACCTGTAAAAAAATTGTCACTTGGTTAATTTTTACGGAGGGAATGATAGCACATTGTGAGGATACAAAAAGCAACACCTTCTTTAGCCAATTGATAAATCTAAAAAAAAAAGGGTTCAGTGGTGGAGCACATTGAGGACTTCCAAAAATCGAATATAAGGATAACTGATATTCCAGAGGAACAGAAGAATGATGTATTCATAGGGACTTTAAAGGATAACATCCAACATGAAGTTCTCATTTGGGAACCTGATTCATTTGAAAATGCATTCAAGTTGGCAAGAAAAATTAAGTGTAAAATTATGGCAACAAGGAAGCCTACCACTTACATATATAAAGATGGAAGTGTTGCTACTCTTAGACTTCCACAACCTACAAGGTTGACACCACAACAATTGGAAGAAAAAAGAGAAAAAGGGCTTTTCTATAGTTGTGATAGAAAATATAGTAAAGGGCATAATAGTGTTGAGAAGAAATTATTTTACATAGATTGTGAAGAGGAAGAAGAAAATGAACAAGAATCTTCAAAAGAAGAGGATATACACTAGGAACCAACCCTAGAAGAGGAAGAAATGTGTCTCACCATATCATGTAATGCATTGGCAGGAATTACCACTCCTCAAACTCTCAAGGTAGAAGGACATATCAAGAAAAAAAAGGTGATAGTGTTGATTGATTCAGGTAGTACCCATAATTTTATTCATTGCAAGGTAGCCAAGGAATTGAATTGTTTCATATACCCAACACTAGAATGTCAAATGATGGTTGCGAATGGAGGAACTATAAATTGCTCTAGAAAATGCCATAATATCAAGCTAACCATGGGAGAATATGTATGGAATATTCCAATTCTTTCCATTCCTATGGGAGGTGCTGATGTTGTACTAGGAGTACACTGGTTACAAGCTTTGGGGATGGTAGCTTTTAATTTTCAAGAACTTTTCTTGAATTTCTTTTAGAATGAAAGGAATTCGAATTATGGGGTATTGCAGGGAAGATGGGAAATATAATAAGCTATATTTCCATGACAAAGCTTTTGAATAATTAACAATGAGGTGTAATTGCACAATTATGCTCACTAGAATTTCCAACATTAAAATCATGTATTTCTGCAGATCTCCAAAAATTCTTGGACAATAATTCCAAGGTTTTTGAAACTCCCAAAGGACTCCCACCTATTCTTGATCATGTTCATGCTATTCATTTGATTCCAGGAAGTGTTCCTCCAAACATCAGGCCTTATAGATATCCTCTTGTCCAAAAGAGCGAAATTAAACGTATGATTGTAGAAATGTTAGAGGCTGGTATAATTCAAGCTAGTCAAATTTCTTTCTCTTCTTGAGTAGTATTGGTGCACAAAAAGGATGGATCATGGCGCATGTGTGTGGATTATAATGATCTCAATAAGCTCACCATTAAAGATAAATTTCCCATTCTTGTGATTGATGAATTATTGGATGAATTACATGGAGAAATTTATTTTACCAAGTTGGATCCTCATTCAGGATATCATCAAATTAGAATGAATACTGAAGATATTCCGAAAAAAACATTTCGAAGTCATGAGGGTCATTATGAATTTTTGGTCATGCCTTTTGGCCTTACCAATGCACCTTCTACATTTCAAGGGTTGATGAATTCCATTTTCAAACCCTTACAAAATTTGTGCTAGTATTTTTTGATGATATACTAATCTACAGCAGGTCTTGGAAGGATCATGTTCAACATGTTGACAAGGTGATCAAACTATTGCAGGAGAAACAATTATATGTAAAAACATCCAAATGTTTCTTTGGATTACAAGAGGTGGAATATCTGGGTCATATTGTATCTCACGAGGGTGTTAAGGTAGACCCTAACAAAATTAAAGCCATTAAGGAATGGAAAGTACCCACAACCATAAAGCAGTTGCAAGGATTTCTTGGGTTAACAGGGTATTATCGCAAGTTTTTTAATAATTATGGGAGAATAGAAGCACCTCTAACAACATTATTGAAGAAAGATGCATTTTCATGGACTCCTAAAGAAACTAAGGCCTTTGAACATCTTAAAGAGGCAATGTGCCTAGGACTTGTCTTAGCTACGCCAGAATTCACAAAAACCTTTATTATGGAATGTGATGCCTCAGGAAATGGAATCGGTGTTGTTTTAATGCAATAAGGAAGACCCACTGCTTTTGAAATTCATCCAATCAAAGGAAACTATTTACAGAAAGATATTTATGAGAAGGAAATGTTTGCAATACTACATGCACTAAAGAAATGGTGGCCTTACCTAATGGGAAGACACTTCAAGGTAAAAACTGATCATGATATTCTTAAACACTTTTTGGAACAAAGAATATCTTCAGAAGAGTAGTAAAAATGGGTCACAAATATGTTGGGTTATGACTTTGAAATAATCTACAAAAAAGGGAAGCTAAATGTTGTTGCAGATGCACTCTCAAGAAAGAATGAAGAGGTGGAAGCATTCCTTTGTGCCATTTCTATTATACAACCAGATTGGATAACTGAAGCAAGGGATGAATGGAAGAAGGATGAAGAAGTGTGGACACTCATTCAAAGGTTGCAGCAAGATCTCAGTACATCTGATACATTTAGCTGGAAAAATGATTCCTTATGGTATAAAGATCACTTATATATTTGTAAGAATTCCCAACTAAAACAAAAGATTCTTTTAGAATTGCACACTTCTCCTTTAGGAGGACACTAAGGATTTTTAAAAACTTACCACAAGGTGAAGAAATATTTCTTTTGGGATGGCCTTAAATCTGATATTCAAAATTTTGTGGCGGAATGTTTGGTTTGCCAGCAAAATAAAGTTGAGACAATTAAAAATTTGGGTCTTCTACAACCTTTATCCATTCCAAGTCAATGTTGGGAGGAGATTTCAATGTATTATTTCACAGGTTTACCTAAGTCCAAAGGAAAGAGTGTCATCATGCTGGTAGCTGATAGGGTTACCAATTATGCACACTTTTGTGCATTATCTCATCCATTTAAAGCAAGTATAGTTGCTACTACATTTATGGACACAATTCAAAAGGTACATGGAAACCCAAAGGTTATTGTGAGTGAAAAAGATCCCATTTTTACTGAAAATTTTTGGATGGATTTATTTTCTTGTTTGGGTACACAATTAGCTCATAGCTCGTCTTATCATCCTCAATCCGATGGTCAAACTGAGATAGTGAATAAATGTTTGGAAGGATATATTTGTTGTTTTGTATCTGATTAACTAACACAATGGGTCAAGTGGTTACCTCTCGCTGAATGGTGGTATAACACTTCCTTCCATACTGCAGCAAAAATGACCCCATTTATGGCACTTTATGGATATCATCCACCGTCCACCACATCATCTTTAAGAGAAAATTCTAAGATTCAAGCAGTGGAAGATCACATTGAGCATCAACAAGAAGTTCTCCAACTCTTAAAGGATAACCTAAATTTGGCACAAAATCGAATGAAACAACAGGCATATCAACATCGCAACAAAAGAAGTTTTGATGTAGGAGACTGGGTATTCTTACAGCTACAACCATACAAAAAAATTTCCCTCAAGCAAGCTAAGAAGGATAATAAATTATCGCCAAAGTAATCTAGTCCTTACAAGGTGTTGCAAAAGATTGGTACTATGCCATACAAATTGGAGCTTCCTGATTCTTCACGAGTGTATCCAGTTTTCCATGTTCCATGCCTAAAGAAGGTTATAGGTGAAAATATTCTAGCTCAAACAATATTGCCAGAACTTGATGAGGAAGGAAAAATCATATTGGAACTTGAAGTGGTCATGGAAATAAGAACTCGACAGCTACGAAATCAATCCATTTCAGAATATCACATCAAGTGGAAGAACGTACCCATTGAAGATTCTACATGGGAGGATGAGAATTTTATACAGAAGCACCCAAAGCTACTCAAGTGTTGAGGACAATACCTTTTTGAAGGAGAGGGGAATGTTAGTCCTCTATATTACTAGTTTAGTCCCTTATTGTTATTAGTGTGGTCCACTTATTGTTATTGTTGTACCCCTGTAACCCCAATATTGTTATTATTGTGCCCTTCCATTGTTATTGTTAGGGCGGCTATGATTATATTGTGGGCTCATGGACTCCTATATATAGAAGGAGGTTTTGGTCATTTGTATCATCCAAGAATTGTTCATTTATGTAATTTATTGGAGGTTTCCCCCTCGAAGTCGCTGATTTCTAAGGCGTTGATCACTTTTTTTTTCTATTTTTGGAGCTGATTTCATAACATGGGATCTTGGTTAAACGGTAATGAGGCGGGTTATTATAGCTCTCATCATAGGTTCAATTCCCTTGCCATATCAGGGTGATGTATATGGACATGTTGATGAAAATGGATTAAAAAAAAATGAAAAAAGAAGAAAATGAAAAGTACTACCAAACTTACAAAAAATATATATATATATATATATATTAACAATGAAAAAAAATATAAATTTCTATAATTATTTAACTTTGAATTTTATTCTTTATATTAAAAATATATATTTTTATTTATTCATACGTAAAAAAGAATATAAAATTATAAATTATAAATTATAAATTTATATATAAAATATTAATTTTTTTTAAAACTAAATGTATAAAATTTTCAATAATTAATATAAAAAACAAAACTTAAACAATATAGCAGTATATGAATTTATTTATGTATTATTAATTATAATAACTTATTATTTTTTAAATTTAATAAAAATTACATAAACAGCTACCCATTTATCAATATGTAATAAACTTAAACCTTATTTTAACTTGGTTAATATTTTGTAATATATCGATCTAATGCGTTTATTTTTAAAAATGTATTTATATAATAAATATACCGTTCAAAGAATATAAATCTAAACACAATATTTTTGTAGTGTTAAAGTTAAAATTAATTTATCATAATTATTTTTCTTTATAACAAATGTTTTTTAAATTTAAAATCAATAAACATATATGAAAAAACTCACAATCCTTTTTAAGTATTTAAGATTAAAAAAAAAAATTGAAGTATTAAAATTAAAATCAATTGATCTTGAATTATAATACATGGTATTTGTTTTTTAGTTAATAAAAAAATGAATGAGCTATTATTTATTCATTGAGTAAATTCAAGTTTTTTTAATGAAATATTTTATTTATTTTTAAATTGAGATTTACATGGATAAGCTAGCAATAAAAGGATAATCTCTCATTAGGGAGAGTCGAGTGTGGTAAAAAGTGTGCTCTACTCTTAAAGGCTAGTGATATCATTCTTTATAAAATTAGAAGTGAGTGGACAAAAAAAAATTGGTTAGGGACACCTACAAATAGAATTATCTTATTCAAAGGAAAAAATGGCCATGAACGTAGTTAACAAGTCTCAGTCAGAATCTATACTAGCCACCAGAGTTCATTCTTCTGTAAATAAAAGTTTAATAATTTTTCTAATGGGGTGAAAATTTTTATTTATATCGGAATTTAGATTTATATAGATAAACTAGTATTGCTCGATGGGTTTTTCACTAGAGAGACTGGAACATAGCCAAAAGTATAACTTTTTTTAGGATACTAGTGTTATCATGTTTTTAAAAAATGATTAAATAGCACATACAAAAATTGGTGAGACAAACGTAGAGAAAACTATGTGGTTTAGAAATATAATATACAACACCATAGCTTGTAAGTCTAAGAATCCATATGTGTAGCAGCCGCCTAAGTGGGTGCATCCATAATGTCATGGGTGTTGTGATATAGTTAAGGAAGGCCCAAATTGTGCTCCATGTGGATCAAATTTTGGTTATTTTCCTATAGGTCTTCGAGAAGATGCTCCAAGGTGTGTTGAATGTTAATCATATGGCTAGTGTTGTCCAATAGTATTCTTGTGATGGATCTTCAAATACCAGTACAAATAAATGGCATGCATGTATTGATTGGACACACTACAAGCGTTCCCCACATTGGGGACCCAAATGACCAGGTATAGTAAAAATTTAGTGTCTATAAGTTGTTTGTGAGCAAAAGTCCCTTCCCTTATCTAGGTTGTCTATTTCCTCCTAAATTGGCTTTAGGGTGAGGTCAAAAAACTTTTAAGCAACCTTATTAAGCATATGCTGACAACATATATGTCCCTAAGAGGCACACTTATGATAGTAGACAACCCCTCAGTAGATGTGTGCATGTTGATGGGGAATGACACTAAACAAACCACCGAAATGACGAGATACAGGGCAGACTTGTGCGAGTTAACTATATAAAACAAAGTCATAGAGATAAGGGGAGAGAAAATGTAGCCAAGAGAATAGAACAAAGTGGTGAAATGGGAGGAGAGGAGTCATCAACCACCCATGGGGGAGTAAGAATGTCACGAATACAGATGAGGTTGGGAAACGATTTTGCCAGGGCAAGAGTTACTGAAGGATAAGCCCCTCTTGGAAGAGGGGCAGGACATGATATCTGCAAATGTGATAGATAGAAACTAAAGGTAACGATGCAGAGAGCATAAAGAGATAGTGCCTATGAATAGAGTGATACACATGAATAAAAGTGGAAAGAGTTGTTAATTGCAAACCTGAGCAAGATGAGAAAATGGATGTTGTTAGGGAAGGAATGTTGGAGATGGGGGAGATGACTAAATTATTATTGTTTACTTCAAGTGGAGTACGACACCCTATTTAGGGAAAGAATGAGATCGTAAATAGAAAGAATAAGTTTTATATTCCTAATGATAAATACATATGGAAGGAAGTTGAGTAGAACCATAATGACCAAGTATTGCAAATGATATTATAGTAATAAATAATAGGCCCTGGTTGAGTTTCACCAATGTGAGTTGGGAAGAGCCCTATGTGGAGGGGAATACAAACAAGAATTAAGGATTTAAGTCAGAGAGAAAGGTGATGAACACTAGCAAGGAGATACTCTCACACCACAAGAATCATTAGAGGCAAATGGATTTAATCCAATTCTCACGTGGGGCAAGATCCTAGTGGTATCGCAATTGTATTGAGATATGTATATTATGAATGGTGTCAGGATTTAATATTTTGAGTGCCACTTTCCTTATGATAAATATAATTTTTAGAGCCAACATTAATTGTTTGGGAGAGCCCTCGGATGCAGGTGATCGACAGTAAGCAAGGAGGCCACAGGGCAGCCATGTGGGAAGACACACGGCGGCTCCACGTGACCAGTCCTAGGAAATATAGCTATGATAAATTTTGGCATGAGGGTGTCATTAACTCACCCTCCGCCACCCTCACCTCGACGTACTAGCTCTGCATTGTAATTACTATGCTCGCCATGTCCTTTCAGTCCGTCACCTCGACCCTCTCGACCTCACTTCGTCCCTCCCACCTACTCTCTGTGTGTATGTCCAACTTCATCCCTCCACCTCTAGTGCATAGTCCCCATTCGCTCAAGCCCCATCCTTGTTCTGGAAAATTTTCTCCCTCGAAGCTTGCTTCGACCCCCATCTGGTCCAGCTACTCGGCTCCCTGGACAATTATGCCTCAGTGCCATAGAATGAGGTGCAAAAGAGCTGGGGGGCGTGGCCAGCCTTCCCAACCTCCATTGTCACTCTCCCATGGCCAAGACCTAAACCTTTCTATCGATTGGAGCGAGCTCGATAGCAACCCCTCTATCAATATGAATGCCTAGCTTTCGCTGCAACTTCCTCCCCCCGATTCACTTCATTCCCTCTCCCGTTGCAAGAAAAGGCCTCGCAAATCCACCATTCCTCCTGAGCCAGCTTTCATCCCACACAAGATGAAATCCCTTCCAGTGCAGAGCACCTCCAATGGAAGCAAAGACTCCAGTGATTTTGATGACAACAGCGGTAGCAACAGCTCAGGCCAGGATGCTGAAGGCATTTTAGACCAGCCCAAGCTTGACGCCTCCACAGCTCATCCAAACACGCCATCTTCGCCATGTCCTCAGCCCTTTGGCCACGCATTGAGCAAGGAGATGGATGGGGGTTATCTGTAAAGAATCACAGAAGAGGTGCCAACCTCCAGAAACAAGAATGTAGGTTCTCCTTAGGCTTGGTTTTTTCTTTCCTATCGACATGCCCATGTTTAGGAATTCTTTTCCATGGGATATGTGTTCTATTTTGAAAACTAAAACTGTTGGTTTCCAACTATGGGCAACAGTCACTATCTGGTTTCTAAGGACTGCTTTCCCCATCAGCGGCAGTCCAACTCTTGCTAAGAAACTCTTGATACTTCCCTCTGGATTGGACTTGTCAAATCCACAGGAAGAGACCTGTAACTTTTTGTTCTATATGATATAATAGAAGTTAAGCATATAATAGAAGTAGCTTAACTTAGGAAAAAAAAAATCTTTTGGAGAGGGGGTACTTGTCACATTCCCTTATAGAGAGGCAGCAACTATCACATTCCCTTTCCCTTTGGCCATGAAGGATGGTGGCAGGTTGTCCATCCTCATTTTCCAAGGAAATAATCCATCTAGTAAATTGACGTTTTAATTTTAAGTAAAATAAATATATTATTAATTTTTTAAAAGGTTTCTATATGAAATATTAATAAAACTAAAATTATATTAAAGAAAAATAAGCACAATCCTTTTTAAAATATTTTCTAATAATATAGAACAAATATTATTCATAACATTACTATATGTGACATTTATATACAACGGTATATGCTCCTCCTTTGCCGAGGAACCATTCCATCTAGGAAATACAAGTTTTAATTTTAATTAAAATAAATACATTAATGTTTTTTTTTAAATGTATTTATATGACATTTTAATAAAACTAAAAACATATTAAAGAAAACAAAACACAATCCATTTTTAAAATATTATTCTAATAATCTAACATTTATTTTTTATACTTTATACTAGGAATGTTATACTTAACATTTGTACATGCGATCTAACATTTATTGTTCATACTTTATACTAGAAATGTTATACATAACATTAGTACATGTGATACATAGATAATAGAATTTAATTGTTATATATATATATATATATATATATATATATATATATATATTAATAATATAAAGTTTAAATAATTATATATATAGCTAAAATATTTTTATTAATTCATCAAATGTTCATAAAAAATAAACATAAAGCCCACTACTTTTCTCGATTCACTCTGATGGTATTTGTTATGCAAAAGAGTAGTACAAAAACTAAGCAGGAAGTGTCTTTTTTTACATGATCCCCATAGAAAAAAAATAGATACTTCCCAAAACACATGAAGAACCATAAAATAACCAACATACAACATAAGTAAAGAGTGAAGGTCTGGTGCCTGAGTAGCACCCAGAGCTACTGCAGGGACAGATCCTTATGAGCATGAAATTCGATGTGAGTGAGACACACCTCCATTTTTAACAAACATTCACTAATTTAATGTTTTCTTTGGCACAAATATGCTAGATGGTCCTCCATGTCCCACTAATTATACTGAATGTCAATGAGGAATGTAATCACTTCTCCTATCATCATAACCTTGTTTCCTAGTATATTCTACAACGACCGTGATGTGGCACAGCTACTTACCTATAGAATACATTATGGATAGTTTCTCCACTTGAATTGATGATTGGGACTGATCATGGACCACTTCACCCACCATACCCCCACCACTGGCCACGTCCTCTTTCACCAATCCTACCCTATGAAACCACTATCTACACTAGCCTTGAGGTCCTCCTCCCAGTGAGGATTTACCGCACTAGCGTAACATGATCACTATATTTCCAAAAAACCAAGAAGGGATCTTCAAATTGCAGGGAAATGATCCACTCCCACAGGTCACAGTGCTCCACACCTCCAAATAAAATTGATCCACGTTGTGCTTCCAATGTATCTGCACACATCCAATGCACCAATATTGACATTGGTTCTTGCGTAGAGACCAATTAACACTAGCACGAGGAAAGGAATTTTGTGCCAAACGAGTGAGACGAAAATTCCACCAAATTGTATCCCTCCTAATTCTACATTAAAAAATTCACAGTAGAAACTCATGGTCCCACCAAAGGAATTGAATTGATCATAATAACCATGTCACATACACATGATCATAATTATAATTGAAACAAAAATTAGGTACCAAACACCATTATGCCACCAAGTGTTCGAAAGGCTCTCCAAGAGCCAGGCTTTGCAGATTGAAGCCTGTTGGTGTACATGCACATAGATTAGCTTTAGTTAAACTCTAGATATTTCATGCAATGTGCACTTGTCTTTAGCTAGTTAACTTGAGTTCTTTACATGCACATAGTAGCCTTAATTAACTTTAGTTCAACTCTAGATATTGCTTTCAATGTGCGCTTATTTTTAGCTAGTTAACTCAAGTGCTTACATGCGATGTGAACTTGGCTTGGTTAGTTAATTCTAGTGCTTGCATATGGTGTATGTTCCCATCAGCAGAACATAAAGCACACTTAGCTTTAGTTAGATTTAACTATCCATATTTATTGCGTGTACAGCTAAGCTTAACTCAGTTGCTTTTATGTATTGATTCTAAAACTAATATTGATAAATTAATTTCATTCTTTTCTCCATTCTTTCTCACTCCTTCTTTCGCTCGCAAGTTTTTTCATTGTTTTCCAAATCTACATATTTGTGTCTCAAAATCTCACAAAGCCACAAAAATATATCTCCCACCCATTATTTAGGAGGAAATTTCTAGCATCCATCCCCTGGATCCCACACCACCCTAATATTGACTCAACAAAACCAAGAGGAAGGATAAATTTTATATCCACCATCACCAACTATAACAAAGCTTCCAAAACTAGCAGACATGCACAAGTGATCCTATGCATAGTCAACATTCATAAATCATCCTCCCCTATTTCCCATACCAAGTGAAAAGAAACATATGTAGCTTCAAATCATACAAGGTTTTAAATGGGCACCTTCTAGATACTTCGATCATTTCAACCCCACGTGTTGTGGCTACCCCTCCACATCGATTAACACATCATTCCTTGCTAATCCACCCACCGTTAACCATAAGTCATCCTCCAATAAATCCGCTCCAATTGGTATCTCCAAATAGACTTCAATAATACTTTTCAGTCCGTCCATCTAGTTAGAGGAATTTGAACGAGGCAACCTCTAAGTAATAAAAAAGTTCTAGACCTGATTTCCCAAATTTGTAAGCATGTTCATGACTTTGTTTCCTATTCTAAATGAATGTGAAGTGATGGCATAAGGATTTAGAGGACCAATGACTGAATCCATTGGAAAAACAAAAGATAAACATCAAATCTTGATGACCTTATACGATGGTGAAACATTCAACAATATATTGACTACGAAAACTTCCAATATATAATCACCATCCAACTCAAGCCTGTGATACACATTCTCCTAAGAAATGATTATACCTTGTGCAAGGGCTGATAATTTCACCACATTATTAATTTTCCTACCACAATGTCTTCCATATAATCCGAGGGGCTCGCCTTCATCATCTTGAAAATTTCCTCCAAAACCCATTGGACCCATATCTCCTTTGGAGGCACCATTGAAGTTGAACTTCATGAAGCCATGAGGAGGGCAAGTGAATATCATATGAAGTTTTCCAAAAACCTACACCTGTCTAGTAGGACTAGGAGAAAATGAATCATGTAATATCTACAAAACTTTTGGTATTCAAGCTTCCAATCCACTAGTTTTCCAGATATTGTCCCCATAACTCTAACTATCTTTTAAAAAGATATTGTTCTTTTCCTTCCATATATTCAAGGGGAGGAGGCTCAAGTTAAAGATCCAATATCGATTTACTATGGGGTTATTGAAAAGGTTGGGTCTCCATATCTTAATGGGTTCCCATAAGCTATTACGATTTCTCTCTAGGTGCCTGAATAGCTCTCATATTTTGTTCCATAATATTTCCATCTGAAGGCATGTTTTGAGTAGATGTTTCGAGGTATCATCTTGTTCTTATCATATTTGGAATCGAGGGGGTTTTATAAATTCTTTACGCTAAAAAAAGTCCCATGTTAGAAGAAAATGACGACCAATGAACTAGAGGAAATTGGCCACCTTTGGAAATAGTTTCCCTCCACAGAATTTGTGCTAGAATGCTTCCTTAGAAAGGTCTTTGTGATTGGAAAATACTATGTAGGCCTCTTTAATATAGAACATCACCTAGATATGATCGCCCCATCGTAACCTATATTTATCCTGGGCAACCTAATTCTTCCTCTTCTGAAGAATATTGTTCAATTTTCTCAACCTTTTGTGATTGATTGATAGATTCTAGTCATTAAGCCCCTTCCATACCCTCCACTGATCTTAGGTTTGCATGATTTCCCTATAATATGGTACCAATATTTCCCTTATCCAATGGGTGAGATATCCAATATGTGATAGTACCCCATAATTTTCTAGCTTTGGAAATTGATGCCACGAGCCTCTGCATAATCACATCGTGTGGTCATTTAGAATTTCCCAAAACAAGTGATATTAGCTAGACTGTCTATGGGGCTTTGTCATGTTTAAAATTGAGGAACATTATGGGAAATATTGGTGCCTAGCCATATTTGTATTTTCCCTCACTAGAATATACTTATCCTACCAAATTGTTTACCACGTTTCTAATCCTCCACAAATCCACCTCAACTAGAGCCGAAGCATTACCACTAAGGCACCCCCAATTGATATACAAGCGGTTCTTGCAATATTCCTTTGAGTAATACAATGAAACTGGGTAGGTTTAGGGCCCTGAATGTCCAATTGGATAGCCAATGGGATAGATTCTCCTTGAGCTTATACTGGAGAGGGACCTTTAGTGAGCTACCCACTAAGGAGATACCAAGGTATTTTGTTAGGATATTCTGACACGTAGGAAATAGTTAAGAATAACTTGGTCTAGTGTAGAGTTAGGTAAAGTGTGTTTCTTTACCATGTACATTTGTAACTTATAATCCAACTGTCACGATTTGTTGTGATTCGACGGTTATCTCTCACCTCGGTATTAACGACACTTGATCTATGGCTTAACACCCGATTGGCCCATGATCTCTATTTAAAGAGCATGGACGATCATCTGTCTGGTAACCATTTATGAGAGAAACATATGTAACTTTTCTTTTTATATTAATAAATTGCCCGAAGTGGCCGCATTGGCTCAAGCCGTGGACTGTTTCCCTCTTTGAGGGCTTTAACCACGTGATTATACTGGTGTACTGATTTGTGATCTGTTTGTGAGCAATGACCTTTGGTTCTTGATCTACGGAACTTACCTTGTAAATTCCTACATGGTATCAGAGCTATTTTGAGTGCCACATCCATTTTTGATCAAAATCCGAAGTCGGTTTAACTGCATGCAAATTCCATTTTGTAGATCTACTATTTCTAACCATTTTTGTGCTTGGCGAACTGCTCAGTTGTGTCCAGAGTGTCTGTTACAGTGAGGAATGCATTTTGTTTCATGCGAAAAGGTTTATGGCTGCCCAAGTTATGACAATTTAGATCTGGAGGTATAAAGCATTTGTTTTGTAGCTATATTTGTTAATAGTTCTGCTTATTTTGGTTCCCTATTTTTATTTTTGGTTCTTATGTTTTTTTTTTATTTTCCGGATCTATACCCTCTTCTCTGTGTATGCTCTTTGATATGCACTACGTGTGATCTTGGCAAATCAGAAATAGGAAAAAGGGATTTTTTTTGTTATGTATGCTCTTTCCCCACGTCTTTGTGTGATCTTGGGAAATCAGAAACAGGAAAAATGGATTTTTTTTGCTACGTCTGCTCTTTCCCCACGTCTTTGTGCGATCTCGGGAAATCAGAAATAGTGAAAAAATTGATAGTTGCTGGTAAGGCTAACCGAGAATCTAACATTCTATTGTAAGGCTCTGCATTTTGTTTTTTTCTTTGCTCAGTTTTTGTGTTTTTTTGTGTAGGAAAAGGGACGCACACTGAAGAGTCAAAAAAAAAAAAACAAACCCCCTTCCTCCTTTCATACAATAACGTGATGTTGGGAAAAATACTGAGAGGGGGTGAATCACATTTATTTCATCTGTGGCCTTCATTTTTTCTTTAGTATCTAGTACTGCTTTTAGTGAACTAACCAGCATATGCAAATATTATATAAGGAAACTAGCGTATACTGATTTATCTTTCAGATTTAGAGAATCGATAATTTAAATAGATTTACGAGTTATGAATAAGGCTAGATAATCAGAAGTTATGAGCAGTAAACAACAGTATACAGCATCACACACATGAACACCAATATTTAAGGTGGAAACCCAATTCGGGAGAAAACCACCGTTTCTGTCGTCTCTGTCTTCAATATTTATTATACAGAAAACCTTTTACAACATTGTACTGATGCAGACTTATACAAGTACGCAGGTTTCTACCTGTAGAAGGCTGCAACCTTCTCTCGTTTTCTAGCTACAACTGGAAGGGACCTCCAACCCCCTGATCTCGTTTACCAGCCTCTCCTGGAAGGGAGCTTCGACCCCCTAATTTCAACACCAGCTTATACTGGCTGAAAGCTTCTACTTTCATACTAAAGGCTTCAACCCTCAGATCCACTGTAGACCACGTTTCATCAATTTTCATACTGGATCAATACAACTTCAATACAACCCCTTAACATCAACAACCATACTTTACCCAAAAACTTCAATCAGAACAACAATACCACTGTAACCAAAATATCATAAATAACCCAGACTTCAGAGTAGATAATCAGATACACATTCAACCTTGAACAACCATTAATTCAGATACCATACGATGTTTTTCTTTATGTAACCCGTGTATATACACGTCTTTCTTCACACCAACCTGCGTATGCTTCAGTGCATGCTAGTTTTTATATTTTGTAATAATACGCGACTTTTCTTCACAGTTTCCGCGTATACACACACTTTTCTTTTCAGCAACTAGCGTATGATTTCATTCAGAATCTGTTTAGACTCATATTCAGATCTGAAACTTTCAATTCAGACAATCTATCAACAATGCAGAACTGTTTAGATAGTCACTTATCCTTCATCATGTTTTCTCAATTAGTGATTAGATTTGTTCATTATCAAATCAGCAGCATACTCCATATTCAATCAAACCAGAACTTCAAGTAGACTTCATTGACCGACAAGAGAGAGAAAACAAAAATCACAGAAGTAATATCTGTAAATAAGCTTCAGAAACCCTAACTTCCATATGCGCTTTTTATTAAGTGAACCCGTGTGTATACGCGCTTTTACCGAGACAAACTAGCGTATAGATCTATAAAAGATAAACTTTGCAAAACAGACCAGATCTATAAAATTACCCAGATTTCTTCAATTTCTTCATCAGACTTGCGCCAGGTCTTCATCATTTCTTTTGCAGATCATCCTAGAGATTCATCATTTATAGATCTAGAGATCTTGAACCTTCATCATATCCATAGGTGCATCATAGATTCAGATCTATCAATTAAGAACAAAGTTCAACCATGTAGATATCTCTTAAAGAGATTAATTTATTAACAACCCTTACACATGCACACCTTGCACTATGATCCTCTTATCCTTATATAGTTTTAGCCTTTATCAATACCATGAGTCAAAACCACTCAACCGCTGATGGTATTCCTGGACGGGATCAAATAGATAATCCAGCGCTCAATACTGTGGGCCAATACCATGGTCATGTCCCCTGGTTTTATAAATTTAGAGCGTAAATAAGCATACGTGACTTGGGTCGTACTTATCCGCGGACATACGCGACTTGGCTTTTACAAACCCACGTATACATTGTTCTGTATTTGAGAAAATAGATCTACTTGTATAGAACTGCTGATGGTTTTCTGAGTTCTTCATACAGCCATTATCTGCATCCTTTGTCAGAGAGTTTCCATCAAGGACAATCAATTCAATATAAAAGGATACAAGAAACATATTGCCAACAATCTCCCCCTTTGGACTTTATGGAAACCATGACCAGAAATACATTCTGCAACAACATTCTTCCCCTTTGACATCAAGGGCAAAGGGTAGATCAAGATCCTTTGTACCGACAATACCATGCTCCCCCTGAGATCATGCTGCATATTCAAACACAATATTTAATGAAGTACATGACTCTATAACTCAACCTAGTATGACCTTTCCTATCAGCAAGGACTCATACTTACATTAATGATCCAACCAAGTGGATTTACAAGATTGACTCAACTACCCAACCAAGTGGGTTTACAAAATGGAATAAGTCTTTGCATGACTGAATATTACAATTTTTACATCATGGGTCTCAACATGACCTTTTTCACAAATTACAGAAATGACTTGTACAATCAAGATCAAAGAATCTCAAGCATGAGATCAGACTGCAAAAAATAATTAGAATGCCATCAATGCATCCTTTCCACATGACCAATGCTCCCCCTTAGCCTGTGCATCCTAAGCACTTTCAATAGAAACTCATCAAGGCATCTTCATCAGAAGCTTTAGAGAATGAAACAGAAATATGAGAGCTGGAACATCACCAGAGATACCGAACAGCACCGCAGCTGTGCTGAAGAATTCTGATCAAGAAAAAAAAAATTGTCAGCAAATACCCATACGCGGTTTTCTATGTATAAAATCGCGTATATACACGACTTTCCTTCAGAAAATCCGTGTATCCAATCTAATATTCTGTATCTAAGTAGATCTGATCTTCTGCATGGTAGAGACTACTCCCAGCTTCTGTCTGAGATATTCGAACGCTTCCCTGGGTAAAGGTTTGGTAAATATATCAACAACTTGTTCTTTGGAGGGAACATACTCCAACTTCACTTTTTGTTCAAGCACTTGTTCACGTAAGAAGTGATACTTCATGGGAATGTGCTTGGTCTTGGAATGCATAACACGATTCTTTCAGATACTAATGGCACTTGTATTATCACACATAATGGAGATAGGAGGTTAACATTTGATTTGAATGTCTTGTAAGGTTTGCATCATCCAAAGAAGTTGAGTGCAACATGATGCGGCAACCAGATATTCTGCTTCTGTTGTAGATAAGGCAATAGAGCTTTGCTTTTTGCTGAACCAAGATACTAACCGGGGCCCCATATAGAATGCACCACCACTAGTGCTTTTCCGATTATCAACATTTCCAGCCCAATCTGCATCAGTGTAAGCATGAAGAGTGAGATCAGCATTCTTTGGATACCATAGTCCAAAGTCTTGAGTTCCTTGTAGATATTTGAATATTATTTTGACAGCCTGAAGGTGAGACTCTTTTGGATTAGCTTGGAATCTTCCAACAATCCCAACTGCATGCATAATGTCTGGTCTAGTCCCAGTGAGATAAAGTAGACTTCCTATCATAGATCTGTATTCTGGTTGATTCACCGTGGAAGAATCATCATGAGAACTGAGATTACATCCGGTTATCATTGGTGTACTTACAGGTTTGCACTCTTCCATGCCATACTTATTCATAATTTGCTTAAGATATTTTTCTTGTGATAAGAATATGCCATCTGTTGCTTGTTGCACTTGCAAGCCAAGAAAGAATGTTAGTTCCCCAAGTAAAGACATTTCAAATTCTTGCTACATATCAGAAGCAAATTTCTGACTCATAGACTCTTCATTACTTCCAAAAATTATATCATCAACATATACAACCACAATCAATAGTTTATCATTTTCAGTTTTTGTGTATAAGTTGCTATCAGCAGACCCCTTTGAAAATCCTTGTTGATGAAGATATTTGTCAAGACGATAATACCATGCCCTTGGAGCTTGTTTGAGACCATATAGAGCCTTTTAAGTCTACAAACAAGTTTTTCATCATTTCCCAAAATGAATCCTTCTGGTTGTTCTATATAAACTTCTTCTTCTAGATCACCATTGAGAAAAGCAGATTTAACATCCATTTGATAAACTTTGATTTGTTGGAAGCTTTAAAAAGCAAGAAACATTCTTATGGCTTCAAGTCTGGCTACAGGAGCAAAGGTTTCTTCAAAGTCTATACCTTCTTGTTGAGCATACCCCTTGCAAAAAAGTCTAGCTTTATTTCTTATAACATCCCCATTCTCATTTAACTTGTTTTTGAATATCCATTTAGTTCCAATGACATTTTTGTCATGAGGTCTTGGTACTAATTCCCAAGTGTGATTCTTCTCAATTTGATCAAGCTCTTCATTCATGGCTTGAATCCAACATTCATCTTTGCTAGCTTGATTGACATTGTGTGGTTCAATAGTGGATAGAAATGCCAGATAGCTAGAAGATCCCACAAGACTCCTTCTTGTTTGTACACCTGATCCCTTTTCTCCCAAAATTTGAGATTCTCGATGATTCTTTTGAACATATCTGGATGGAGCTTTTTCAGATAAATCATCTTCGGGTTCTTCATTGGGTTCACTGTCTATATCATTTCTATTTGATGTAGAAGGATATATGTCACCATCGTCTTCATCTGTTGTTTGTTTTTCTTCTTTTGGAGCTATAGGAGACTCATCAATAACAACATCAATACATTCAACAATCTTCCGAAGTCTTTTATTGTAACATTTATATGCTCTACTCCTAGAGGAGTAACCAAGAAGTATTCCTTCATCTGCTCTAGGTTCAAACTTGCCAAGTTTTTCATCATTATTTTTGATAAATCATTTTCTTCCAAAAACTCTAAAATGCTTCACAGTGGGAGGATTACCATACCAGAGTTCATATGGAGTTTTATCACTATTTACATGAACATGTGCCTTGTTAAGAATATTTACCGTTGTATGTGCTGCTTCTCCCCAAAATGTGTCAGCTGTTTTGGAATCATCAAGCATAGCTCTAGCCATTTGTTGAACTGTTCTATTCATTCTTTCTACTACGCCATTTTGTTGTGGAGTGTCAGCTATAGTAAACTATCTTTTTATGCCATTTTGTTCACAAAATTCAAGGAATTCATCTGAATTATATTCTCCTCCTCGATCAGATCTAAGACACTTGATTTTTAGATCTAATTCATTTTCAACCAGTGTTTTGAAGATCTAAAATTTCTCAAATGCTTCATCTTTGTGTTTAATCAACCCAATCCAACACATTATAGAGAAATCATCAATAAACAAGATATAGTATTGTTCACCACGTGGTGAACTTTTCCTCACAGGTCCACATATGTCAGTATGAATGAGTTCAAGAGGCTTACTTGATGATCCTTCCTTGGCATTAAATTGCACTCTGGTTTTCTTACCAAATTGGAAATAGTTGCATATGATACTTTTAGGTAGAGTAATATTGGGAAGATCACGAACAACTTTAAGTCTTCTTGATTTGTTGATTTGAGAGAAGCTCAGATGCCCCAACCTTCTATGCCATAGCCATTTTTCTGAAGATTTACTCAAGTAACATTGTTCTTTGCAGGTCTTCAATACATACAGGTTGCTTGGATTTCTTTTTCCTTTTATAATTTTTTTACCTGTATCAGGATCACGCACCACACATTATTTTGAACTAAAGACAACTTCAGTTCCTTGATCACACATTTGACTTACACTTAACAGGTTATGCTTTAATCCATCCACATACATGAAATTATTAGCTTTCACCTTTTATTTTAGAAAAACAGACCCTTTTCCCTTAATGACAACAGGAGTATCATTTCCAAATGTAACATTCTTTTCTTTTTCTAGAGCACTATATGCTAGAAGTTTGTTTTTGTCACCTGTCATGTGTTTTGAGCATCCACTATCAATGTACCATGATTTTCTTCACCTTCTGCAAATAAAGCTATGCCACAATTTTCAACCTGTAATTCCTTCTTTTTCCACACTTTGGAGCTTGAAGGAAAATGCTCTGTTGGCTGAACTTTGTTCCTGCATTCAGATTCTTCATGGCCAAAGCTATTGCAATAAGCACATTCAACTTCATTTTGAAGAGAAGAAAAGTTGTTATAAGTATTCTTATTTGTTCCAATATCAATCCTTTTCTTTCTTTCTTCTCTTGTCATGATGGTTTTATATGCAACACATTGAACAACTTTATGACCAAAATTGTCACATGAGAAACATTGTCCATTGAAGAAGAAATTTCTGGGATCATGAAATATTCTACTAGAATTTACCTATTGAGTGGTGTTTCTTTGAAAGGTATTCGTATTAGTGTTCTTTGAATTGAGATGGTCATGCTTTACCTGTAAATATTCTTTATTCCCTTGCTGAGTGACAGAATGTTGTATACTAGCTATAGCTGCTTTTAGATAATTTGGTGTTGAAGCGTGAGAAGATTCTCCGATATATCCAAGACCTGTATTTATAAGAGGAGAATGTTGTACCTTGATAATCTCATCTAAGGTTTCAGATCCTTTAGAAAATCTAAGATTTAAAGTCTTTACTTTCTCAATTTCTTTTCTTAGACTTACTATTTCGCATTCTAATTTCTCATTGTGTTTCTCCTTTTCTTCAAGCTGATTTTTCAGAGTTTCTATAGATATTTTACTTTCTTCTAAGCATATTTTGAGTTGATTGATTTCATAAAGAAAATCATTGTCCTCTAAAGAATCCATAAAAGTATATTTTTCTTCTCTAGATTCCTTTTCAAATGCCATGATAAGTCTAATATCATGTTCACATTCTTTCTCACTATCAGATAAGCCATCACTGTCTTCATGAGAATAGTAACTTTTTCTAGTGCTAAACCAATTATTATTCCTTCTTACTACTTCCTTCCATTTTTCATGTGTTTCTTTATGAGGACACTTAGCAGCATAATGACCAACTCTTCCACAAGCAAAAAATTTGAAAGGAAGCTTACCTCTGAACTGTCCTGTGCCAAGTTGGAGTTTCTTTACAAAATTTACCTCATCTTCTTCTGAGATATACCCTGATCCTTCTGTCTCTTGAACTTATTTCCCTTTTGTAGAAGCTCTAAAGACGGCTTCTTTGACTTCATATGGTCCTCCTCTTCTCATTTCACATGCAGTTAGTATGCCATGAAGTTGCACTATAGTAAGATTTTGAAGATCCTACTTTTCTTCAAGAGCAGAAACTTTTGACTCAAATTTTGTCATTAGTGATCTTAAAACTTTCTCAACCAAAGTAGAGTCAGTTATTGTTTCTCCCAAATTTCTCATACGATTTACAATATCATCAAGACGTAAAAAGAAACTGGAAATGCTCTCCTCATTATGCATTTTTAGATTTTCATATTGAATTCTGAGAGTTTGGATTTTTTCACTTTTTACCTTTGCATCACCTTCATAACTTAGAATGATTTTGTCCCATATTGCCTTTACTGTATCCAGCTGCATGACTTTGACAAATTCTGATTCAGTTAGACTTCCCAATACAGCATTGACCGCCTTTACATTTGTTTCATATTTCTTTCTTTCTGTTGGATCTGTTGATACTGCGGTTGGATATTGATATCCTCCTTCAACAATAGCCCATACATATACTCCCAAAGACTGAAGATAGGATCTCATCCTTGTCTTCCAGAAGATCAAATTGTTTCTGTTGAAGAGCGGAGGCCTAATAGATGTTGTTCCACCTTGATTGCTCATCTTGTTTGATCTTCCTTCTAGCAGCTAAACTTTTTCAGAAGGACCTGATACGATACCAATTGTTGGGAAAAATACTGAGAGGGGGGGGGGGGGGTGAATCAGTATTTAGAGCTGACTGAAAAATTTTTACTTTTTCTTTGAGCAGATTTCCATACGCGGTTTTTATCAACTGAACTAGCGTATGCACGTGGAAATATAGAAGGAAACTAGTGTATACTGATTTATCTTTCAGATTTAGAGAATCAGCCTTTTAAACAGATTTATCAGTTATGAATAAGGCTAGATAATCAAAAGTTATGAGCAGTAAAGAACAATATAAAGCATCACACACATGAACACCAATATTTAAGGTGGAAACCCAATTCGGGAGAAAACCATCACTTCTTTCGTCTCTGTCTTCAATCTTTATTATACAAGAAACCTTTTACAACATTGTACTGATGCAGACTTATACTAGTACGCAGGCTTCTACCTGCATAAGGCTGCAACCTTCTCTCGTTTTCCAGCTACAACTGGAAGGGAGCTCCAACCCCCTGATCTCGTTTACTAGCCTCTCCTGGAAGGGAGCTTCGACACCCTGATTTCAACACCAGCTTCTACTAGCTGAAAGCTTCTACTTTCATACTAAAGGCTTCAAACCTCAGATCCACTCCAGAACACGTTTCATCAATTTTCATACTAGATCAAGACAACTTCAATACAACCCGTTAACATCAACAACCATACTTTACCCAAAAACTTCAATCAGAACAACAATACCACTGTAACCAGAATATCAGAAATAACCTAGACTTCAGAGTAGATAATCAGATACACAATCAACCTTGAACAACCATTAATTCAGATACCATACGTTTTTTTTCTTTATGTAACCCACGTATATACGTGTCTTTCTTCACACCAACCTGTGTATGCTTCAGTGCATGCTAGTTTTTATATTTTGAAATAATACGCGACTTTTCTTCACAGTTTCTGCGTATACACGCGCTTTTCTTTTCACCAACTAGCGTATGATTTCTTTCAGAATCTGTGTAGACTCATATTCAGATCTAAAACTTTCAATTCAGACAATCTATCAGTAATGCAGAACTGTTTAGATAGTCACTTATCCTTCATCATGTTTTCTCAATTAGTGATTAGATTTTTTTATTATCAAATCAGCAGCATACTCCATATTCAATCAACCCAGAACTTCAAGTAGACTTCATTGACCAACAGCAGAGAGAAAATAGAAATCACAGAAGTAATATCTGTAAATAATCTTCAGAAACCCTAACTTCCATACGCGCTTTTTATTAAGCGAACCCGCGTATATACACGCTTTTACCGAGACAAACTAGCATATAGATCTATAAAAGATAAAATTTGCAGAACAGACGAGATCTATAAACTTACCCAGATTTCTTCAATTTCTTCATCAGACTTGCGTCAGGTCTTCATCATTATCTTTGCAGAGCATCCTAGAGATTCATCATTTCTAGATCTAGAGATCTTGAACCTTCATCATATCCATAGGTGCATCATAGATTCAGATCTATCAATTAAGAACAGAGTTCAACCATGCAGATATCTCTTAAAGAGATTTATTTATTAACAACCCTTACACATGCACACCTTGCACTATGATCCTCTTCTCCTTATATAGTTTTAGCCTTTATCAATACCATGAGTCAAAACTACTCAACCGCTGATGGTATTCCTGGACGGGATCAAATAGATAATCCAACGCTCAATATTGTGGGCCAATACCATGGTCATGTCCCCTGGTTTTATAAATTTAGAGCGCAAATAGGCATACGCGACTTGGGTCGTACTTATCTGCGGACATACGCGACTTGGCTTTTACAAACCCACGTATACATTGTTCTGTATTTGAAAAAATCAATCTACTTGTATAGAACTACTATGGTTTTCTGAGTTCTTCATACAGTCATTATATGCATCCTATGTCAGAGAGTTGCCATCAAGGACAATCAATTCAATATAAAAGGATACAAGAAACATATTGCCAACACGTGATCATTTTACTATCTCACTTGGTGATGGGTTAGTTTATAGAATAGAGGTCTTGGGTTCAAGTCTCCTCCTCAAGCTTATTTTGTGAAAATGTTTTGTTCAAAGGGGCAGAATTTTTTTAAAGAAGCTGCACTTCATCCCGTTCCTGTAACTATTCAGCATCTACAACTCAGATTTTTCAAAAGGCATAACTTATTCATCCGGAAGCTGTTTTTCGAGCCGTTTTTTTTTTAAACGGCCTAATTTTTCTAGATCTTTCCATAGGAGCAGTTAGTTTTAGTTTTTATCAAATTTATTAAAAAAAAAAAAGGAAAGTGCATGCCCGGTTATTCTTAACAACACCAATTATTTCCAATGGCTACCTCACATGGTAGATATACTTAGAAGTAAAGGGATTTATAGAATAGTGACAGGACAAGAAACTAAACCTTTTGATGATGATAAAGCTGCTAAATGGGAAAATAAACAAGATCAAGCACGAGGGTTGATAGGAATGTCCATTGCTCAAGATCTTCGATTTCATATCCTTGACATTGATACCCCTGATGAAGCCCTGGAAAAGCTAAAAACTGTTTTTCGCATTCAAAATCAAATCAGGGCCCACCATCTTGACAATGAGTTGCTTACTTTGGACCCCAATAATTTCGCCTCCATTGAAGATTTTTTGTCCAAATTTAAGACCCTCATAATTCTTTTAGAATATTGTAATATCAAAATGGATGATGGTAGCCTCATCTATTGCATTATTGCTAAGCTTGGCCCTGCATACTCTGTTTTTGTTTCTGCCTTCCATTCCACCAAAGAAGCCATCATTTCTTCAGGAACCACCTACAAGAATCCCTCTTTTGATGCCTTTTGTGATTCTTTTATAAGAGAACAAGAAAAAATTTTACACCTTGGTCTTATCACTGCTGGAAATGCTTCTAAGAAAGCCTTAGCAGCCCAACAACAACCATATCAAAAGAATCCCAAGAAGTAGTATCCTAAAAAATATGGTCCTAAACCAAACAAGGGCCCTAAGCAATTTCAGCCGCAAACTAGAAAATCAAATAACCAAAATAATAAGGAAAATCAAAACAAAGGGAAGAAGATAGATAGACATTACAACTTTTGCAATCGAGATGGCCATATAGAGTCCAGGTGTTTTAAGAAGATGGAAGACTTAGAAGCAGCAATGAAGAAGCACAACATCCATTTGGAGCAGTCTTCACCTTCATCTTCAGGCATGGAACTTTCTACTTTTGGTTGTCAAGCATCAAGATCTGGTTATGCATTAAATGTATCTTCTTCTTCTCCTTCTCATGAGTGGCTCATTAATTCTGGAGCTTCTTACCACATGGCTAAAAGAAAATCCATGTTTTCTTCTTTAAATGATTGTAACACCAAATATATTTATGTTAGTGATGATAGATCTCTTAGTGTTGTAGGATCTGGAACCATACATCTAGATAATGGTCAGTTTAATGATGTACTATGTGTTCCTACCTTGTCATGCAACCTTCTATGTGTTTATCAGATAACTCATTCAGGTGAAGGGAAAATAGTAGAATTCTCACCTCATGATGTTGTAATCAAGGACCTCAAATATCCTAAACATATTTTAGCTACTGGCATTGCCGATGATTCCACAAGGTTGTATAATTTTGACAACTTTGGGTCATCCTTTCTTCCCTCCATTTTTGTTGTTCATAATGATGATGCGAGAAAACTTTGGCATGAGCGATTTGGTCACTTAAACTATCACTCTGTTCAAACTCTATGTAAGGAAAATATGGTGACGGGTCTTCCTATAGTATCTTTCCGAGATGGTGTTTGCTCCAGATGTGTTCTTGAAAAACATCATCGGGATAGTTTTGACAAACGCGCCTCTTTCCACGCTTCAGCCCCTTTGTATCTTGTGCACAATGATTTATGTGGTCCACATCCTGTTGTTTCTTTCTCTGGTTGCAATTACTTCTTAACTTTCATTGATGATTTTTCCAAACACACTTGGGTATTCTTCTTAAAAGTCAAGAGTGAATATTTTAACATGTTCTTGGCCTTTAAGGCCTCTATTGAGAAACAATTTGGATATCAAATTCTTAAGTTAAGATCGGACAATGGAGGAGAATATGTTAACAACAAATTTATCAACTTATGCACTAAGCATGGCATTCAATTGCAACATACGGTTCCATATACTCCACAACAAAATGGTGTAGCTGAAAGGAAGAATCGCACCTTAAAAGAAATGGCTAATTGTATCCTTCAATCTAAAGGACTTGGTCTCAATTTTTTCGGCAGAAGCCATTAACTCTGCAAATTACATAGTTAATCACATTCCTACTAAGGTTTTAAAGAATATAACTCCATAAGAAGCTCGGAGCTCAATCAAACCAGATGTAAGTCACTTTCGTGTTTTTAGAAGTGATGCTTGGGCCTATATTCTAGATGCGAAACATAAAGCCTTAGAACTTACGAGTGAAAAATGTTTTTTTGTTGGATATTCTGAAGATGTCAAAGGATATAGACTTATTCAACCAAAATCCAAAAATATAATCATTAGAAGAGATGTAAAATTTGATGAAAATATATTGGCCTGTGAGCCTAATTCGGCGGGTGTGCCACCTTTAGCCTGCGAGCCTCATTTGGCATATGTTCCACCTCTCTCTCTCTATTCTATTTTTAATATCATTCCCTTTAGTTCAGATGATGACAACGAGGGTGAAAATCCTCCTCCACCTCTTGAAATTGTTCCTTATACTCCACCGCTTCCAATATGGGTCCACTATACTCAGGATGTGGCAGGTTCTCTTGTAGGTGACCCTACCAATCGACGACTTACATGTTCTCAGTTCGAAAGAGCCTCTTCCTTACTGGCTCAGGTTCCAGAAAAAATTGATCCAGAAACCTATAAAGAATCCTCCATTCATCTAGATTGGGATGAAGCTATGAATGAAGAGTATCGTTCCTTATTGGAAAATGATACTTGGGATCTTGTTCCTCTTCCAAAAGGAAGAAAACTACTCAAATTTAGTTATATTTAAATTAATACACAAGTACTAGTTACTATGTGAAACTTATTATCTATATAATTTAAAATTAGATAACTAAATCCATATTTTTTAAGGGTGGTTCACTGACACTGGGTGGTCGCTACATCCACTAGAAAATATAGGCATCAACCCAAAGGGATATACTCGGATATACAAGCAGGGCCTAACCCCAAGGGCGTGGGGACGCTTTTAAACTAGGAGGGCCTAACCGCAAAGGCGTCAAGGAGATTGGACCCCGTGACCTCCCAACTAGAGAGATACTTACCAATACGAGATACTTAGCAACAATAACTATCAATTCAACTAACCCTTCAAGCTCAAATAACTAAATCCATGTTATATGTTATTTCGTGTGTAATAACTTAATTATAAATCTCTTTTACATCTCTAACATCATAACAATTGATGTCATGTGAAGGGTTGAAAATAATTAATATTATTGTATATTAATGGAGAAATGGTTACACTATTGTAACATAGTTCCTTAAGGTAGGATTAGTTCCTAGGATATAGGAGTTTGTTTACAACTTCCTACTTCTTTGTGATGTACTTATAGTTGTATCATTTGATTAATGAAAGTAGAGTGTACTCTCCATTTGTGTGCAGTCTCCAGGTGTAGTACTCACTTGTGAGCTGCAGTTTCTATTCAATTCAGTTATTATCTTCGTATCAGAGCTTAGACGTGGTAAGCCTGGTTTTTTTTTCTTTAGAGCCCTAAGTTGCTACAGAGCCTTTGCAGCTACACAGCCTTCACGGCTACATAGCCTTCGTGGCTACGGTGCACATAAGAGATTCAATGCTCACAGGAATAGGTGAAGTGCAGTAAACACCTCACTCATAGGTCTTAGATATATATATATATATATATATATATATTTTTCTGAGCACAGGAGGGATAGCGTGTTTTCCTAGCTGACAGATGCACCGATAGGCGCAATCAATGTGGTTGTTAGGGCCATACCCGTGCCAATTGCGGGACTCACACATATTTTATTTGGGTGCGGATATTTGGGTTAGAAAGGCGCTCATCTCTCTTTTGGTAGTTTTGCACATGGGATTTGCCCATTTGTGGTGGATCTGAGTTGAAGACATTATTTTCGGTTCTACACATGGGATTTACCCGTTTGTGGTGGATATGAGTCGCAGACACATTTGTTGACGGTTCTGCACATGATATTTTCCCGTTTATGGTGGATCTGAGTCACAGACATGGTAACCTTCAGATCGGTGATGGATTTGAGTTGCAGTCACAAGATCGTGCCAGATCGGTGGCAAATCTGTGATTAGGATGAAGCATGTATTGAGTTCTTATTAGTGTAGATTGTAATTATTCAATTGGTTAGAATCATCATAGGATCTAGAATCTGATCAGTCTTGTATGAATAATACCATAGAAACGTATCTCAATGAGTCTAGCAAACTCGATGGGTCCAATTTAATGAGTTGGAATTTCAAGCTACAGACACTGCTTGAGGGAGAAAATTCATGGTCGATTATCATAGGTAGAAGAAACCAAATATTTTAACAGGAACAACCACACTTATACAAGGTTGGGGTAGAAGGGAGAACAAATAAAAAGTCATACTGAAGATGTCTCTCAAGGATACTATTATCCCACACATCAGAAATGGAAAATTGTCCACTGAGATTTGGACGACGCTCAAGAAATTATACCAGAAACAAAATACAAATCGCATCTTGTTTCTCAAAGGCAAGTTGTTTTCAATGAGAATGGAGGAAAATGAATCCATTGTTGGGTTCGTTGCAAGGATTAAAGACCTGAAGGACAAATTGGGTGACATTGGAGAGAAGGTGTCTAATTCCGATCTAGTCACAATCACATTGAACGAAATGAAGGATGGATATCAGATGTTCATCACAAGGTTGGTAGCAAGGGATAAAGCCCCTACATTTGAAGAATTGATAGGAATTTTTCTACAAGAAGAAGATCGACGACAGAATTCAAGACCTCATAATGGCGATCTTGCTCTAATGGCGAAGAAGAGACTGTTTAAAGGGAAGAAGCAACAACAAAAAAAGAGAGGAGGTATCACGTTTCAAAAGAGACCATTTAGAGGTATGTCTACAAACAATTTTTCTATTATTAAATGATTTTATTGTGGGAAAAATTGCCATCAAGCTAAGTTATGTTTTAAGAGGCAAATAGATGAAGCGAGTTATAAGCATAGTAGGCACACATGATATTTTGTCGATGAAGACCACAATCATGATCTTCGATTTTTTGTAGTTGATTGTGCTCTTTTAGTTTCTAAGGAATATGAGGACGACATATGATATGTTGATTCTGGCGCATCCTCACATATGACAGGTAAGAGAGAGTGGTTTGAATTTCTTGAAGAAAATTTGTGTGGATCTAAAATTTATTTAGGACATGACAAAGGATATGAGATCAAAGGGTACAGTGATATTCTGTTAAGGTTTCCTAGCGGTGACATAAGACATATTAAGAATGTGATGTACATGCCCAGGATTAAGAAAAACTTGATCTCTGTATCTATGATAACATATCAGGATCCGCTAGTAGAATTATTCAAGACATGTTATGTCATAAATGATTTTAGGATGGAAACAGTTGCATCAAGAGTGCATGTGGGGAGACTGTACAAATTAAATGTCAAAAGCATGCCACAACAAATCATGGTTTCAACATGATTGACAATCGAAAACCTCTGGCACCATAGATTCTGTCACCTTAATTTACAAGACCTCGTTCTACTTCAAAGAAGAATTATGGTCGATGGACTCCCTGCTTTTCATAATGTTCAGTTATATTGTGATGGATGTGCATTATGGAAAATGCATAGAGAATAATTTCCTCTTCATATTGATAGAAAGGAAAGAGATATTCTAGCGCTGGTGCATACAGACATATGCAAACCTATGCAGACTAGATCACTAGGTGGTGCATATTATTTTCTTTTGTTTACTAATGATTGCACTAGATTCCCTTGGATATATTTTTTAAGTAAAAAGAGTGAGACCTTTCATTTCTGTAAATAATTTAAAACTTTGGTAGAGAAGCAGACGGGAAAATGCATAAAAATTATCTGCTCTAATCAAGGGGAGAATAGAGGTTGGGTGAGCTCATGAATTTTTGCAGATATCATGGGATTGTTCAACAGTTTATGGGCCTCGTACTCCACAACAAAATGGAGTGGCAAGACGAAATAATAGAACTATAGTGGAGTGTGAAAGAAGTATGCTTCAAGGTAAGGGTCTATCAAGTTATATTTGGGTTGAGGTCATCAACACTGCTGGTTATTTAAAGAATAGGAGTCCTACTAAATGTCTCAGCTTTAAAACTCCTTTTGAAACATTATATTGATTCAAACCAGCAGTGATTAATTTAAGAGTATTTGGGTCAAAATCCTTTGCCCATATACCAAAGGAGCATAGAAAGAAATTAGATCCTAAATCCATGAAATGTATCTTTTTAGGATATAGCACTAAGTTTAAAACATACAAGTTATTTAATCTCGTGACTCTAAAATATTTGCTAGTCGAGATGTCATATTTCATGAACAGGTTGAGAAAGGCAAGGAAGACAGTCATAAAGAATGGAACATTCCATTATTGATGGAAGAAAGAAGTGAGGATAATCAGCAACAAGAGTAGAAAGAAGCAGAAATAGGTGATGTAGTCAATAAGGCAAGCCCATACAAGTATGAAGCAAACAGATTTGAGGTGAGTCCTCTACCAAGAAAATCAGGTAGGAAGACTCAATTACCAGCTAGATTGAAAGATTATGCTTTAATGAAAAGTAATTTAAACATTGTAGAACCCACAAACTATAAAGGAGAAAGTCAATTTGATGAATGGAAGGCTGCAATGAATGAAGAAATTGAGTCAATTAATAAAAACCATACTTGGGATCTAGTTGAACTGCCTGAAGGAAAAACATAGGTTGTAAGTGGTTGTACAAAACTAAAGTTAATGCAGATGGGAGTATAGACAATTTTAAAGCTAGACTCGTAGCAAAGGATTATTCACAGCAAGAGGGAATAGACTTTGATGAAACCTTTTCCCCTGTAGCCAAACTGAATACCATTAGAATGTTAATTTATTTAGCTACAAAATATCAGTGGAAGCTACACGATTTAGATGTTAAGTCTACATTTCTGAATGGTGATTTAAAATAAGAGGTTTATTTAGTCCAGCCTGAAGGGTTTGTCAAAGAAGGGCAGGAACATCTATTTTGTAGGTTGAAAAAGGCATTATATGATTTAAAACAAGCACCTGAGTCGTGGTATGACAAGATCGATTCATTCTTCTTACATCATGGTTTTCATAGGAGTGTGAGTGATCCAAATATGTACACCAAGTATAATAAACAGAGGTAGATTATCTTTATTTCTTTGGATGTAGATGACATGATTATAACAGGTAATGAAGATGCTCTAATCAAAGAAATCAAACTGCAGATGTCGCAAGTCTATGAAATGAAAGATCTCGGAAATCTTCGTTACTGCTTGGGTCGGGAACTATGGAGAGATTCTAGACAAAATTTTCTTACTCAAGGGAAATCTGCCAGAAGTCTGCTCTAAAGATTTAGGATGGAGTAGTGTAAGTCAACATCAACACCATTGCAGCAGAATCTGAAGTTTTGTAGTGATGATGGCACTAAGGAGGTGGATGCCACTGTGTATAGACAACTAGTTGGTAGTCTGATATATCTTACTACAACTAGACCATACTTCGCATACTCTGTTAGTGTGCTGATCTATTTCATGTCTAATCCTCTTGAAATTCATTCGATGGCAGGAAAAAGTGTGTTGAGGTATCTTCATGGTACTAGTGATTATGGTATTTTATACACTGATACATCTAATGTTACTTTAGCAGGTTTTTCAGATTCGGATTGGGAAGGTAGCTTGGATGATAGAAAATCCATCACAGGTTATGCATTCAACATTGGATCTAGGGTCATAGCATGTAGCAACAAAAAGCATAGTACTATAGCTTTATCTTCAACTGAAGTTGAGTACCAAGCATTGTGTGCAGCTACATGTGAATCTATCTAGTCGAGAAGGCTTCTGCATGATGCATTAGAAGAGTAGAAAGAATAAACTACCATCAAAATTGACATCCAAAGTACCATTTAACTAGCGTACAATCTAGTGTTTCACAAAAACACCAAACACATCGATACTCAGTTCCATTTTGTTTGAGAAAAACTTCAGTCAAAAGAAATATTTGTTGAATACTGTAAATCTTGTGACAATATGGAAGCCATTTTTAATAAGCCTCTTGGGAGAATAATTTTTGAATTGTTTAGAGGGATGTTAGGAATTCAGGACAATCCTTTCTCCATTGAGGGGGAGAGTTGAAAATAATTAATATTATTGCATATTAATGGAGAAACGGTTACACTATTGGAACGTAGCTCCTTAAGTTAGGATTAGTTCCTTGGATATAGGAGTTTGTTTACAACTTCCTACTCCTTTGTGATGTACTTATAGTTGTATCATTTGATTAATGAATGTAGAGTGTACTTTCCATTTGTGTGTAGTCTCTAGGTGCAGTACGCACATGTGAGCTGTAGTGTCTATTCAATTCAGTTTTTATCTTGAAGTCATGGAGAAAGTAAACAAAACCTATGTTCTTATCAAATGCATGTCCTATCAAGTCTTTTATCCAACACACAACTTCTTTGTTTAACATCTTTCAATATCATTATACATAGTATTTTCCAGTTTTGCGTCCACCCATTGACATCTAAATCTAGCTCCAAAATAGTAGTATATTGAGCTGTTAAATTATATATTTTTAAAAAATTGAAATAAAAATCAAAAGAGGAAGCCTTTCTTATGAGTCAAATCTCAACTTTATAATAGTTGATAACTATATATTCTAGTAATAAGGAAGCAAGCAACTTCATATCAATGGTGGAGTGAAAGGAAATTCCTCATGAGTTACTATCATGGTATTGTTTTGCATTGTATCAGAAAATTCCCCCTTTTCACCGTTATCTAGAATAGTAGTATATTTGGCTTTCTTTACATTATTTAAACCAATATTAATTTTAAAAATATTGAAAAAGATAACGAAAGAAGAAGCCTTTCTTATCAATCAAATCTCATCTTTACGATAATTCATTATTCTAGCGTTAACGAAGTAAGCATCTTCATAGGATTGGTAAAGCAAAATGAAATTACTCCTTATGAGATGCTATCATGGTAGGCTCTTACATTGTATCGGAAATTTCCCTTTTTTTCACCCATTATCCATGACCTTTCCTCTTCCTTTTTAGAAAAAAATATCATATGAAGGAATCAGTTGTAAAGCCTGCTATAGGGATGTATGTATTAAGAGTCAATTCCTTTCTTCCACATAATCCATGACGTCTCCCCTACTTTTTAATAACAAATTATATACAACGATAACCTCTAATGTCTATCTCATCTCTTATTAATAAAGTGTTTGAAACAATTGCACAATACACTTGTTCCATTACAGCATATGTAATATCTACATTTCAAAAGTCACACATAGCTCATTGCTTGCGCATGATGCTCTGTTTTGGTGTTATATCTATATATATATGTGTGTATGGGATTTGTATTTTGAAATAGAAATATTATAAAAAATGATTAATTTCGAAAATTAAAATATTTTTTTTTTAAATAATATTAAATTTCTTAATTATATAAAAAAAAATATTTAATACAATTTTACTTAAAAATAAGATAAATTTTTTAATGTATAATTTAATAAGAATTTAAAAAGAACCATAGTTAAAAGTTTCAAGATTCTTGAAATTATTTGAAAGATTTAATGCAAAAGTATTTTTGATTTTTTTTTCAATTCAATTTCATTAATAAAAAAAAATCGTATCTTCAATTAAATTTCATTAAGAAAAATTCATATCTAAAATTTTAATTTTTTACTTCAAAATTAAAAAGATAAATATATATTTAAATTATAAAGATATTGTAAATTTTAATTTTTTACTTTAAAATTAGAAAGATAAATATATATTTAGATTATAAAGGTATTATAATTAGTTTTTTTGGATTAATTTATATCCAATTTTTTTATTATATAATAGTAGATAAATATTTAAAAAATAAATTCCATGTTGAATTGTAAATAGTCTATAATTATAATATTTTTTTTTGGTGTGGTTTATTGGTTTTTATTACGAAAGCTTTTTCACAATGTTTAGAGACAAGCTTGTAATATTTTAAAAGAATTAAATGTTCCATTTGAATTTAAAGTTATAGTGATAAAATTGTATTATAATGTTATTATCTATTTCAATATTATTTAGAATTAGTTGAAAAAAATTAATATGATATAATATTTCAAAAAGTTTGTTATCTTTCTCTACTTTATTGGAATATCCATTTATATCTTAGAGACATATTTGGACGAATATGTTGTTTTCATATTATATTATTTAAAATAATCACTATCCTTTTTATTTACACTAATTATTATTTTTATGGTAACAAAATTTTATGATTTTGACATGTAACTAAGCACTTTGAAAATATTATGGTTGATGGTTGATACATGTGTGTAATGATTAATAATAACAAATTGAACATTATAATAATCAAATTCAAAAATGTCACTTACACAAAATTTTCAATGTTAATAACAAATTACATAAAACTACAACACAGATTCTGAATTTGATCTTTGTGAAAATCTTAATGGGAAGTATAGCCTTTACAAAAGGATAAATATAGTGTGGGAAGCATATTTTGTTTTTGAATAGCATTATAAATTAGTGAACATTTATTTGAGAGATATAACTCATTAATATTAATATTATGGATGAAACATATTTAAAAAATTATAGAGGAAAAATACAATCTTAAATTTTAATGTTATAATCTCTTTATTGACATATTTAATTCAATGGAAAGTGTTGTTATGAAAAGGAATATAATATAGCACATGATAGTACATGATATTTACGCTTTAAAAAAAAAATCTTAATATTTCGTTTTATGTGAGGAGGAAAAACTATTTGTAATTTAAAATGGTCGAGCATACAGTTGGATGGATAGATTATAAGAGATTGGAAGAAAAAATAATGAAACAATTAAAAATAATATTTTGATATGGAAAAGTAAAATGAAATTAATATAAATAAGTGATTAACTTTAATTGAAAAAATTTTAAAATTTTATTAAAAGAAAATGAGCATTGTTAAAACAAAAATAAAATCTTATAAAATTAATATTAAAATAAAACATTTTATCTATTCATCTTCATTTTTGGACTTTGTTACATTTTCTTATTTTTAAGAATATTTCATGGGTTCCATAGAGTTGTTTCTCATGAGAATCTTTTCAGATCTGATTTATTTTGGAAGTTGTTTATTGAGGGACAGGAATTGTGTGAAACTTTAAAAGTGGTTAGAATTGCGGTAAAATAAATCTAACAAATAATTTATTTATTTTTAATTTTGGAAATGGATTCTGCATCATCAAAAAATTTTAAAATACTTAAAATATTGAAATTTAAAATCTTATCAATATTTAAATTTTCTTTTTTGAGTGTATAATTTATGAGAGAAGAGGTTTGCAGCTCAAGGGATTTGATCTCTCTATGTCTTTTTTCATCCTTCTCTACCTCTCTCTCCTTCCTAATCCATTTCACTATCTCTCCCTCTCTCCTCTTCTCTCATTTTCTCTCCTTTTTTCTCACGTCTTCTATCTCTTCGTCCTCCATCTCTCCACCTTATTAACAATTTGTATTTTTTATTCAATTCAATATATTTCTAGAGTTAATATATATCATGATATATTAATATATACTATAATATAAAAAACTTAATATTATGTTAGATTTAATAATATTAATATTAATATTAAACTTTTAATAATAATATTAATATCCATAAATTAATCTTTCAATATTAATATGAATATTAATAATGTGTTTTTTCAATATTAATATGAATATTAATGATGTTTTTTTACATTGCGTTATAATAAAATTTTCAAATATTACAAATTTGATGTACAAATATTTGTCTTTAGATATTTTAATATATCCATAAGATATTGGTTTCCTTTTAAATATTTAATCTACAAATATTTAATTAAAAAAAATATTAAAAGTTTTGGAGCAAGATTTTGGATTATGTGTGTGGAAATAACCCTTTTACTTTGATTCGAGAAATTTTATTACCTTGGTAAAGAGTAAAGATGTTTAAAATTTTTCTTAATTAGGAATTTTAATGTGATAATTTTTTTTGTTCAAGATAAATTTATGAACCATTCAAATTCAATGTATATGGTAAGGAAATATCACTGTTGATGATGATGATGATGATGATGATGATGATTAATTTCCACTAAGACAAATATGGTCTATTGGACCTTTAGAAAGAAATGGTCAATTGATATTATTTAAGATTTTATTTATGTGATAAAAGATTTTATTTCTGTGATAAAAAAGGAGGGAAAGAAGAATTTTGAGGTCACTATAGTTTTCCTTACTGGACAACAGATGTGAGTAAAGGCTAGACAATCCAAGAGAAAGTCTTTTTCAAGGAGATTGGTAGTGGGGAAAATGTTATGGAAATGAGAACAAATGTGAGTAAACGCTAGATAATCCGAGAGAAAGTCTTTTTTGTCTTCGACTCTCTTAGTGTAGAAAATGAGGCATATTCTTTTGTCCCAAGGAATCTTGGGAATATGCCAACTCCCAGTTTCACTCCCGAGCTCATGATAATTAGGCATAATCCTTAATTTTCATTTTCTTAGCATTGGTTAATACATAAAGGTAATTATAATTAGAAATATTGGGGTTGATTACCACCTTATAGTATCTTAGCTTTCTTTTCCCCTTAACTCCTTATCACTCCACAAATTATGCTTAAATTTGGATGTAATGATGTTTTTAATATTATATTTATTCCCCAAGAGGATCTCCTCCTTTATCTCCCAATCGTCGAGCGAGGACTTGGCATCCTTATGCCACCCTTGAATGAGCCAAAGGTGGCTTTGACTAGAGTTAGAATCAATTTTTGGTAGCCTCTTGTCTTCCATGTTGTACAACTTATTCTTATACATAATATACTTAAACATAGTCATGCATTCAATGGAGGAAAGGCTAGTCTCAATGAAGAGAATAGGGTAACAAGAATTGCCTTTAATCTTGATTTTGTAGGTTATGAATTGATTTTGTATCATTTCAATCTTTCTTGAAGAATCTCTAGATAGACTACAACCCCACACCTCACATCCTTATAAAATAATCAGGGTGATGAGAGTCTCAAAGAGATAATTCTATTGTAGTTTTTTTCTTATCTATAGGTTTATTTTCATTTTTGTTTAGGGCCGGCATTAATTTTTTATATTTTTATTTATTGGATGGACAAGAAAACTTACGAAAACTTATACATCCCCCTCATACTAGGTTGTATAATGTGCCTCTTGGGGAAACCAAGCTAGATGCACGTAACTCCAAATCTATCATCCACCAAGAGGTATCAAATACCTAGAGGTGCATACCTTCTTTTTGGAGTGTAGAATTTGTCATAGGAAAGGTTTTCACCTCAAGGGGTTTGATCTCTCTATGTTTGTATTCTTCCCAACCTCTCTCTCCTTCCAACTCTATCTCCCTATTCCTCCCTTTGTCCTCCTCTCTTTCAAGTCATATCTCTCATCCTTAATCTATCTCTTTCTCTCACTCCCTCTATCTCTCCACCTTTATCACTTTATGTCTTTTTCTTCCCTCCATATATAGAGTTAACATATATCAGGATATATTAATATATACTATAACATACTAAAGTTAATATTATATTAATCCAAAGTTATTAAGTTTAATAATATTAATAATAAATTTTTAATAATATTATTAATATTATATGTAATTATGTTTTCTTACATGGCATGATAACAAAATTTTCAAATTTTACAACTTTGAGGTCGAAATTTTTATGTCTTTAGAGATTTTAATATATCCATATGATATTGGTTTATTTTTTCCATTCTTTGTGAATCAATAAAAAGTATGATTGTTAAAATATGACAACAAAATGTAAGTAAGTAATTCTGGGCAAATGTACTTATTACCTATTAATTGGTTGTATAACGAAACGTAGTTGGAATAACGAAATAAGTCCAGGATAAATAAGATGGCCAGAGTGGCTTGAATGTATGGAGAATCATTTGATTAATAAGAGTTTCCAATCCCTTGCCCCATGGATGTTTCCTTGACACCCTGTCGAGGTTTTACCACATAAATTCTGTGTATTTACTTATGTGGGTTTGTCCTTCAGTTTTGTCATTCAGCTATTGTTTTCTATTTCTTTCTAGATTATTGTTTTTCCGCACAAAAATTGGTATTAGAGTAAAGGAGTCGATATTTGTTTTTGGTTGCACTGGAGGTTGGCTGTCAACTATCCGAGGGAGAATTCGGTGTCCGCTGGATTAAGAAAACAAAAGAAACTATTTTCCATCCATCAGAATTGAAGGAGGCTAAAGAAATGCTGCCGGTTTTCTCGAGTGTTTCCACTGAGAAAAGTTGAAGGACATAGAGGGTTTACTGATCGGGAGCCATCAGCTTGACTGGTGAGGCTGAAGCCGTCGAGCGATCCAATTTCCGCCTTGTCTGGAAGCAACAGAAATCATTCCCATCCAACAAAATAGAAGACGCAATCAAGTAGAGAAGCTCCTTGTTGTTGGGATGCGTGGAAAGACAAGCCAACAAGATTGCACACTATTGCAAGAGGAGTCGTCGAGATCCGATTGTCAAGAAAGAAGACGTACACAATTTGACATCCCACTGCCGCTTCAAGCAGAGAGGTCGAGCCTGAGTTAGGAGTAGCCATCGATCAGAGGCTCTGAAAGTTGGCGTTTGTCATCCTTTGAAAAGAGACTGTCGAGAGGGCTTAAGCCGTTGAGGCTGTCGAGAGTTTGCATTGAAGCCACTAGAAAAGGAGCCATGAGGTTGTTCGAAGGGAGAAACCGTTGCTATTTCCGCTCGGAGGAGAGTGACGTTGAGCCAAGTTGAAGTGAGTGTTGTGAATGCAAAGTTGAGTACTACCGTTGCATAGCCACAGAGACATCTAGCGCCCACAGAGCCATTTAGCGCCACAAAGCCGTTGAAGGGAAGCTGTCAATTAAGCATTCTAGAATCAAGCCCGACTGTTGGAAGAAAACTGGTAATATTTTTAGTTTATCTGTGATTTGAAATGAAGTAGGGTTTCTAAGCAGCAATTTAAATTGAAGGATTTTATTTTCTATCCCTATGAAATAAATTGGTTGGGCTCAATTTTTTGTTCTTAAAATCATAGTAGTAGAAAGGAAAATCTGAAACCCTTGGAACCCTAGTAGAAGAGGGAATTATTTTTTTTTAAAACCCTAGTTGGGAAAGAAGGAAAAATCCTAGTTGGAAAGAGAAGAAAACTAGGAGGAGAAATGGCCAAAATGTCAAATGCAAAATTTGAGGTGGATAAGTTCACCGGAAAAAATAATTTTGCATTGTGGAAATTGAAGGTTAAGGATTTGCTACTGTAACAGGAGTTGAACAAAGCACCAGAAGGGGTAAAGAAAAAAACCAGCTATCATGAGAAATTCAGACTGGGAGGACATGGATGCCCGAGCCCTCAGTACCATTCGGTTGTGTTTAGCAGATTATGTTCTTTTCAATATTGTTGAAGAGAGTACAGCTGAGGGGTTGTGTGGAAAATTGGAAACCTTGTACATGAAAAATTCTTTGACAAACAAAATTTATTTAAAAAGACAACTATACAGTCTTAGGAAGAATGAAGGAACAAAAATTGCAGAACACTTAAATGTTTTCAATACACTTATTTGCCAATTATTCGATATGGAGGTTAAAATGCAGGAAGAAGACAAGGCAATAACCTTGTTATGTTTTCTACCCGAGTCATGGGATCACTTCATGACTTCTATTATTTTTAGCACTACTGATTCATTCAAGCTTCAATCTCTTATGGGTGCTCTCTTATCTGAAGAAGTATGAAGACAATCTAGTGTCGGGACATCTGCACTAGAAGAAATGGTAGCCAGAGGTCGGTCAAAGGAAAGATGGGAGAGAGTAAGAGGTTCTTCTAGATCAAATTGAAAGGGAGGCAAGAAGTGTAAAGAAAAATGCTGGTACTGCAACAAACCAGGACATCTCAAAAAATATTGTTGGAAACGGAAGGAGTTGGAAAACAACAACAAGGAAGAAAATCAGGTCGATTCAGGTATGGTTGATGAGGTTTTAACTACTAAAGCTCTCCCTGTCTATAATGTCTCTCAAGATGCTGATAATTGGCTATTAGACTCTAGTGCTTCTCATCATATGAGTCCACACCAAAGTTGGTTTACTTCATATGAAACTGTAGATGGTAGTTCTGTATTCATGGGAAATAATGCATCTTGTCAGACTGTTGAGATTGGTAATGTAAAAATTAAAATGTATGATGGTACAGTTAAAACATTATCAAATGTTAGGCATGTACTTGATCTAAAGAAAAACTTGATTTCCTTGGGAGTTTTGAATTTGAGTGGTTATAAATTTACAGGTCAGAATGGAGTGCTAAAAGTCTCAAAAGGAGCTTTGGCTGTGATGAAGGCTGAAAAGGTCAGAAATTTGTACAGACTCAAAGGAAGAACTCAAGTTAGTGAAGCAGCAATCGTATCAGAGAAAGAAGAAGAAGCTTCTCGTCTATGGCATCAACGGTTGGGTCACATGAGCGAGAAAGGTCTTCGGGTACTGATGAACCGCAAGTTGCTTCCTGATTTGAAATCCTTGAAGTTGGATTTTTGTAAATATTGCATGTTTGGTAAACAATGTAAACAAAGGTTCAAGACTGGAAATCATAATAGTAAGCAGATTTTGGACTACATTCATTCTGATCTGTGGGGACCATCTCCTACTGTGTCTTATGGAGGTGCATTATATTTTTTAATGTTTATTGATGATCTCTCCTGAAAATTTTGGGTCTATATGTTGAAAAAGAAAACTGATGTTTTTAATGTTTTTAAACAATTTAAAACAATGGTGGAAAATAAAACAGGAAAATCAATTAAATGATTAAGAACTGACAATGGCAGTGAATTTACGTCTTTAGAATTTGAACAATTTCGTAAGGATGAAAGGATTGTTAGACATAAAACTAATGTTTATACCCCTCAGCAAAATGTCATTGCTGAACAGATGAATTAGACTCTTATGGAAAGAGCTAGAAGCATGATCAATAATGCTAACTTGCAAAAGGAGTTGTGGGAAGAAGCAGTATCCACTGCTTGTTATTTAGTTAACAAATCACCTTCAGTTGCAATAAATTGTAAAATTCCTGAAGAATTTTGGTCGGGTCAGTCTTGTGATTATTCGCATTTGAAGATTTTTTGTTGTGATGCCTATGCTCTTATTCCTAGAAATCAGCGTTCAAAGTTAGATCCAAAATCGAAATGTTGTGTCTTTTTTTAATATGATTATGTAGTGAAGGGATATAGGTTGTGGGATCCTTCTTCACGGATGATAGTCATTAGTAGAGATGTAACATTTGATGAATCTTCTCTTTTAAAATCAGATGTTGAAAAATTTCGACAGGAGTAGGTATCTCCAAGTCAACAGATTCAATTGGAGACTAAAGCTTTTTCAGAAAGTCGAAATGAAGGAGAGAATTATGATGAAAAAGGTGGAGAAGCAAAGGAAACTGGAGAAATTCCAGAACCAATTCAGCAACTAGTCACTCTACGAAGGTCTACAAGGAAAATAAAAACACATAAAAGGTATGAAGATTCTGTTTCATGATTTTCATTGATTACTAAAGATGGGGAACCTTCTTGTTATTAGGAAGCAGTAGATGATGCAGATAGAAAGATATGGAAAAAGGCTATGGAAGAAGAAATGGACTCCTTAGCCAAGAACAATACCTGGGATCTTGTAGAACTCCCTGAAGGGAGAAGTGTTGTTGGGTGCAAATGGGTCTTCAAGTTGAAAAGGAAAGTTGATGAAAGTATTGAGAGGTATAAGGCAAGACTGGTTGCAAAAGGGTATTCTCAGATTGAAGGTATTGACTTTCATGAGATCTTTTCACCAGTAGTTAAACTTGCTTCTATTCATACTGTGTTAGCACTAACTGCTTTACTTGACCTTGAGTTAGAACAGTTAGATGTTAAAACAACCTTTCTTCATGGTGATTTGGATGAAGAGATATATATGGATCAGCCAGAAGGTTTTGTACAAGGTCGCAACAGAAGATTAGTTTGCAAGCTCAGGAAATCATTGTATGGCCTAAGGCAGTCACCCAGACAATGGTACAGGAATTTTGATTCCTTCATGGTGAGCCAAAATTTTATTAGAAGTGAGTATGATCATTGTGTATAGTTCAAAAGTTTTATTGGCATATTCATTATCTTGGTATTGTATGTTGATGATATGCTTATTGTAAGCAAAAGCATGGAAGAAATCAATAGGTTAAAGGCTCAGCTCTCTAGGACGTTTGAAATGAAGGATCTTGGAGCAGCAAAACATATCTTGGGCATGGAGATACACAAAGATAGGAAGAATGGTAAGCTTTGGTTATCAAAATAGAAGTATGTGGAGAAAGTACTTGAAAATTTTGTTATGAACAATGTGAAACCTGTTAATGTTCCATTAGATTCCCATTTTAAGCTTTCTTCAGATTTAAGTCCTAGAACTAATGAAGAAAAGAAGTATATGTCTCATGCACCATATGAAAATGTGGTAGGAAACTTAATGTATGCAATGGTATCTACAAGACCTGACATTTCACATGCAGTTGGAGTTGTCAGCAGGTTCATGGAAAATCCAAGGGATGAACATTAGCAAGTAGTGAAATGGGTGCTTCGGTATTTGAGAGGCACAAGTGACCATTACATCAGTTTTGATGGTCTTGAAGGTTTAATTTGCGGATATGTGGATGTTGATTATGCAGGTGATTTGGACAAAAGGAGGTCTACTACAGGTTATGTTTTTACTCTTGCAGGTGGAGTAATCAGCTAGATGTCAAAGGTTCAAGAAACAGGTGCTTTGTCCACTACTGAAGCAAAGTATATAGCTACTTCACATGCCTGTAAAGATGCAATCTGGTTAAAAGGTTTGCTTGATGAGATTGGAAGGACGCAGGAGAAAGTGAATGTGTTTTGTGATAGTTAGAGCGCTATTCATTTGGCTACAAATTCAGCCTATCATAGCAAGACCAAGCACATCGATGTAAGGTATCACTTTGTGAGACATGTAATCAAAGGCGGCGAAGTAGTTCTCAATAAGGTCCACACACAGGAAAAGCATGCAGATATATTCACAAAGCTAGTTACAGTAGAGAAGTTGAGATGGTGTCTTGCTTCTCTCGGCTTGTAGAAAAGATGATGAATGGGAAAGGGCAAGGGATTAGGAAAATTGTTGTCAAGGTGGAGTTTGTTAAAATATGACAACAAAATGTAAATAAGTAATTTTGGGCAAATTTACTTATTACCTATTGATTGGTTGTATAACGAAATGTAGTTGGAATAACAAAATAAGTCCAGGATAAATAAGATAACCCAAGTAGCTTGAATGTACGGAGAATCATTTGATTAATAAGAGTTTCCAATCCCTTTCCCCGTGGATGTTCCTTGACACCATGTTGAGGTTTTACCACGTAAATTATGTGTATTTATTTATGTGGGTTTGTCCTTCAGTTTTTTCATTCAGTTATTGTTTTCTATTTCTTCCTAAATTATTGTTTTTCCGCACAACAATGATAAAATAAATATTAAGTAAATGATATAATTTTATTGTAGTTACTTTTGTCTATAAGGATATTTTCATTTTTTTTAGGGCATATGTTAATTTATTCTATATTTATAATATTATGTAAATGATAAAATTTTATTGTAGGTTTTTTTTTTTCTATAAGGATAATTTCATTTTTTTTAAAGCATACATTAATTTTTTCTATTTTTATTTATTGGACTCATGGAATGGGCCTCACAACAAGATGAAAACCTTATTTTTGGAGTGTAGAATTTGTTAAAGGAATAGTTTGCACCTAGAGGGATTTGATATCTCTATGTCTTTCTTCTCTTCTCCCTCTCTCTCCCTCCATCTCTCTATCCCTCCCTCTGTACTACTCTCTCTCAATTCCTTTCTTACATCCTTCCTCTCTGTGATATGCATTCACAATGGAAAATATTATTTTTACCATGTTTAAAGAAATGGTGAAAACAAGCTTATGATTTAGTTGGAAACTAATTTCAATCAAATAAAGAGAATGATAACCCATTGAGATAAAGAAAATTTTACAGGTTCATTAAATTCATTCATAAACTCAAAAAATGAATTTCATCTTCATCTACTGGAGTTTTCATCATGTGAAGTCTGGAGGCATTGATCATCACAACTTTGTTGAGAAATGTTGTGGCTCCAACTAAAGGTATTCCTGAACATTAGGTATGGACATGAGACTTCATGGTTATTGCACACAAATATAAGTAAACATGACTTTAATTGGAAAGAAATTGCATGTGTTTTTATGCAAGGAATGATAGTTTATTTTATTAATTGGAAATATTTCTCTAGACTCTTGAAAGTTGTTTTTTTTTGTAGAGGAATTAATTATTTGATTAGAAGGTTTTACATTTTGTGCAAAGAATTATAAATATTTCTCTCGACTCTTGAAATTTTGTTTTTTTTTTTTAAAGAGGAATTAATTATTTCGTTGCAAGGTTTTGCATGGTTCTACGAAACAATTTTCAAAAAACATGTATGAAAACTAAACAACACATTAAAAATAAAGAAACCATGTTGTTTGATTAAAAAATATATAAAAATAAAGAAACCATGCTGTTTGATTAAAAAATATATATGGTAGGGATTTTTTTTCTCTTGAAAAAAAATTATAAATTCAACTAAATATATTATATAATTTTCATAAACATTAACTATAGAAAATAATTAACTGGAAGAGACTGCAAACATTACAGTGCCAGACCGAATATTTCCAAACTCATAAATATATATCCGTTAATAACAGTATCGTTCTTACAGAACCTCATACAACCAGCCAAGATTTCAAACAATTCCAATATGCAAACAAAGAAAAGATGAGGGATGGTATAAAACCCTCAAATCCTTAGTGTTGTTAAATAGTTGTCGATAGAAAACATAGCCTGAGCGTTTACACCCTTTTCGGCATGAAATATTAACAGAATTTACAGTCCCCGGTATCATAAACATAGGAAACTCGGATAAGAACAACGAAATCGCCCTCGTGCAGGGAGCAGGGCAAAGCCAAACACTGTATCTTATGTTGTGGTAAACTCTACAAAAAAGATGTACACAGTTAGAATCTATATATACAGACATGAAAGTAGGAACTTGCAAACTATAACATAATATCAAAGTGAAGTGAGAAGTTACTCGGTTATATTGCAAACCTCAAAACCCTCCCTGTTGTCGGGAACTACCACCGGGTTCTTCCATAGAAAACGACCCATCATTGAATGAGTTGTCAAGTAACTAAAGGATAAGGAGACGAGGAGTGTTGTGGTTGGGCCAACCTCCATGGAACCTGCATTGTTAAGCAATTCCAAACCCTTAACATGGGATTCACCTATCACCAGTGTGAATAGGGTTTCAAGAACCAAGTTTGAATTATTGGGGCACATAAATAACTCGGAAAACGTAGCTTCAACGAAGTGAAGGGAAGAATAAAGGAACCTTCAAGGATCTCAGAAAATCATTATAATCGAGCAAATTCTAAACGCCGATTTTGAAGGCCGGGAAAGACCCTTATGGCTAAAAAAACCACTAGCACCATTGGATGAGACCCTCCCAGATCTACGACATTGGAAGTATTCGGTGGATGTATGGTAGAAACTTCGAGAAAATCCAAAGTTTCTGCGGAACAACTGGCACCCACCTAGCACCAGTATAAGTAAGGTTAAATGCATATAAAACTTAGCCTTAGTCACTGAGTAGTGGAAAGAGGTATTAGTGATTGAACCTTTAGAAACTATTAAAACATATAGTGTATAAGAAGGTCAACATAGTAATAAATTGAAATATCTATTTACATCATCCAACAGCATGAATCGTAAACCTATGTAGAAATTATTACGTATGAAATTATTATTTATATGTGATTTGGTAGATGTAAAAACATTTTTTTGGTTTGATTATGGATTTCCATTACAAGTGGTATCAAAGTTTGAGTTTTAACACTGGGCCAAATGGGTAACTAAGATATTGGAAAACTATTATTCTGCACAGAGTACACACGCGATGATGAGAGGGGATGAATCTCAAACGAGACCCACTACATAATACCTAGAAATAAATCTAGAAATGTGGGTAGATTTGGGAGAAGAATCTTGGCAAGCGAATGGATTATTACATGAAACAATACAACAACCACCAGATGAGATGACAAATTTACATCCTAATAATGAAAGGCTGAGCTCAGAGCAAAAAAGAATTATGAAAAGTCTATCAGACAGAGAGAATCAACGAGAACCCATCCCGATTACAAAAAGTGGAAACCGTGTTGAAACTCATTGTTAAAGGGAGTACCATGAAGAATCACGATCTACCTATAGACCTAAAAAACTAATCTAGGAAATCACATAACAATAATGATTTAAGAAAAGAGAATAACGTATAATATCTGGAAAATAATACCATAGTCTTATTATGAGGGAGAGATGAGAATTTTATAAACAATGCAAACATTCTCCTTCTTTAATTTTTAGCTATAAAATATATTACCTAGAAATCAAATACGTTATTAGATCAAGAAAATACATTGAGATGTTTCCTTCTTTAGTAGTTTTTATATGTTTCTGTATTTTCTACTCTTAGATGTTTCTAAGGAAAGGGTGCACTTTTTCTTGGTTGCCCAATCAGTGAGAGGTTGCTGATTTGTCTGTCTTTCTTGGTTGCCTAATTCCTCCTTGTTTAGAGCAGGAAGTGTCCCGACTTCCTCCACCAAATGAGGGAAAGTGCGTTGCAATGTTTCTGTAGTCATCCATTTTTCTTGCGCTGGTGTGTTTCCCTTCTGACCAACCAAATATGATAAGTATGGCTGCTTGCCTGTATTCTGTTTCTTGGAGTCCAGAATTGTATCTTTGAGCAAAGGAGGCTGAAAATCTGGAATATTATCCACCAGATGACGAATTGTAACAGATTCCTCAAGGAGAGGTGGTTCAAATAGTTTGAGATTATTAACATTAAGCACATCGTGGATGCCAAGCTGGGAAGGCAAGTCCAAGCGATATGCATTTTCTCCAATGTGTTTCAGAACAGTATACGGGCCATTTCGCAGAGGGTGCAGCTTATGATGCTGGCCCTTGAAGCGTTGCTTGTCCAACAAGAGCCATACACGATCTCCAGGTTGAAAATACAAGGGTGTTCGCAGCTTCTCATGCCTTTGTTTGGCGTGATCTTGGGCTGCTTGCAAAGCAACATTAACTTGAGTTTGGTGTTGAGAAATGGAGTGTATAAAATGATGAGCTGATTTTTGTTCTTGTTGTTGATGTGCAGACCTAGAAGGGGTGATCGTCAGTGGCATCTCAGAGGGTGCACTTGGCTGAAACCCAAAGCAAACCTCAAGAGGCGAGAAACCAGTTGAGGAGTGTGTGGTCCGATTGTAACTATGTTGAATGATGTGAAAATATGTATCCCACTTTTTTATTTGGAAAAATTGTTGTGAAGTGAGTGAACCAAAGTACGATTGAAAACTTCGGTTTGTCCATCTGTTTGTGGGTGGAAGGCAGTGGAGAAACGAAGTTGGCAACCCGCAAAAGACCAAAGAGTATGCCAAAATGTATCGAGAAAACGAGAGTCACGATCATAAATAGTGCTACTTAGCAAACCAAAGTGTGGCCACACATGCTGGAAGAAGAGATCCGCGGTCTGAGCAACAGAGGTAGTCTTATGACAAGGAAGAAATATAGCCATCTTGGAGAAACGACATACCATTACCCAGATAGCATCATGTTTGCGGAAAGTAGTAGGAAGGCCACTTAAAAAGTCCATGGAAATGGATTCCCAAGGACGAGAGGGAATTGGTAATGGCTTATACAAACCATGCTTATGGTTTGAGGGCTTGCTTTGTGAACAAAGAGAACATGCACAGATGAATTTTTTCACTTGCTTGGGTAAGGCAGGCCAATAGAAGTGGCGTTGAAGATTGAGAATGGTCTTGGCTGTGCCAACATGCCCTCAGCATGAAGAGGCATGTTCTTCATGGATGAAGGAGACGATCATCAGATTGTGGCACATATAGTTGGTTAAGTTTATACAACCAACCATCACGAATGGTATAATCAGAAAGGGAATTTGGTTTATGACTGTAGGCTGCTGCAGAGCTTCCCATATCTCACCAAAGACCGGATTTGTTGCATACATATCTTGCCAAGCATCATATGCAACACAACGCACCTCTAGAATGTGTAGGACCTGAGTAGGTGGTCGACTTAACAAATCATCCATTTTATTAGTTGTCCCCTTCTTAAATTTAATCACCAGATGGAATTGTTGAATGTAAGCAACCCACTTTAAATGGCATTGCTCTTGAATCTTGCGTTGTGAGTTGATGAAGATTAGTGGATGATGATCTGTATGGACGATGGTCTCTTTGCCAAGAATGTAATGGCGCCACTGCTTCAAAGCTTGCACTAAACTGTAGAATTCCTTGTCATAGGTGCTGTACATGAGCTTAGCATTTGCAAGTGCCTCAGAATGGTATGCCACAGGGTGGCCTCCCTGTTTAAGAATAGCTCAAATGGCGAATTGAGAGGCATCAGTTTCCATCTTAAATGGTTGTTTCATATTTGGCAAACGAAGAACAGGGGCAGAGCATAATGCATTCTTGAGTTGAGCAAACTGTCACTTAGATTCAATGTCTCGAATAAACTTTTCTTGATGAGACAACTGGTGCAAAGGGCAAGCCAACTGTGAGAAATGAGAGACACATTTTCTGTAGAAATTAATACCTCCCATGAAGCTCTTGAGGTCATGTGCATTGGAAGGGACTAGCCATTGCGCCAAAGCCTGTACACTAGAGGGATCTGGGCAAACCCCTGTGCTATCAATAGTAAATCCCAAATATTGAACTCATGTTTGTCCAAAATAGGATTTCTTTTCTTTGACCTGAAGGTGATGTGCTCGTAATAACTCAAGTATGGTGCGAACATGTTGAAAATGGTCTGTTATCACCCTAGTAACTCTCAGGTTGTGGGATGAGGATTTTTGTAGTTAAGAAAACCAGGGCTAACCAAGAACCGCTTTGGGAATTCAGGATCTAGCGTTCCTAAGCTCAGGAGAGGGATCTCTCCTAAAGATTTAGCTTTGTCTTGGTAAAGAGTTTTAGGCTAGCTATGAGTGGACAATGGGACTTGTTTTAAAAGTGTGGTGGGAATAAAAAGTGTTTCAAGGTAAACCATAGGGATCTACCATAACATTGGGCTATGGAGTCAACTCTCTAGGCAAGCAGAGCTAGGAAATAAGACTTAAAAATGCAAATGAACTAAGGGCAGGATAGATGACCTTCTAAGGCTTTGAATAGGCTTTGTTGATGGAATGGGTGAAATCTGAACAAAAGGGCACTTAATAATACTTAAGTTACAAAAAGAGGATTGAAGGAGGGAAATCAAACTGGGACCTAGAGCAATTAAGAATTCTATAGTCCGGTTATAAAGCAGAAAACATAAAAATGCCAACTAGTTTAAAACTGGGAGCTTATTATCACTAATCCTGTTTAATTTCTCCTTAGTTGATCATTACAGAATAGAAACACATTAAATGGATGTATGTAAACTTTTAAAGAAAAACACTGAAAACAGGAAAAAGACGATACTTATCTTGTCACCACGAGAATCCTTAGTTATGATGTCTCTAATCTCGTTCCCAGTCTGTTGCTTCGCTAATTGACTCACACCAACTTCAATATATCCAGAAAAATGACTATAGTAGTCTTGAGAAATTTTATTCCACACTGAATACTTCGAATTATGAAGTATTTATACACATAAATTGTTTACAAAATATCTCAGAGTTTGAGATAATGTTTTAAGAAAAAATAGGAAATGTAACATAAGAAGAGGGACAACAGCAAAAAGGTTTGCAAGTTGTCCTCTTTTACAAGGAAAAATAGAACTGTTTATCTCATTTAAACTAATTTTTGATGTACTATGAGCATAGCTGGCATTAGGTGCGTCTTCTCGTGGAAGATGACTTGTGGAATACTCTTCCTTTTGCACTTTCTTCTTTTCATTGTTTCACTGCTGTAATTGAAAAATGACCAGCAGTAATAATTTGATTTCACTGATACACTTTGACACTGATTTTTTTCACCATAAAGTAACAGTAGAATATGAAATTTTTATGTGATTTTATTACCTTTACTTGTCAAATTCACATCAGGTCTGTGAATTCTTGCCACTGTTCAGCAGTGGGGATCTTCATATTCTTTAGTTTCCTGTAACTTTCATCAGCCTCTGTATATTTCGCAAAGTTTGGCTTTACTGTGAACATATTCTTGATTTCATTTTCCAAAAAGAATAGATTTTCAAATTATTGAAGTAGTACTTTGCCACTTGGAGATCCTTGAGGCAAAGGCTATTTAGCTTGCTCCTTAGCATGAGCCCTGATTTTCTGATCATAATCCTTATGTGGCATTAATTTTTCATTCAATGCATGAATGTCTCGTAAACCTGTTTCTGATAATACTTTGTATTTGGTCCAAAATATTGTGATGGTCGAGTTCATATCTTTACACCTATCTTCCAAATTTTTCATCATGTTTCTCTTACTCAGGACTTTTTTAATTTGAAAGATGGCCTTTGTTCTATCAGTAATTTTCGACTCTTCTAATTCTTCTCTTTTTTTGCTGTTCAAAAATGCTATGAGTTGAACTGCTTGTGGTGGCTTATTTTCAATTTCTTTCTTGGTTTTATCAATTTCTGCATTTTCAGCCTGTAGCAACTCTTTTTGCTCATAAATTATCTGAATAGAGGGCCATTGTAAGTGAATGCCTTCAATGATTTTTGTCCATAAATGATTTTCTATGCATGCAACATGATCTGTAAGATTCACTTCTTGTTGAAGAATTTTCACTTGTTCTTGTAATCTATCAGCCCTCTCTTCATGCCCTTTGGAAGTAATTAAGGTATCTCTTTTAGAAGTTTCCAGATTTTTAATGATGTCTTTCAAACTAAGTATTTCTTTTTATTTTAAAGACATATCTTCCATAGCTCTGATTATTGCAACTTTGTCCTCTATTGTGTTTATCTGTGAGGTTGATGAAGAAGAGGCAGAGATGTCATGAGAAGTGATTGGCATTGCAGTTGCCAATACTCCTTGCTGTGCCAAGTGTTCTGCCAATGTAGATGGAACAACTGTACTTACAGTTGCGATCACTGTGGGAATAAAACACTGTTGAGCTTTCTTCAGATTTTCATTTTCTTTCATGAAAACTTCTATTTGTCTTTCCATTTCATTTATCTGGGTTGTCATCTTTAGAACAAGTTGTTTTAGTTCATCATTTTCTGTCTTCTACTGAAGGATTTCTTTTGCCTGAGGATTTTCACTTTGAGACAATTTTGGCTGTTTTCTGAGGGTAGCTATATCTTCATTTTTTTGTTTGATTAAAGCCTTTGCAACTTCAATGTTAGCTAGATTAGCTCCTGCTTCAATCACCAAGTCTTCTAATGCTTTGATCTTCAAGTTATTGGCATATAATGAGGCTTTATCCAATTTCATTTGAGTTTGAAGGTTTATCAAAGTTTTCTCAAGCCTGATAGAATTCATAGTCTTATTGACTATTTTAGAATACATCATCTCTGTATTGCTTCTGTGGAATTCTATTTGGTCCAATTCATGGACATCATCTGCATCAACTTCCAGGTCTGTCTTTGAATAATCTGCAATATTTTTTGGATCAGCCATTGTAGGCTTGAGAAATGACATCACCAATTTATTAGAAGAATAATCAAAAGCTGAAAGAAGTCTATCTTTATTCCCAGGCTTTTCTTTAAGGAGTTTGGAATATGCTTCACTTTTGATCTCTTCATTCTTTTCTTTGATTTTTCTGAACCTGATTTGAATATCTGACTCTGTGTTGTCAGGTTCTTTAGAAGAAGAGGACATATCAACTTTTGATTGTTTATCAACCATGAATGTGTCTTTCTACTATGCTCCAAGTTGGACATTTTTAAGCTCTTTAGGAGTTTCAGTTACTATTCTTGTTGCTTCATCATTAGTTTCATGACCATTGTTATCTTCAACATTGATAGCTTTATCCCTTTCTTCATCAGTCAATTTACTTTTCTTGCTGTAGGGAATTACGAATGTTTTATCTGGAATAGTTTCAGCTGTGAAACTATCTTCCTTTCTGCTCCTTTTATGAAGAATTTCAGCTTCTTTGTTCACTGTAACCACCTGTGTTTGATCAACCTGTTTATGTTTTCCACTGTTTTTCTGCATGCCCAGTGAGTCATCATCAAATAAAGTATTTGGATCCCACTCAAGTTTATTGGCATATTTTCAATTTTGGGCTTGGGATCATGCAAGAAAACAGACAATTTTCATCTCAATCTAATTTGATTTAAAATACCCCGAGGATCATAATTCCACATAAAACTGTATGGGAATTTATATTATTTCAACTTGACATTAATTTCATTTGTTGCTTCTCTGTTATTCACAATAAATGGCCCAACTTGATTTTTCAGTTTGAACTAAGTCTTTTTTCTAGAAGCTATGAAATTAACTTCATCTGCATTCAACAGCTGCCTCAAATATTCTAAAGAAAATATCCTTGTTGTCACAAATATAGGGAATTTATATGGGGCCAAGAGTGCACCATATACTCTAATCTCTGTGTAATTCTTGTATAAGTACCAATCCCCCGTTTTACAGCTCTCAGATAGCTGTAGGATCCTCTTTGTTTCTTCATTAATTCTAGGGGTCTGTTCTTTATTCAGTAGATTCATAGCAAGTACTAGAAACAAGTCGTTAAAGTCTGCAAAGTTGTATTCCTTGTTCCATTTTCTCAGAATTGATGACCAAAACACAACTGAAAGTACATTCCCTTGTCGATTTATCTTCTGAAACTCAATAGGAAACTTGTCTGCTTGATAATACAAAAAGAGATGAAGTAGATATGAGGTATATCTAAAGACTCCTTCTTCTGACAATCTGGACAATTGATAGTAACACTGTTACTGATGAAATAGGTAACCTGACCTCAAAACGGGAACTCTACCCCAAAAACACCCCAAAAACAAAAAAATGTATTCCAAAATGCACTTGGTTTTTTTTTAAGGTCAAATTTCAACATTTTATAAAATTATGCTAAAAACAAAATTACTTCTTGAAAAAACGATTGAAAAAACACCCTCAAAACAAAACCTGTTGATGCTGGAATATAAAAAAAAAAAAATCGTGTCATATTTTTGACATTTTAAAAAATAGAAATAACATTTTTTAATTTTTAAAATTCAAACATTAAAAAAAACCTAAAAAAAAGATAAAAAAATTAAAAATTAAAAATTAAAAACATTTTAAAGTTTAAAATTTAAAAATATATAGGAATAAAAAAATAAAAATAAAAACAAAATAAAATTTTTAATTCAAACATTAAAAACCTAAAATTTAAGGAAAAAAATAAAAATAAAAATAAATTTAAAGATTAAAATTTCAAAATATATAGAACTAAAATAAAATAAAAAAAAAAACAAAATAAAAATATTAAATTAAAAAAAAAAAACAAGTTAAGAAAAGAAAGAAATTATAAAAAATAAAATATAGAAATTAAATTTAAAAAAGAAAAAGAAAATGTTTATTAAATTTAGAAAAAAAAAAATTAAATTAAATTTTAAAATAAAAAATTAAATTTAAAGAAATATATTAAATTTAAAAAAAAAAACAAAAAACAAAAAAAAATTAAAAATTTAAATTAAAAGTAAAAAAATGAAAAATTAATTAAAAATAAAAAATGAAAATAAAAATACAATAAAAATATTAAATTTAAAAAATATATATTAAAAAAACAAATAAATTTTAAAAAATAAATTAAAATTATATATATATATATATATATATATATATATATATATATATATATATATATTTAAATTATAAATATATATATTAGATTTTTTTAAATTTAAAAAAAATGTTAATATTAAAATAACAAATTAAATTAAAAAATATATATATATTAAATTTTAATAAATGAATGAATAAACAAACAAATTTTGAAATAAAAAATAAATTTTAAATATTAAAAAAAAAAAACATTGTTAAAATAAAAGGTTAAAAAACTTAATTTGTTTTAATTTTTTTGTTTTTTTTTTTTAATTTGTTTTTAAATTTAATATTTTAGATTAATTTTTTTTTTTAAATTTAAAATTTATTTATTAAATTTTAATTTAATTTAATTTTTTTTTAATCTTATAGTTTATTTAGTTTTTCATTTTTAAAATTTATAAATTGTTTCATTTAAAAAAAAATAGTAAATTTATGGATATTTGTTTTTTAATTATTTGCACTTGGTTTTTTTCATTTTTTTTTTGTTTTTTAATGATAGTTTTTTCTATTTTAATTCTTTTATTTTAATTTTCTTTTTCAATTTTAAATTTTTTTTTTTTTTTTCGTTTTTTTTTTCTAATTTTAAAATTTGTATTTTTTTTTCTTATTATTATTATTTTTTTAATTTAAATTTTTTAATTTAATTCTTTCTTTTTTGTATTTTATTTTTTTATCTAAATTTTAATTATTTTTAAATTTTCTATTTTATTTATTTTTTAAATTATATGGTTTTTTTAATAACTTAGAAAGAAATGTTTTTGATGTTTTTATTTTTTATTTTTTTGGTTAATTTTTGTTTTTTTTCGTTAAATTATGTGTTTTTTTTCAAATTTTGTCATTTGTTTTGATATAATTTTCGAATATTTTTGTTTTTTTTTTCCGTTTTTTTTATTTATTTTTGTTTAAATCTTTTATTTTTTGTCATCAGAAATCAGATTATCCATGGTATCATAGAAAACTAGTCGACGTTTCGAATCCCAACGGGGATCCATCATCAGGACGAAAAAGAATGAATGAAAAATAAAAAAAGGAAGCAGGGGGAAAAGATATAAATAGTGGGAGTAAATGATGAGAGGAGCCGACAGCAACTCAAGATAAAACCTTAATTTTAATAATTAATTTTTATTATTTTTACTAACTATACTTGCTAAATTTAAATAATATTATCAATTTATGTCTAACATTTTTAAAAAATTTTAAAATCATTATTCTAATAAATAATTTTAGAAATCCTATGCTACTACTCTAAAATATTATAAAACTATATTGAACTAAAAATCCTATTTAAATTATAATAAAAACTATATAAAAATAATAATCCTATTTAAATTCTAAAAATAAAAGAATATTAAAATAATAATCCTAAAAAAAAAAAAAAATTAATATATATATATATAACAATAAAAATAAAAATAAAAATAAATTTTTTTAATTATCCTAAAAAGATCTATCTTTAAAAAGAACCTACTAGCTAAGCTTAAAAATAAGCTTATCTTTTATTTTTATGAGTTAATTTTGTTTTTTTTAACATTTTTATTGGTTTTTTTATTGTTTTTATATATTTTTTTTTATCTAAGTTTTGTGTTTTATTACCAACATGAAAATCACCACTCTAAAAAAAAAAGGTTGATGCTGCATCAATATGTTTCAAAATTAGCTTGAAAATCACCGCTCTAAGAAACAAAAGTTGATGTTGCATCAATACGTTTCAAAATTAGCATGAAAATCACTAACATTTAAAAAAAAATATTCATACTTCATAAATAAAATTATTAGACTGTCAAAAATGTGCTAAAAAAAAAAAAGTAATTCTGCATCACCACTTTTCAAAATCGGGTGCTTTTTATGCTACCAAAAAAAGTAGGTAATAGTGCGGTTACTTATTTCATCTAGAATAGTGATGTAGTGCATGTTTTCTGCAATGAACTTGGCAAAATTGTACACAATGGATGGAGGCTGGCCAGGACTCAAAGTAGATAGAAAAACTAAGATAGCCACATCAATGAATTCATCACTGTTATATCCTAGTATGAATGATAGCATGGAGACAATCTGTCTGGTTTCATTTGGAAAATCAAAAGTATCAAATGGAGGATTGAGCTTAGGGATATCAACTTGTTTGGGACAAAAAGTCTGGAAGAATTTGAACTTAGAAGCAAAATCAAGGTCTAAGTAAAGTTGAGTTAAATCCTGTATTGACAATGAAGCAACATTGGGGTTAGGGTTTAGTTGCAGCATAGAATTTATGGATTCTGCATTGATGTAAAATATGACCTATCTGTCTTTATTGACAATGCACCTTTGGTTTGGAAGATAATAGGACTGACACAATCTGAAAAAATTAGGGGCTGAATGAGTAAGAGGGACAATGTATTTTGGCAGATGGGAATCCCAGACTGGTATATCTTTATCACCTTTCTCTATAGATTTTCCAAAACACCAGTTATAGACATCAAGTAAATTGAACTCTACTGAAGGGTCCAATATTCTGTAATCAAGATCAACCAGAGGACTATTTTCTTGTGAAGTAACTGGAGGTTGGATAGGCTTGACAACTTCTGTGGAATCAACAGTAAGTGTAGGGTAGGTTTATCAAGTTTAGAAGATTCAGGCTGAGGGATTTTAGTAGAGGCTTTCTTTTGAGGTTTTGGGCCTCCTGATTTGGGGGTTACTTGTTTCTTTGTCATTTTCAACTGAACAAAGCAAGCTTAGATTGTTTGCTGAGTTCTTCTGTTGGAAACAAGGGACTTTTGGAGAATTTCTCTAGTAAAATAGGGTTCTGAGCATAGTTTGAGATGGAAAGAGTGTTTTAATGCTTAGAAGAAAGGCTATGATCAATTCCATTATTGAAAATGACCAGGGAATGGATAAAACTTGAAAAAATGGAAATGAGGGATTCTGGGGAAAATTTGACAGAGTTTCCCATGTACTTTGGATGTTTTTTTGTAATTTCTGTGTGGTTAATTAAGATAATTACAGGCAATAATTGAAAATTGGTGCTTTTTCTTTTGCAAATTGAACCTTTTCTGGTTAAGTTTGATGAAAAATACCTTTAAAAGGTATAATTGTGGTCAAAGACGTTTCACGGCTGCGCGCAGTCTTCAATTCTGCTGAATTGGTCTATTAGAGGGTACTTTGGCTCTTTGTGGTTGAATTGCAAGGAACTTGGCTTGAAAATGGCGTTGGTAGGTTTGAAAATGGTAAAAAGGGCTCTACACAGGCTCTCAAAGGTGTAATGGTGCACAATGGTTAAAATTAGATGAAAATAGGCTCTACGGAGGTTTCATGGGTTAAAAGAGCGAATAGGTGAAATTTTATGAAAACATTGGGTTTTAACGTATTAAACCATAGTTTAAACTATAGTTAAATGACATTAAATAAAGGTTAGGTGGGAATGGTTTCAGAATACCACTGGGTGGTATTCACGTAGCTCCAGAGTGGTAAGCGGTAAATCGCTTTTTGAACGCGATCCAATCATATCAGGACACGTCGACACAGGGTGGTTTCGGAAAACAATTCATATCGTGCGACTTTTCCAAAACATCAGTCGATTACTTTATGGGCGCGAAAATGAACTGGCGTCGTCGGATCTGGCTCCAACTAGTGAACGGTCATGATTAAAAGGGAAGTTGCGGCGAAAGGTAAGTCATCGGGTTCATTTTGGGTCATAGGATCTTGGAAATAAAATAAGATCGGATGGTTGTTATTTCACGCGATGGGGGAAGGATGGAGATGTATTAGACTGTCACGTGGATTTTCAACCGTTGGATTAAATGGGATTTGGAGATCGAAGGTTTGAAATTCAATCTGATGGAGAAAGGATAAGGTTAAGTTTTGTATACAAACAGACTTTGTATATAGGAAACATGGTCGGGAGGGGTATAAAAGGGCTTTAATCCAGGTTAACAATTGGGGTATGGGATATGTATCGGCGAGAAAAGGGTTAGGTTAGGGTTTAACCTTGGGTTAGATGAGTCAGGTAAGGGAAAATGAACAAATGAATGGGTTTTTTGCTTTGAAGTTTAGTTTAAATGAAACTTCGATATTTTTGCTTAAAACATATATAAAACATGTTTTAAAGGTTTTTTCATATATTTTTATTATATGGTTAATTAAACCAAAGTGATTTAATTACCATAGGCGCGGGACACTATATAAAGATATATTTTTGTAGAAATTTGCTGAATAAATCACTTATTCAATGGAGATTAACCTGATCACACATCAATTTCGGATTGCATGCATAACACATAATCTCTTCTACAATTAATTGTCACATGCGGAAAGAATAGAAGCGATAGCACATCAAATCATCACACACATTAACACAGTATGTATGGGGAAAGCTTATAGCTGAAAAACCTGCAATTATAGTATATTATAAATGGAGAGAATATGCAGCAAATACATAGTACAAACTCCTCAAAAGTACTCAGTACTATCTCCCAATGCTACACAAAAACTAGCTTGGTTTTGAACAAGTCACAGGTTCAAAACACACCCACTACTTCTCTGCCTCTATTGCGCAATCAAGGCTGGTCTAGATAGAGATCCAGGTTCAAATCTCACTGGCTCCAACTGTGCAATTTTCATTGGTAATTTCCTCCAAGTGATCCAAGTGTGGTGCAATCTCATGAAATCTCATGCACAATCGATGTCGCCACTGATAGGCAGCTAATCAAACTTTCATCTACCTCTTTCACTTGTCGCCACCGAATCGTCTATGCACCGAGTTAAACCGATGTGTTCTTTAGTTGAATAATGAGTTAATAATTAGTGAATTAAATAATATTTAATTCACACCACTCATCTCTAGTGTATTAGCGCTTAAACTAAATACAACTAGTTCAACTAGTTAAATCCGTAACACCACCTCCACTATCTGTCTCATTAACTCCACCAAACTTCTGCCACTGAAGTCCTAACTGAAGTCAACCATGCATGAGCTCAATACCCCATAAGAAAAGCGTATTTCCTTCTGGCAGTTGCATGTGCCACATCCGTAGCTCAAATTGAAGTGCTCCAAGAGAGTAAACTGCTGTTTAGAGTCCAAATATTATTAAGGGTAAATAATATTTGACTTCCCTATTTTTAGGAGAGGCAGTCTAAAAATAGCCTTCGACCTCTTCGACCTAAAAAATAGAGTCTCATATATTTTTACCAACATTACCAATGCTTCAAGAATATCAAACTGGAATCCCCGAACCATGCTCCATATGTCTAAAAATAGACATAGTCTAAAAATAGATTTTTCGACAAAAATCACATGTGTGGTCCCCACCTAGTTTAGGTGATCACTTTCCAACTAGGATCAGGAAAGATGCTTCAGGAGGCTTCCTTCACTATTTCTTGTTGCCATTTTCAACACTCCCTCTCAACAAGAAGGGACTTTCATTGCATGCGACATGCAACTCCATGCATTCGCCCTGCAACCTTCACAAGCGCCATGCAACTCCATGCATCTGCTCTGCAACTCCTTTGAAACTGAATAGGCTCCAAACAACTCAATCAGTCTTGATGCATCTAGCATCTATCATCAAAGTCTTCGACTTCTGCTTGGCCAACTGCACATGTCATCAAGAACTACTACGCTGTTGAACTCTTGCAACCATGCACTCTTGCACTTGCTGTCAACTCTGATCCGCGCTCCAGTATCCGACACTGTCACTTTGATCTTCCTGCATCAATCCAACTGATCTTGCTACTGCTGCACTATGGGCACCTCGTAGCCAGGTTCAATTCATGAGATCCACACCATCTCATGAATCTGCCCAGAAATCTCCTCATGGGATTAATCATGCATGTCGCCCCACCTCATACCTGGTGGTATAGCTGCATGCACTCCCTCTGCCCGCCTAGCACGAAATTTCTCTGCATGAGTGGTTTCTTCCAGTCCATGATCCTCTTGTGGCTTCTCCACACCCCGAGGTTCACTATCTCCTGCATGCAAAACCCGCTCCCTCTCAAGCTTCAATTACATGTCTTTCTCGCCTGCATGCAACACTTGCTCCCTCTCAAGCTTCAGTTGCATGTCTTCCTTCCGCTTCCCAACAGTAGGAAGCTCCGTAGACATCCCATCTACTTCAAGTCTGTAGATATTCTTTGCTCGAATCCCAACCTTCTTGACTTGTCTCGTTGCCTTGTGCCGAAGGAAAAATTTTCCTTCTCTGAAGACAAATTCATACCCTTTATCCTCTAACATTGCGACTGAGATCAAATTCTTTGTTAGACCTAGTACATGCAATACATCTTGTAAAAGAATGATTTTACCTGACTCCCTCTGAAAGGTTATGGTACCAATGCCGATCACATTGTATCGTCCACTGTCGCCCAACTCAACATGCATCTGGAGACCTTTCTCCACCAATTTACTGAAAAGATTTGCATCTCCCGTCATGTGAAAGCAAGTGCCACTATAAATATACCACCCCGATCCCAATGCACTAGACAACATGCATGCGATCAATGAGAAGTCCAGCTCAAATTGCGAGGCAAGAGCCTCACCAGCTGCAGTTCCAGCAGCCTGCTTGTTCTTCTTCTTCTTTGGGCAATTCATGGCGTAATGTCCATGATCGTGACAATGAAAACACTTCACTTTGGACATGTCATGCTCTTTACCATCTGCACCAGATTGAGAAGCCTTCTCCTTTCCCTTCCCCTTCCTTGCTTTGGCAGCCAAAGCGCAGTCTTCTTCATCAGATACCTTTGATGAAGATCCATCCCTGGTAGTCCTTCGGATCTCCTCTTGCATGAGATCCGACCACAGTTTCTCCCATCCCGGCAACTTCTCCCGACCATTGACACTATCCTGATATGAATGCCAAGCCTTCGGAAGACCAAGGAGAGCCAGGTCCACCATATCCTCATCCACCTACCCAGCTTACCATGCTAACATTTTTTCTTCCTTTGTAGTAAGGTGCATTTAAGCTAGCAACCTTCACAACATTTATTCTTTCAGAAAGCAATTAAGCTATCTAATTCTACACTTATTTCATCCATGAATCCAGTTTAAACTGTTGGATTCATTTATTTCTCTACCTAACTACTGAATTGTTATGATTAAACAATATGACAATTCATTATTTTCTATCTATAACAAGTGAAATTGAAACATGACAAGTCAAGATTAAACTGTTTAACTCATCATAGACTATGGCATTTATTTACACTCTGCCACAGTCAAAAAGTAAAAAGTAGTGGCATTTATGCTTGCACACTTTCATGTTTTATTCATTTTTCTTTTGGGGTCTTTTATTTTTTATAAGTCCTTTGATTTTTCTTTTAGGACTTTTTACCCTCTTTTGATTTTTTTTTTTTATTTTTTTGATTTTTTTTACAAAATATGTGAATACAACTTGCAGAAGGCAAAGCATGTACACATTTACAAGATTATCAATAGTCAAGTCAAAATTATGACTCCTATATTATAGGTTGCTAACATCGGCTTCACTTGGGGATGACATTTCCTGGGGAAATATCAAGAACTCTGAGATTAGTAGCCTTATCCATTGACCTTGGTGATCCTGTAAATGTCTTCTATTTTATGCAACAATCATATTTATGATATCTTATACTACAAAGCTCGGGGCCTTCTCTTCTGGCTTCAACTTTATAGATAATATATCCAATCCAATCTACACTCTGACTATGAATATTTACAATGATAAAGTAAATAAATCTAACTGTTAAGTGACTTGTGAGGAATGGTAACGTTTCAACATCCTTCCATTTACTGGTCCTTCTTGAAGCTCAGTTCCATCCAAATTCCTGATGAAAAGGGAATTATTACCTCTGTAACCATATATTACATAGGGTCCCTGCCATAGAAAGTCAAACTTCCCATGTTTACCTTTATCCTCTCTTCTTGAATACCATCTTAAAACCTTATCTCCTATGAAAAAGTCATCTTGCTTAACTCTTTTATCAAAAATATTTTTGATCTTGTCTTGTAAAACTTGTGACTTTTCATAAACTTCATCTCTGGTTTATTGAAGGTGTATGTTTTCACTGGTTCTTCTTTGCACATCATTAGTTTCTACCTGTAATTCCTAGATAATCTTCATGACTATGACACCCAAGGAAGAAGGAAAAACTGCATTTGTACCATAAACAATCTGATATGTTGAAGTTCCTATAGACTTTTCTGTAGTAAGTCTATCACCCCAAAGGGCATAGACCAGTTTCTTATTTCATGTCTTTTTATTGTCTTGGAGTAGTTTTTTGATGATGTTGATTAAAATTTTATTTGAGGATTCAGCCAGATCATTACCTTGGGGATAATATGTTGTAGAATGACCTAAGGTAATATGGTATTTATCGCAGAAAGCAATCATTTTCTTAGATTTGAAAGCAGCAGTATTGTCTGTGATAATTTTATGGAGGCATCCAAATCTAGAAAAAATATTACTTTCTATGAATGAAAAAATAACTGAGTCTGTAGCTTTCCTTGTGGGAATTGCTTCTATCCACTTAGTAAAGTAATCAGTAGCAATTAGAATCCATTTGTGTTGACCTGAAGATGGAGGATGAATTTCACTTATGAAGTCTAACCCGCATAGTTGAAATGGTTTTTTAGTGGATATTGGTTTTAGAGGTAATGGTAATAGTTTCTTTTTACCTTTGAAAATTTGGCATTGATCGCAAGAGGTAACAAACTTTTTAACATCTGAAAATAAAGATGGCCAGTAAAAACCAGCTCTGAGTATTTTACCAGCTGTGCTCTTCCAGTATAGATGGCCTCCACAGTCACCTGCATGAAATTCCTCAAGGATCTTGTCAGCCTCAGATTTCAATAAACAATTAAGTAAAATTCCAGTAATTTCTCTTTAATACAGTGCATTATTTAAGATACAGAACCTCATTGCTTTTTGCTTGATGAATCTTGCCTTGGTTTTTGTTTGTCCAGGAGGGGCTTCTAAGTTTTTTAGTACAAAGATTATATCAGAGTACCATGGTGAGTCTTCATAGGCCTCACTGATCGATGGAGTCGCCATCTCCTCCTGTTCATCTACTTGTGCAATGAAATTAATATCTAAGGCATTGCAATTTGATTCAATCATTAGTCTGGCTAAACCCTGTCCTTTAATGAGTTTAGTTGGTTTAATTTCCAGATCATATTCAAGGATTGTGGCTATCCATTTTCCTCTCTTACTGTCTGGTCCATCTTGAGTCAAAATGTCTTTAACTACTGAATTAGGGACATATGCAATGATGTGTGAATCAAGTATATACACTCTAAAATCTTTGATTGCTTTAACCAGAGCCAAAGCCTATTTTTCTATTATATTGTATTTCAGTGGTGCATCTCTGAGAGATTTACTAAAAAATGCAATGGGCTGTTCAAAGCCTTGATCGTTTTTCTGCAGAAGAACTGCAACTATGGTGTGTTCAGATGCAAAGGAAAAGATTATGAAATCTTTTGTGTAATCTGGATTGATAAGGAATGGTGCTTTAGTTAAGGCCTGTTTGATAGATTTGAAAGATTGTGTGACCTTTATCGTCCATTTAACTGAGGAGTCCTTTTTAAGCATGTTATTAAGATCTTTTATAATCTCAGCCAGATTAGATATGAATCTTCTTAGAAAATTGATCTTTCCCAAGAATGATTGGAGTTCTTTAATGTTCCTAGGTGGTTGAATGTTTAGAATTGCTTCAATTCTTGCAGGGCCTATTCTAATGCCTTCTTTTGAAATGATGTGACCTAGAAATTTGCCTTCTTCTAGCCCAAAAAGAGTCTTTTTAGGATTAAGATATATACCATACTTTCTGCATTTAATAAAATCTTGTCTTAGATGCTCCAAGTGTTCATAATTTGTTTTCGAAAAAAAAAGTAATATCATCCAAATAAATGACTAAAAACTCATGGATCTCCTTGGCAAAGGCAATATCCATGGCCCTTTGAAATGTATCTCCTGCATTTTTTAACCCAAAAGGCATTTTCACATACATGAAAGTGCCCCATGGAGTAGTAAATGTAGTTTTGGTTTGGTCATCTTTGTGAACTAGAATCTGATTGTAACTAGATAAACCATCTAATAAAGAGATTCTGGAAGAACTTGCTACCCTCTATAAAATATGGTCCATTTTTGGCAAGGGGTAGTTATCCTTCAAGGATGCTTTATTAAGATTCCTAAAGTCTATGCATAGTCTAATTTCTCCTGTCTTTTTTCTGGTTGGCACTAAATTAGATATCCAATCAGAAAATCTGACTGATGTAATTATCTGTGTATCAAACAATATTTTGACTTCTTTTTCGATTAAGGGTAACAAAACTGGATTAATCCTTCTAAGTTTCTGTTGAAAATGTTTTTGATTTTCTTTTAAAGGAATTTTATGTTGGATAATTTCTGTGTTGTAAGTTTTTAAGTATTCATAGCTCCATGCAAAGACATCTTGAAATTCTTTTAAAAGTTCAATGTATTTAGCCCTTTCATCTGATGATAAGGATTTGGATAATTTGATTATTCTTTGTTTTTCATCTGTCCCTAAGTTATACTCTTCTATGTCAGACTTAACTGGCTCCATTTTTGGCCTTATGGGCACATCATTGGAGTCAAATAAATCTTCTAGAGGAGTTAAACCTTTGGGTAAAATGTTATTCTTTAAATCAATCAAATCTATTTCATCTTCAATCAATTCCTCTATTTCTACTTTTTCCATTTCATCAATGTCACTTTGAGTAAAAATAGTAGAGTTTTCAAAATTATGTACGTCGAAATTATCTAAATCATCTATTTGACAAAAATTTAAATCTATATCACAAGGTGAATCTATGTTACAGTCGTTATCGATTTGACAATTTTGAAATTCTTGCTCATTATTCAAAAAGTGATAAATTTGTTGATCCTCTAAAAAAAATTTCCAATATTTCACATTATCAAGAACAATAAGCCTATGTTTAATCTCAGCAGTGTATTTTTGCAATGGTGAAAAAGGAAATTTACAACTGCTGGCAAAAGTTGCTAATAAATGAGCCTGTATGTTCTTATCTTGAGGGATGATAGCAAAATTACCTTCTAACAATTCCTCAAGCAATTCCAATACTGTTTCTCTGTATCTTGCAAGTCTGGGGTTGTGAACTGAATACTCTGTGTTTATTTGTTTTATAACTAATTTAGAATCACCCATGACCATTATTCTTTTTCCTCCCTTTTTTCTAATAATTTTTAGGCCTAAGATTAAAGCTTCATATTTAGCCATGTTATTGGTGCATTTGAAGTTTAATCTAAAGGCATGTCCTTCAGAATGGCTTGTTTCAATGTTTGTAATCCAAACACCAGCTCCAGCTCCAAATTTATTAACAGATCCATCAAAATCTAAATGCCACAAAGCTTCATGACCAATATAATCATCCATGATTTTAAATTTTTTATCAGTAAGTTCAGTTGGATTTTAATTTTGATCAGAGTTACTGAGAATAAAAGAATCAAGATCAGTGGGAGTAGCATAAATTGGATAATTTGTAGGTCTGTCTGCACTACTGATCATGTACTTCATCAAGGTTTCTTGCTAAATAATTTTAGGCTGTCCAAATACCGAGATAGTAGCATAACTCATATCCAGTTGTAGATATCCCTGCAACTTTGCTCCCCATGAGTGAGAAAGAAGCATGCCATACTTTGGCGGGATATCAACTACTACAACATCCATGATCATACTCTTACCAGGATATTGGACTAGGTTAACACACAGATTTTTAATCAAACCAATACATTGGACTTTGGATGAATCAAATGAGAACAGGTCCTTATATGGTCTGGTTATGTCTAGATTAAGAGTTTCCATTATAGCTCTAGGCATTAAGTTGTGGGAAGCTCCATTATCTAGCATAGTATTGTGTAATATTTGTTCATGTACAATAAGACTTAAATAAAATGGGGGTACCAACCCATCTGAATGCTTTCCATCTACATTGGGACCAAAAATCAATTCAAGCCTATCTTCATTCATGTTAATTGTATCTTCATTCTCATTCACATTCAATGCATCAGAAATCATAGATCTATACAAATCATTTTTAGCTAGTTCGACTAGGGGAGCAACTATTTTTAACTTGGATATTTTAGACTGCATATTAAATGTTGGTTGAGATCTAATGGCTTGGATCACTTCTTCTTTCGAAACTATGGTTTGTGATGAATTTTCTTGATTTTCTATTGTTTTACCTTTGTTTTGCACTTTTTTCTTGTCTTCTGTCTGAGTTTCTCGGTTCCTGCTATCTTTAGTCATTTTTTCAAGAATGGTTTGAGGGTTAACAGGAGTTTTATCAGATTTAGGATTCTCAACAGAAGGTTTAGGATCTGATATTTTAAAGTCAGTAGGATTCTTTCTTGGCTCATTGACTATTGTTGATTTGGTGGCTTTCACAGTATTAGCTTTTGGAACATTTTTGGAAGATTGTGCCACCTCGTCAGTAATATCTACAATCTTTGGGCCTTGCTGCTTTTTAGGACTAGTCGGATTCGAACTTTGTTTGTTCTCTCTAGGAAGAATATGCAAGAGTTTTGTTTTAGGAACATCAGTCTTCTTTTTGTTTTGTTATTGTTGTTTTGGAGCATAATTCTTTATGGCAGGTTCATTGTTTTTCTTGCTCCTAAGGTTGTATTGACTGTGAATTTCGTTTATTGAAAAATCATAACCTTGTTTATAATAATAGGATTCTCTAGATTATACTTTGAACTGTTGAAGTTCAAAGAGTTCCTGGTCCTCCTAGGTGAGGAAAATGGCATTGTTTTCATCAATCCCCATAACAATGTTGATGTCTTCCTCCTCGCCAACACTGTTTTGTGAGCTTTCTGCAAAGTTTTCTTGGAATGGGGTTCTTATATTTTGATCAGGGGAAGGTTCTTTACCTTTCCCAGGGTTATTGTTTTTTCTGTAATTAGGATTCCGGATCTGGGATTGGCTATCCCATTGTGGTTTTATTTCAATTTGATCCAGTCTATCAACTACTTTTTCTAGTGCTTTAGTAATGAAATCAAACTTACCATCTAAGTGAGATGCTTCTTCTTTAATAGTAACCCTTATTTTATTTCTCAATCTGGCCTTCTTTGCAAGTATGTTTATTTCTACACCTACAACGTTTTGTTGAATTTGTTCTAAAGTATCTGCATCCCTTTCCCTAAGTTGGTAAGCCATGTATACATCAAAGCAATCAGGGAATTTGAGTAGCATGGAATACGGAGTGGGTTTAAGGTCTGCAGGAATGGCGTTGTAAACACTGTTATATCTTGTGCAGAAGTCTTGGACAGACTCGCTTGGGGCTCTCTTGACAGTATCAAACTCAGATAGTATTTGCAGAGGATTTTTCTTTTTCTCCCATTTATTTAGGAAGGCTCTATGGAATGCAGCTATGTCTGCTAAGCTACCAGCTCCTAAACTTTTAAACCAGGTTTGTACTTCTCCAATTAGGCTTTGAGCAAATAACCTCATTTGGACATTAGTTTCATCTATCTCATAGACTTCCCAGAAATAATTCATTCTATTAATATGTTGTTATGTAGTAATCTGTAAAAGATTATCAAACTGTGGAATATCTTTTTGGTAGTTCTGGGGCATGTCATGGAGATTTTGAGGTAGGAACAAGGGAGCATATTGAGCTGCCATGGCTTGGATTTTAGTTGAACTGGGAGGTACAGTTGTAGTGATAGGGATAGTGCTGGTTACTACAGTAGATGTACTTAAAGAGCTTGGAAAAGGGGATGAAAAAGAACTAGTATGGCTAATGGTAGTTGTAATGGGTTGGGTAAATGATGGATATACAACTTTGGGCTGCAAGGGAAACTCAGGGATGAATGGATCGGTTGATGAACTAGCAGTGGATTGTGGATATGATGAATATATGATTCTATGGGGTAGAGGAAACTCAGGGCTTATGGGCTCTTGAGGTGAACTGACAACAGAATCAGTTAATGATGTGGCAGCACAAAGAGTAGAATCTGATGCTGGAAAGATTGTTGTATATAGCTCAGAAACAGGGGGTTTAAATTTAAACAAAAAATTTGCTAACTTAACAGCTTCTTCAATATCTTTAATTTTCGAGACACTTACCCTTTTTACTGGACTTTCACTTTCGGTTTGATCTGATTTAGTAGGAAAAGAAATAATTTTGTGTTTTTCACTCATATAAGAAGTAAAAACTGGATCTAAAACAATTTCTTTTAAATCCGATTCAGATTTTGTTCTAAATAAAGATTTTTCAAACTTTAAGTCAAAATCAATGTCTAATAAGCTTACCAATTCTTTGGGTAAAGAATCAGCTCTTCTTACAGGTATCTCAGTTTCAGAACTATCAATTTGTTTTTTCTTCCTTTTTCCTATATGGTCAAGATTGTCTACTATATCTGGAGGATTAGGATCGGGGTTGGATCTAGTGTAGTAGACTTTCTTGGGAGCCAGAATGTTTATTGGATAAAATACCCACAACCTTTAAACTTAATCTTAAAGTAGAAAAGATATAATTAAAAATCTTCCTTCAAGATTAAACTTAAAACTGGAGAGTGGTTAGCTTCCCAGTATGGTCGCCAGTATGTTATCACCCTAGTAATTCTCAGGTTGTGGGATGAGGATTTTTGTAGTTAAGAAAACCAGGGGTAACCAAGAACTGCTTTGGGAATTCAGGATCTAGCCTTCCTGAGCTCCGGAGAGGGATATCTCCTAAATATTTAGCTTTGTCTTGGTAAAGATTTTTAGGCTAGCTATGAGTGGACAGTGGGACTTGTTTTAAAAGTGTGGTGGGAATAAAAAGTGTTTCAAGGTAAACAAAAGGGATCTACCAGAAAATTGGGCTATGGAGTCAACTCTCTAGGCAATCAGAGCTAGGAAATAAGACTTAAAGATGCAAATGTACTAAGGGCAGGATAGATGACCTTCTAAGGCTTTGAATAGGCTTTGTTGATGGAATGGGTGAAATCTAAACAAAAGGGAACTTAAGAATCCTTAAGTTACAGAAAAGAGGATTAAAGGAGGGAAATCAAACTGGGACCTAGAACAATTAAGAATTTTATAGTCTGGTTATCAAGCAAAAAACATAAAAATTCCAACTAGTTTAAAACAGGGAGCTTATTATCACTAATCCTATTTAATTTCTCCTTAGTTGATCATTTCAGAATAGAAACAGATTAAATTCATGTATGTAAACTTTTAAAGAAAAACACTGAAAACAAGAAGAAGATGAGACTTATCTTGTCACCACGAGAATCCTTAGTTATGATGTCTCTAGTCTCGTTTCCAGTCTGTTACTTCGCTAATTGACTCACACCAACTTCAATATATTCAGCAAAATGACTATAGTAGTGTTGATAAATTTTACTCCACACTGAATACTTCGAATTATGAAGTATTTATACACATAAATTGTTTACAAAATATCTCAGAGTTTGAGATAATGTTTTAAGAAAAAATAGGAAATGTAACATAAGAAGAGGGACAGCAGCAAAAAGGTTTGCAAGCTGTCCTCTTTTACAAGGAAAAATAGAACTGTTTATCTCATTTAAACTGATTTTTGATGTGCTGTGAGCATAGCTGGCATTAGGTGCATCTTCTTGTGGAAGATGACTTGTGGAATACTCTTCCTTTTCACCTTCTACTTTCCACTGTTTCACTGCTGTAATTGAAAAATGACCAGCAGTAACAATTTGATTTCACGGATACACTTTGACCCTGATACACTTTGACAATGATTTTTTCACCATAAAGTAACAGTAGAATATGACTTTTTTATGTGATATTCTTACCTTTACTTGTCAAATTCACATCAGGTCTTTGAATTCTTGCCAGTGTTCAACAGTGGGGATCTTCATATTCTTTATTTTCCTGTAACTTTCATCATCCTCTGTATATTTGGAAAAGTTTGGCTTTACTGTGAACATATGCTTGATTTCATTTTCCAAAAAGAATAGATTTTTAAAATATTGAAGTAATACTTTGCCACTTGGAGATCCTTGAGGCAAAGGCTGTTTAGCTTGCTCCTTAGCGTGAGCCCTGATTTTCTGATCATAATCCTTCTGTGGCATTAATTTGTCATTCAATGCATGAATGTCTGGTAAACCTGCTTCTGATAATACTTTGTATTTGGCCCAAAATCTTTTGATGGTCAAGTTCATATCTTTACACCTATCTTCCAAATTTTTCATCATGTTTCTCTTATTCATGAATTTTTTAATTTGAAGGATGGCCTCTATTCTGTCAGCAATTTTCAACTCTTCTAATTCTTCTCTGTTTTTGCTGTTCAAAAATGCTATGAGTTGAACTGTTTGTGGTGGCTTATTTTCAATTTCTTTTTTGGTTTTATCAATTTCTGCATTTTCAACCTGTAGCAACTCCTTCTGCTCATAAATTATCTGAATAGAAGGCCATTGTGAGTGAATGCCTTCAATGATTTTTGTCCATAAATGATTTTTTATGTATGCAACCTGATCTGTAAGATTCACCTGTTGTTGAAGAATTTTCACTTGTTCTTGTCATCTATCAGCCCTCTGTTCAAGCCCTTTGGAAGTAATTAAGGTATCTCTTTTAGAAGTTTCCATATTTTTAATGATGTCTTTCAAACTGAGTATTTATTTATCTTTTAAAGACATATCTTCCATAGCTCTGATTATTGGAGCATTGTCTTCTACTATGTTTATCTGTGAGGTTGATGAAGAAGAGGCAGAGATGTCATGAGAAGTGATTGGCACTACAGTTGCCAATACTCCTTGTGGTGCTAAGTGTTCTTCCAATGTAGATTGAACAACTGTACTTACAGTTGGGATCACTGTGGGAATAAAAACCTATTGAGCTTTCTTCAGATTTTCATTTTCTTTCATGAAAGCTTCTATTTGGCTTTCCATTTCCTTTCTCTGGGTTGTCATCTTTAGAACAAGTTGTTCTAGTTTATCCTTTTCTGTCTTCTGCTGAAGGTTTTCTTTTGCCTGAGGATTTTCACTTTGAGGCAATTTTGGCTGTTTTTTGAGGGCAACTATATCTTCATTTTTCTGTTTGATTAAAGCCTTTGAAAATTCAATGTTAGCTGGATTAGCTCCTGCTTCAATCATCAAGTATTCTAATGCTTTTATCTTCAAGTTATTGGCATATAATGAGGCTTTATCCAATTTCATTTGAGTTTGAAGGTTTATCAAAGTTTTCTCAAGCCTGATAGAATTCATAGTCTTATTGACTATTTTAAAATACATCATCTATGTATTACTTTTGTGGAATCCTATTTGGTCCAATTCATGGACAGCATCTGCATCAACTTCCAGGTCTGTCTTTGAATAATCTGCAATAGTTTTTGGATCAGCCATTGTAGGCTTGAGAAATGACATCACCAATTTATTAGAAGAATAATCAAAAACTGAAAGGAGTCTATCTTTATTCCCAGGCTTTTCTTTAAGGAATTTGGAATATGCTTCACTTTTGATTTCTTCATTCTTTTCTTTTATTTGTCTGAACCTGATTTGAAAATCTGACTCTGTGCTGTCAAGTTCTTTAGAAGAAGAGGGCATATCAACTGTTGATTGTTTATCAACCATGACTTTGTCTTTCTGCTGTGCTCCAAGTTGGACATTTTGAAGCTCTTTAAGAGTTTCAGTTACTATTCTTGTTGCTTCATCATCAGTTTCATGACCATTTTTATCTTTAAAATTGATATATTTATCCCTTTCTTCATCAGTCAATTTACTTTTCTTGCTGTAGGGAATTCTGAATCTTTTATCTAGAATAGTTTCAGCTGTGAAACTATCTTCCTTTCTGCTCCTTTTATGAAGAATTTCAGCTTCTTTGTTCACTATAACCACCTGTGTTTGATCAACCTGCTTATCTTTTCCACTATTTTTCTGCATGCCTAGTGAGTCATCATCAAATAAAGTATTTGGCTCCCACTCAAGTTTGTTGGCATATTTTTCAATTTGGGGCTTGGGATCATGCAAGAAAAAAGACAATTTGCATCTTAATCTGATTTGATTTAAGATACCCCGAGGATCATAATTCCACATAAAACTGTATGGGAATTTATATTATTTCAACTTGACATTAATTTCATTTGTTGCTTCTCTGTTATTCACAATAAATGTCCCAACTTGATTTTTCAATTTGAACTGAGTCTTTTTTCTAGAAGCCATGAAATTAACTTCATCTGCATTCAACAGCTGCCTCAAATATTCTAAAGCAAATATCCTTGTTGTCACAAATATAGGCAATTTATATGGGGCCAAGAGTGCACCATATACTCTAATCTCTGTGTAATTCTTGTATAAGTACCAATCCCCCATTTTACAGCTCTCAGATAGCTATAGGATCCTCTTTGTTTCTTCATTAATTCTAGGGGTCTATTCTTTATTCAGTAGATTCATAGTAGGTACTAGAAACAAGTCATTAAAGTCTGCAAAGTTTTATTCCCTGTTCCATTTTCTTAGAATTGATGAGCAAAACACAACTGAAAGTACATTCCCTTCTGGATCTATCTTCTAAAACTCAATAGGAAACTTGTCTACTTGATAATACAAAAAGAGATGAAGTAGATATCAGGTATATCTAAAGACTCCTTCTTCTGACAATCTGGACAATTGATAGTGCATGTTTTCTGCAATGAACTTGGAAAAATTGTACACAATGGATGGAGACTGGCCAGGACTCAGAGTAGACAGAAAACCTAGGATAGAAACATCAGTGAATTCATCACTGTTATATCCTAGTATGAATGATAGCATGGAGACAATCTGTCTGGTTTAATTTGGAAAATCAAAAGTATCAAATGGAGGATTGAGCTTAAGGATATCAACTTGTTTGGGACAAAAAGTCTAGAAGACTTTGAACTTAGAAGTAAAATCAAGGTCTAAGTAAAGTTGAGTTAAATCCTCTATTGACAATGAAACAGCATTGGGGTCAGGGTTCAGTTGCAGCATAGAGTTTATGGATTCTGCATTGATGTAAAATATGACCTCTCTGTCTTTATTGCCAATGCACCTTTGGTATAGAACATAATAGGACTGACACAATCTGACAAAATCAGGGACTGAATGAGTAAGAGGGATAATGTATTTTGGCAGATTGGAATCCCAGACTGGTATATCTTTATCACCTTTCTCTACATATTTTCCAAAACACCAGTTATAGACATCACGTAAATTGAACTCTATCGAAGGGTCCAATATTCTGTAATCAAGGTCAATCAAAGGACTATTTCCTTGTGAAGTAACTGGTGGTTGAACAGGCCTGACAACTTCTGTGGAATCAGCAGTGAGTGCAGGGGTTGGTTTATCAAGTTTGGAAGACTCAGGCTAAGGGATTTTAGCAGAGGCTTTCTTCTGAGGTTTTGGGCCTCCTGATTTGGGGGTTACTTGTTTCCTTGTCATTTTTTAATTGAAAAAAGCAAGCTTAGACATTTTGTTGAGTTCTTCTATTGGAAACAAGGGAATTTTGGAGAATTTCTCTGGTAAAATAGGGTTTTGAGCAGAGTTTTGTATAGAAAGAGGATTTTAATGCTCAGAAGAAATGCTATGATCAATTCTAGTAGTGAAAATGACAAGGGTGTGGATAAAACTTGCAAAAAATGAAAATGAGAGATTCTGTGGAAACTTTGATAGAGTTTCCCCTGTATTATGGATGTTTTTTGCAATTTTCGTATAGGTAATTCAGATAATTACAGGAAATAATTGAAAATTGGTGCTCTTTATTTCGGAAATTGAAGCTTTTGTGGTTAAGTTTGATGAAAAATACCTTTAAAAGGTATAATTGTGGTCGAAGACATTTCACAATTGCGCGCAGTCTTCAATTCTGCTGAATTGGTCTATCAGAGGGTATTTTGGCTCTTCGTGGTTGAATTGCAAGGAAACTGGCTTGAAAATGGCATTGATAGGTTTGAAAATGGTGAAAAGGGCTCTGCACAGGCTCTCAAAGGTGTAATGGCGCAAAATGATGAAAATTCGATGAAAATAGGCTTAGCGGAGGTTTCATATGTTTAAAGCACAAATAGGTGAAAAATTCAATGAAAATTATGATTTTTATGAATAAACCATAGTTCAAACCATAGTCAAATCATATTAAACCATAGGTTGGGCGGGAGTGGTTTCAGAATACCACTGGGCAGTATTTGCACAGGTCCAGAGCGGTAAGTGGTAAATCGCTTTTCGAACGTGATCCAATTATTTGATGACACGTCAACGTAGGGCAGTTTCGGAAAACCACCCATATCACGCGACTCTTCCAAAACATCAGTCAATTACTTTATGGGCGCGAAAATGAACTGGCACCGTCAGATCTGGCTTCAACAAGCAAACGGTCACGATCAAAAGGAAAGGTGCAGGGAAAGGTAAGTCATTAGGTTCATTTTGGGCCATAGGATCTTGGAAACAAAAGAAGATCGGACAATTGTTATTTTACATGATGGGGGAGGGATGGAGATGTATTAGACTGTCGCATTCATTTTCAACCGTTGGATTAAATGGGATTTGGAGATCGGAGGGTTGAAATTCAATCCGATGGAGAAAGAGATATGGTTAAGTTTTATATACAAACAGACTTTGTATATAGGAAACATGGTCAGGAGGGCTATGAAAGGGCTTTAACCCAGGTTAACAATTGGGGTATGGAATATGTATCAGGGAAAAAAGGGTTAGGTTAGGGTTTAACCTTGGGTTAGATGAGTTGGGTAAGGGAAAATGAACAAATGAATGAGCTTTTTGCTTTGAAGTTTAGTTTAAATGAAACTTTGATATTTTTTCTTAAAACATATATAAAACATGTTTTAAAGGTTTTTTCATATATTTTTATTATATGGTTAGTTAAACCAAGGTGATTTAATTACCATAAGGATGGGACACTATATAAAGATATATTTTAGCCAACGGGGGTTATAATGTGGGTTTTTATTAAACATGTGGGAATTATAAACTTCAGCTCAAATTATAATAACTGGGTTTTTGGGTTTATTATATAAAAAAGAGTTATATATAAATAGGAGAAGGTCATTTCTATAGGGAGTTAATACATAAATTAAATTTAATATGAAAATAGGACATGGTATACTCAAAACACATAAACATAACAAGTAAAGTGAATTTCAAAAGATAATTTGCATTGATCTTATCACTTTAACTTAAGATATAATGTAATTTTGAGGGTTTAATGCTTTCAAATGATAAATTAGTCAGATGGAAATAATTTAGGGGAATGAATGCATGAATGAAAAATGGGGTGATTTTAGGGATTAATATATACATTTTATGCTTTCAACTGATCAGTCATAGAGCCTTGGGTCCAGTCCCAACAAAAGTCAAGGAAATGCCTTGAGCCTTTCTGTCTGATAGTTTAGAATGTTTCATGACTATGGGAAGGGGAAGTTAGTTATTTGGCAGCCCATGATGAATGATATTTACATTGAGACTTTTCACCTTCTTCTACCTACCCAGCTTACCATGCTAACATTTTTTCTTCCTTTTGTAGTAAGGTGCATTTAAGCTAGCAACCTTCACAGCATTTATTCTTTCTGAAAGCAAGTAAACTATCTAATTCTACACTTATTTCATCCATGAATCTAGTTTAAACTATTGGATTCATTTATTTCTCTACCTAACTACTGAATTGTCATGATTAAACAATATGACAATTCATTATTTTCTATCTATAACAAGTGAAATTGAAACATGACAAGTCAAGATTAAACTGTTTAACTCATCATGGACTATGGCATTTATTGACACTCTGTCACAGTCAAAAAGTAAAAAGTAGTGGCATTTATGCTTGCACACTTTCATGTTTTATTCATTTTTCTTTTGGGGTCTTTTATTTTTTCTAAGTCCTTTGATTTTTCTTTTAGGACTTTTTACCCTGTTTTGATTTTTTTTTTTTTTTTTTACAAAATATGTGAATACAACTTACAAAATGCAAAGTATGTACAAATTTACAAGATCATCAATAGTCAAGTAAAAATTATGGCCCCTATATTATAGGTTGCTAACATGGTCTTCCCAAGATTTACTGAATACTAAAATTTCATCAAGGTAGATGAAAATAAAATTAACCAAATATGCTCTGAAAACATCATTAATGAATCCAATAAAGGTGGGTGATGCATTGGTCAGTCCAAATAGCATGACCAACCATTCAAATAGCCCAAAATTTGTTTTAAAATTATTTTTCCATGTGTCGGGTGAATGCATGCGAAATTGATGGTAGCCTATAGTTAAATCCATCTTTGTGAAGAAACAAGACCCGTGTAAGTGGTCCAACAAATCCTCAATTCATGGAAGGGGGTAGCGGTTTTAATAGTGGCTTTATTAAGGGCTCGATAGTCTATCACGAGGTGCCATTTAAAAGTATCCTTTTTGGGAATAATAAAGGCTAAAGATGCACATGGCAAGGATGAAGTCTGAATATGACCAGATGTCAACAATTCTTCAATTTGGCGTTCTATCTCAGCTGCCTCTGGAGTAGCAAGGTGATAAGATGGGGTGTTGGGTAAGGAAGCACCAGGAATAATATTGATGTGGTGTTAAATAGAGCATGTTGGAGGTAGCCCTATGGGTTGGGTGAAGACATCTATAAATTCATGGATTAGAGGAGGCATTGTAGGAGGGATTGGATTGTTGATGTTGTTTGGCTTGATTGGGCAAACCAAGCACAAAGAAACATCTTGGTTTAAATTGACACTCATAATGGGAGCTTTGTGAATAGAAGTTTGGGTTTATGTGCTAGCTGAGGATGTGAGCACATAGGTGCGCCCATCATGATGCAATTGGTATTTGTGATCTGTAGCGTGATAAAACAACATGTTAAGCCTCTTGGTATGGAATTCCTAACAATAAATCAGCACAATCGAGACGAGAAACGTCACATACCACAATATCATGAAAATGTACAATAGAAAAGTTGACAACACAACATAGGGAGATGGTAAGATGAGGATCGTCCTTTTGGACCCAACCAAGTTGATACGGGTGTGGGTGAGGATTGGTGGGAAGCCAAATGCGTAAACCAAGTCTTGTTACACAAGATTCTTTTGACTCCCATTGTCAAGAATAAGCGTGACCAACTCATGTTTGATTTGACAATTATGGGTAAAAAATGGTGTAACAGAGGTGTTTGTTGCATTAGTAGTCATGAGGATGAGAGAGGGGTCTAGTTTTGTAGGATTTTCAAGAGAAACAAATAGAAGTGGGGTGGTGGCATTTGGTTGTTTGACCTTTGTAAAAACAGTCTTGTTAGGGCATAGATTTTTCAGTACCTGACAATCTATAGAAGCATGTGATTTGGTGTTATGAAATGTATACCAGGGGGTATTTTGAGGTTTGGGGGATGAAGTAGAGGAAACATTAGAAGAACCATGGGGATATGGACCATTTATAGCTCGAGGAAATTAGATTCGAGTACCCACTTTGCGTTCCACATGCAGGGCCCGAATAAAGACCTTTTCTAATGAATCACTATCAAACAAACCAACTTCGTATCGAAAAATCAGTAGCAAACCATAATTAAATTTGATAATTAATACCTGTTTTGGATCGCATATATGGAGTTGAATGCACAACTTGCAGAAGAAATCACTGTATGCTTGCACTGATTTATTGGGTAGTTGTTGAAGTTGTAACCATTTTGCATGTTATTTTCTATATATCCTTGATGATAGAAGAATTCTCATAAGGCCTGGAAAAATAAATTCCAAGATGTGATAGGTGTCGATTGGGTCTCGGCTGGTTCTCCAAGTTCGATAACCAATGACATATTCACAATATGAGTATCCCACCAGGTTTGTGCTAGGCCCTCCAATTATATACTAGCGATCTAAAGTTTTATCTCCTCTTTCATCATTGAACAGGTTTTTAAACAGCTGGAGATATTGTGGAGCTAAGAATCAACAACATCACCATTCATTTGACGAGAGAATTTGGGCAATTGAAAGCGTGTATCAAGATGCATTTTCCCTGTAGGATATCATTGTTGTTGTAGAGAAATTATATCTTGAAGATCCCTAGATAAACCTATTAGAGTCCCGTGATTTGGCAGATTGGCAAGCCAAGTGACAGGGTAACATCAAACCAACTTTGGAGCCCTAGGACCTAGCCTTCCTGGACTCAGAGAGGGCTCTCTCTATTATGCAAAGGATGTAAACTTGTTTTCTTTTTATGTATTTGATTTTAGGCTAGTTTTTAAGTATGTTTTTAGTTTCTTTTATATTTTTGAGGGGGAACTGATCAAAGGATAAATAGATAAAAAGTTTTTCAGATCAAATAGGCTATGGGGTTGAAAAGGTCGAGACTGTCTCAAATGGTGGACAAGGTATATTTCAGGGCCGATTTGGTCGAGATAAATGGATTCTTTGGGTGAAAGTGAAATGAGATGGACACTAAGTTTGTGAAAGACAAAGAGGTTTTAAGCATAAATATTTAAACAACAAACATCCATGTGGTAGTGTTAACCGCTAATCACTATAAATGAAACTCAAACAGATAGGTGTAGAAAATAAACAATCAGGTGATACATAGAAGTATAAGACCTCTAACTTTGGGAAAATCACCTTCATAATTTTGGGAAAACAAATAAGATAGACAAACAACTCAATCTATGAAGAGGAAACTCCTAAACATCATATCTTGAGCTATTGGGAACTTTGAAATAAGACTGCAAAGCATGGGCAAAGGGAAAGATCAAAACAAGACCTCTTTGACTTAAGTAAGACAACCAATAATTCAGAGAAAGATTTCAGTGATCGAGTTTTGATTAGCTATGAGTAAGCAAGGCATACTGTGAATCATACTAGAGAGCATACATAATAACCATTAATGAAATTGATAACAAGTTCTTAGGGTATCAAAGAGTAGTTAAGAATTCTTTGACATAAGCAAGAAAGATGAAAACATAGAAGTTGCAATGAATCAGGAAACTTGAGGTGCCTCCATGGGCATATCTCAAATCTATTCTTTACTGACCTACAGCAAGAAAGAATCATGAAAACATGTATGATAAACTAAGTAAAACATAACAGATAAGGAACACAATACCATTCACCAAGCCATGGAATCCTACAAGCAATCCTCCTCGACCATCCAAGTCAAGCAAGAAATCATCCACTTCATGAAACAAAGTATTTCTTGAAAGCATGTAATGATATGTATTGCTCTATAACATCATTTTCAGCCTCTGGTTACAATGAATTCTCTTGGATTATATAGGCCAAAGAGAAAGAAACCCTCCTAGAGCATCTAGAAGGCCATTGGCCTAATACAAATATCTGATTTTGTCCTTGAGGCTTTGCAAAGCCCAAGGCAAAAAATATATTCAAAAATATCTATTTAAGACAAAAATAGCAATAAAATTGACTTCTAATCTCTGAAATGGAGTTAAAAATAGCTAAGCGCGCATTTGGATGATCATATTCAGGAGCGTAGCAGCAGAAAGAAGCCTATTTTGTAGACAACTTTTGAGGGACCTCATGATGTCGAAATGAGGCCCGTGATATCTCGTTGGAAATACATAGATTTCTAGTTTCTGGAACTACTTGATTTTTCTCAAACTGATCCCTGGAATTCTTTCAAAAGGTGGACTGAGTGAAAAAACCCATGAGGGTCTCATTTGGTGATATGTGAGGCAAAAAGGTGAATTTTGACAGATTTTTTCCTCTTTGAGGGACCAAAACACCTCCTTTTGATCTGAAAACTTGTGAGTAGCTGCCCCCAAATTTAATACATCCAAAAAAATTACTTTCATGAGCTGAGGATGCTCCTATCACCCATGGCAACGTGCAGAAAAATGTGCAATTAGGGCCAAAAAACACAAAAAACAAGATCATGTCAAAATTTGCTCAATTTTGGCGAGTAAGCCCCTTATGGGTTCTTAGAAGCATGCAAGGAAGATGAGGCCATGATTTCAAGCCTAGATATTCCTTTTTCCCCTTTTTTCACAAAGCGCCTCCTTCGGGTAGTTTTGAGCCTTTCTTGAGCAAGTTTGAGTTTTCTTCGGGCAAATTGGTTCAATTTCTTGTAGTGCCCGGTCATCTTCCTTTTGCAAATCCAAGTCTCTATTTTCTTTCTCTAATTTATCCTCCAATTCTTGTTAGCTCTTTCAAGCCATAATTCTTTATCATTTTCTATTTCTTAGGCAAGCAATTGTGTGAGAGGATAAGATCAAACAAGGGCTACTTCTTCTTCCTTCTCTTTCTCCAAAGCCTTCCTAAGAACCATAGTCCTAGGCCTTTTTCTTACTGGCTGCTCTTCTTCTTTAGTATCATCAAATTCTCCCATATTCTCTTCAAGATTGACTTGTGCTTTATATGCTTCCCTTTGGTATTTGAATGCTCGGGCCTCATAAATTGCCATTTTCCCACTCATTTGTTTATTTTGCATTTGTAGAAAATGTATGAGGTCCTTTGACCTTTCTAGATCAGTTTCTAAATCATGGATTTGGGCTTCTCTATTTTGCAAAAGTGACTCAAGAGTTCTAGCTTCATCATCTCTAGCATCAATGTCTATTTCTATGATGTCAAACTCCCTTTATTTTCATGACTACTCTCTTTCTGCTCAACTTTTTCTTTGCCCTTGCTTTGGATAGACTTCTTGTCTCTTGTTCTTTTTTGCAATTCAACAATACTCTTCTTAGGTAGTTTTCCTCTACTTCTTAGTGCCCTAGTGACATTACTAGTCACTGCTGGAGTGGTCTTCTTCTTTACAGATCTGGTGTTTTTAGCCTTTGGTGCTTTTGGAGAATGAATCATGGCCCCTTGCATAGGAGAGGTAGCAAGCACATGTTCTTGGTTGTGTTGAGGAGAAGAGAGAGGAGGTTTTATCTCTAGTACTTGTTCAACTTGATCCTTTATACTACTGCCTGTATCATCACCTGTTTTTTTGCCCTATTCACTGTTTTCCTCACTGTTTTGAGTTTGTTTAGGGCTGCCAGCTTCATCATCTCTTTTTTCTGTTTGACTGCCTTCACTGCCTATCTGTGGACTGCCTTGTTTACCCTCCTTACTGTCTTTAATTTGTTGAGGGCTGGCTTCATTAGGAATGTCTTCATTGGGACTATCTTCATTGTCATTTTGCATGCTGCCACCTCCCTCAGTGTTCTCCTTAGACTCAATGTGTGGGCTACCATCATGGTCATTACTTTGCTGGGAGGCGATTTTTTCATTGTACCTTTGATTGGTTTCATGGCTTTGTTGAGGAATGTGGTGTTCCTCATCACTGCTTTGAACATCTTCCCTTTGCTCTTCATCACCACTACCCTACTGCTCTTCATCATCACTATTCCCTTGCTCATTTTCACTGCTCTGTTTAGGGCTGCTTTGCTCTTCATCCTCACTAATTTGTTGAGTGCCACTGACTTCCTTATCCTTTGTTGAGCTTTATTCACCATCAGTAGTATACTCATGGTCACTGCCCTGTGGGTCGTCACTTGGTTCATGCTCACTACTTTGCTTAGTGTCCCCATGTTCCTCATCATCACTAACTTCATGCCTGCTTTCATAGGAATGCTCCTTTTCACTATCAATCGTAGGAGATTCTTGCTTTTGAGGAATAGTTTAACTTGGTCAAGGAGAGACATAGTGAGTGGAGGGTGAGGAGGATATGTGAGATGGGCCATGAGATGAAGAGGCAGTAGCAAAATCTGGATGAGAAATGAAAGTCTCCCAAGACACTCCTTTCTTTTCAAGCTGGTGAAGGATGATGATTTTGATGAGAGAATGATGGAAAAGACTAGCTTTTTGCTGAGTAGGAGGTCTCTTTTGAACAAGGGAGGACATCTTGTCTATGCTTTTGCAGAGGAATAAAGGGAGATTTAGTAAATAAGTCTTTGTGAAATGAATGAGAAGCCTGATGTGATAGGAATAAACTCTGGAATATCTCCCTTCACATGTGAAATACTTCATGATAACTCTCATGAGGGGGGCATAGCTGCTCAACAAGTGAGAGAAAGGAAATATAGTTTGGCAAGCATCCTGATGGTCTGGTTTTAGGAAGGGTTTATAGTGATTTAGATCTAGGTATGCTTGTTTGAACCACTTTTCTCCTATATAGGGGATATTAGTTGCTTTGGAGACAACCCTAGGAGTGAGTTTAAAGTCCAGACCTGCTAGGTGGACATGTTTTCCTTGCAGCCTCAGGGTGAAAAAATGTGTTAAGGGAGGGTAATTGGTGACCTCCTGGACTTTTTGGCAAAAATCAAGGCAGCCTACCTCATGGAAGTTGAAAAGAACCGAAGGGGAGTCATTTATTTCCTGAGTTGTAACACGCTCAAATATTTTGTGAAATCCACCCTTGCTGACTTTCTTTGGAGGCATAGTTTTGTTTAGGCTTTTCCTTCATTCTCTTATCAAAACAGGCCTTTTCCTGAATTAAGCCTTTCTTCAAACATTGTTTTCCCCTCTTGCAAGCTTGTATTTTTCTATGAATATAATTCTATTTCTCTAAACTGTGTTTTCTTTTCATCACATTGCAAACACATTTTTGACTTTGAAAACAGGCCCTTTTTCCTTTAGCACAAAAGCTGATTTGCTCTTTGTGGACTGTGTTTCTTTTAAAAAAATCAAACAAAAAAAGTTTTTTAAACTGACAAGGTTCCTTCCTCCTTAAACACTATCTTCTTCTCTCTTAGTAAACATGGTGGTTTTAGGAATAAACTATGTTTTTTCCTTCATTGGACTTTGTCTTTTTCTTAACAAAATTGACTCTTAACTCCTCCCAAACTCAAAAAATTATGGGAAGAAAACAGTAAAATACCTCTTAAAAATGTATTGGCTGCTTTTGGAGATAAGTTCACTGTGCAAAAAAAACGATTTGAGGTGAATTGGAAGTTGTTTGAGTGGTGCTATGCTGTGGTGTTGTCAGGTCGGGCACTGGGCGCCTTTTGAACGCCGGGCGGGCTGGTTGGTCAACACGCACAGGCGCATCGCACGATGTTATAGGCGCATCGCGCTACGTGCAGAAGCCTTTTTAAATATGCTTATGGGTGCGTCTCGCTAACTTACAAGTGCACCGCGTCCTAAAAACTCTTGCCAATTGCTTGCCCAGGGTTCGAAAGGAGCATTCTTCTTCTGTCCGTTTGAAACATGGAAAGTGGACTTTAACTTTGAGAACCTTTATAGTTGTTTTTAAAACACTTTGAATGCCTTTTCTCTCCTTTTGGTGATTTCTCACTTTTTTCCTTTGTGTTTGTAAAGAAAAATGGTTTTCTTTGTTTGTTGGGGGCTTGTTTTTTTACCAATTGCTTCATCCATTTTTTGAAAATTGTCTTCTTTGAAGACTGAAATTCATCCCAGGAGTATGCTTCTCACTGAGAGATACACAACAAACATTACTATGTGTATTTATGACATTTTCTTTTAAACAAGTGTTGTGTTTGCCATTTGTTCAAAACAATGTATCTCTGAGACTTGTCTATTAATGACACCTTTTCTCAACCACAGTGTTAACACTGGGAAACTTGACCATCTGCTCATTTTGAAGGAGGTATTATGCAATTGCGGTAATTGGGCCCTCTCCTTATTTGTGAAGGAGGCCTTGTAAACATTGTGTTTTTGCCATTTGATCATAATTGAAGGAGGCCTTCTTAAAACACAACAATCTTCTTTCATCTAATACTGCTACATCATTTGCAGATTTGTCTTTTGAGCCAGTTTTTTGCGGGCCCTCTTCTTGTCATGAAGGAGGAAATGTTTGAAAAACTGCATGGGTGCATTTTGACCTCTGTTAACCAAATGAGAAATTTCCATGAACAAACTGTTTGTGGTTCTTTAGACAAAATATGTTTATCATTCAAAAGAGATCTTGTGCTTATCATTCAAGGGAGACTTCTTTAGGACTGTGAGGGGTGCCCTTTCTTCTCTGGAAGGAGGTCTTTGATTTGACAGTGTTATCCTTTGAGAAAGACTATCTGCTCCAAATCTGCGCCCTCTGAGACTGTGCCTTTATCCTCTGCCTGTCTTTTGAAGGAGGCTTCCAAAAAAGAGTATTTGTGACCCTTCAAACCTACTATGAGGCCCCTTACTTATTTTCTGATGGAGGTCCTTTAAAACTACAAAACTTCATTCATTTCAAAATTGTGACCTCTATCTATTTGTTTGAAAAATACAAATAAAAGGCAATAGTGAATCTTTGGTGTTTACCCTTGATGAAAACATTTTAATCATAATTCCCTTTGCTTCATGAGGACCTGTCAGTAATGAATATCTCTATTTGCATGAAATCATTGTGCAAATTTTAGGAGAAAATAATGTGCTTTGTAAATGGTGAGTGCTCACTGCTATGCATCCTGAAACAACTCTTTTCCCTTGACTATGTTTTCACAGGGTGCAGTGAAATTGTTTGTGATATTATTTCAAAGCTTAGTTCATGATAAGGTATAAGGAGCAGCTGTTCTTCATTATAGCTTCACCATGATGCCTAATTTTCTTTCAAACTCTTTTTTCTAGAAGACTACCACTGTTGGTTGTATACGCTGATTTGTAGGGCTGGCCACAATCTGCACTTCCTCTAACTTCCATAGTAAACTGACACATCATGAAACTTTCTACTGAGGTGCTCCTTTTGCTCACACTCTGCTTGGTATCATCAATCAGTACATCCCTGCAGAGATGCAAAAAAATATTCTTTTGAAGTTTGTAGGGCTTCTTTGATGTTTCATGGGGATTATGCCTGATCTAATCATATTTCTTCAGATATGGAAAAATCCTTCTCTTTTCCTGATTTGAACATTCCTGAGCCTTGCTAGAAACAAGACAAAGTGATATCTTTAATTGTGCGTGACCTAGGGATAGACAAGGGTTTTGATTTGGTAAATAACAAGACATGATGGCTGACTGATATTGAAGACAGGGTTTTTGGCTCAAAACAGTCTCGCCAAGGAATTTTCCCTAAAACACCACGACCTAGACCTACATACTTCGTCATGGATTTTGAATGGCTTCTTGGGCATGAGTAGGTTATTACATGACAAAGTGATTAGTGAGAGAGGGGTAAACACTTTGTTAAATTTTGGACAGTGAGTTGTACGAAAAACAAAGGATTTTGATGGTAGAGCCCGACAAACTTATAATAGCTACAGATAGGGAGACTTTGCTGAATTGTGATAGGTAGGGAAACTGAAGGTTTTTTCTCATTATAGGCTGAAGGAGAGGGGTAGGAAAAAAAAAATTGTTTGAGGTGTTTTCTAGATGAAAAATTGACAGAGTTAGATTAGCTTCTAGAAAACTCAGCCAAGCAATCCAGTCATCAAAACAGGTAAAAATACTGATGACTAATAGTGGCTCCATTTGGGGAGGGTAGCTCCCTTTCAGGAGGTGTCCAGAGCTGCAGATCTCTGGCTTATGAAGACCAATGCCTCATCCATTGGCGCAAATTTCTCTTTTGCTTGATGTTATTCCTTAAAAAGATGCGTTTCTGAAAAATTTACAGCATGATTAGCATCAACCTCATCTCTACCTACCCAGCTACTTTTCCTAGCATTTTTTCTTCTTTAGGTGTGTTTGGATTTGTAACCTCTTGACATGATATTTTTGAAAAAAGAAAAACTATCTATCTCTACACTTATATCTTCTGGGAGTTCAGATTAAACTGATGAACTCCTTTGATTCTCTACCTACACTAGATCGACTATCAAGATTAAGCTGTTTGATAGGATTTCATTCAGTAAACTAAAACATGAAATTGAAAAATGACCAAAAGACAAGCTGCACACAAATATTATTTCTCGCACAAAATGAGATTTAGAAAAATCAGGGCTAGGATACATAGTTTGTTTTTCATCCCTATTTTCCTCTTTGGTTCTGTTTTGAGCGTGTGGAACCAATATATTTTCCTAATCTACTTTTATTGACAAGTCAAGCTTACACAATTTAACAATCATTTCTTCCACTCACTTATCAACAATTAATTTAAAACATGTCCAGTTATGATTAGGCTAGATAACTGAACAAGATATCTTTTGAGCACTAGTAGTGGCATTTAGACTTGCGCACTTTTAGCATGACTATTTTTTGGGTATGGGGCTGTACCATTTCTTTAGAATCTACCCTCCTTTTCTACTTTTCTTGTTGTTTTTTTTTTTTCTGTTTTTTTCAAAACAATCTAAAAGAAAGATGCTCATGGGGTTACGCTTATTTTGCATGCCTATCTACTCTAATATAACCTATACATGATAGACATTTATTTGGTGAAATCCCTTTTCCAATGTAACCAGTCAAGTAGATGATTGCACGGGTGATCTTGGTTTAGTTTTTTCATCATGCTGAAGAAATCAAAAGACCACTTCCATTTCACTTGTTTTCGGACAGTAATGCTTAAAAATCTTCTCACACTTTGTAACAAACTGTTCATGGTAGAACACACTCCTCCCTCATAATTCTCAAGGAAAAAAAATGGATCTTGGAATAATACCTAATCTAGAGGATTTGAGACATAACCTCCATTTAGGACTACTCCTTTTATTTGGCTATGCTTGGGATTCTCTTGGGAAAGAAACCTTTCCTCTTCCTCATGATCACTTGAACTGTTAGACTCATCATATATTGCAGTGTAGTCTTCTTGCCAAGCTGATGTGTTTTGATTAAGTGGACTGAAATCTGTGTGAAGGTCACCATGTTGATGATTAGGGATACTCTTTGGAAACAAATCTTCCCGAGAAATAAGAGCAGCAACTTTCTTGTGATCATCAATTTTCAAGCCTTCATTTGCTTCCAAATTTTCTGAGCTTTCCTCATCACTGTCATAGCTATTATGTATTGGTTGGTTAGTTCCTCAAATTGATGAAACTTAGCTTCCTCCCAAAAATCAAGTGCCAAGTACCCTGCAAAGTTAGCTTCTATTTGGAAATCATCATCATTATCAACATATTGATCAAACCTTGGAGAATCATTAATATAATTAATTTCACCAACCATACATATTGGACTATCAGATTTTTTTTTCTTTGAATTGATCTATAAATCTATTTTCTGCTATGTGATAGTTAAGATTAGGAGAAAAATCAAGAGAGGCTAATTGTATGTTTATGAGTTGATCTATCTCTTCTTCAGTTAAAAAGGGAGGCATTTTTATCTATCTTTTGATATAACTACAATAAAGAGGATAAATGTATTTTTGGGCCTCACCTACGAGAGATGATGAATCATCACTTACGCCTTTAGAGAGATCCTATGGGTTCTCTTTCATTTCTTGATTGGTTTCTTCCTCAACCAACTTTTCTTGGTGTTTGGGAAAATAAGCATGGGATTCATGAGTTGCCTCTGAAAGATTCTTAGGAGGCCAATTTGCTTGTATGAACTGAAATGACTCAAAGCATAAAGGTAGAGATCCTTCAAGTTTTGATTTTTCTTTTATTTCAGATTCTGTGATTTCAATATGGCTGATTGATTCTTGAGAGCGCTCCTTTATGTTTTTATTTGTAACTTGTTGATTAGGCGCATTTTGTTTGTTACTCTTTCCTTGTAATGGTTGAGTATGTTTCTCACGAGGAAAAAGTGTAGGTTGGTTTGAATAAGAAACATTAGCCTTAACTTTGTGTCTTTCTCTTTTCCTGTCAAGTAGATGCATCAGTTTGTTGAATGTATCTATCAATATTTCCAACTTTGCCTCTGAAGAGATTGGTCTCTCTTGATTTGATTTGTCTTTCTCTATTATTCTTAGTTGTGCCTCCCTATTTAGTATGTTGACTTCCACATAAACTGATATCCTTTGCATTTCTTCCAGGGTCAAAGGATCTCTTTCTCTTATCCAAAAAACCATCTCTGAGTCAAAAGAACTTGGGTAGTGCAAGAGAGCCCATCCGAGGGGTGGCTTTATGTTAGCAGGAATTGCATGGTATACTTTACTGAACCTGGCTAAAAGTATTGTATTGCCTCCCCTGGTTGTCTTTTTAAATGATTTTATTCCTCTATGATGAGAAATTTATTACCCATGACCACCCACCTATCTAGGAAGATTTGGGTGAACTAATGAAAATTGGTAATGCTTGCAGCTGGAAGGTCCTTTAACCAACTCTTAATTTTTCCTTGTAATGATAAGGAAAAAATTCTAATACACACATCATCTTCTTCTATTTCAAAAATTTCAAGTAAATTCTCAAGATTTTGGACGTGTTCTTCAGCGGTGACTTTTGAGATTTCTCCATCAAATCTAGGTAATTTATTTTGAAGATTTGCAAGGAGGGCTCGGAAGATGGGAGGTAAAACCAGAGGCTTGTATCTTTCTGGGACCTTTGTGGATATAGGTAGTGTAAAAAGAGATTTCTGACTGTTTGAGGTTTCAGCCAGAGTGGGAAAGGTAGCATGAGGCTCATGTTTCACTAGGTTTTCCATAGGTGAATCTGGGGTAAGCACAGGTGTATAAGTTTGCTCATGGTCTGAAATTTGAGGCTTAGCTTTTCGAGGTTTGAGATATTTCCAATGATCAATGTAGATCTCATCAGTGTATTCTTGATCAGGCTCAAAGTATGATAGAACATAGTTATAGATAAAAACAATAATTTCTTGAATCCAACTAAGGCCTAAGTGCTTTTTCTTTCTAGGATGATTGGTCATGTTTTGGGTTCTTCCTCCAATGGAGTCTTTAGGTATATTGAGAGTTGTGGAGTCGCTAGGTGGATATTTTAGTTTGTTTTGAAGATATATGTCTATGGTCCACCACCAATAACTGATAAAAAACCAATCTAGGGATTTTTTGGGGTTTTCTGAGTTCCTATATGTAGCACTAAGCTTTGTAAGAGTGTTCTATAGCTGAATCATCATTTTGGTAAGATGGTGAAAGAGATAGTTTCTACTCTTCATACAACACTTAAGTTTTCTAAGTTTGACTGAGACTTTGAGAGTTCGTAAGGGATACCTAGGATGTTTTGACTCAAGGTCTGACCGTGATCGTCATTATGTTATAGTGAGTAGTGGGATAAATCGACAAGATAGTCTTCTTAAGGGATGCTTAAATGTTTAGGGAGTCTAAGTTTGTTTATTACTCAAAGTCCCACCATGATCGCCATTATGTTAGTGTGGTGATGAGGTGGCTGATTCACTAGATATTCTTGAAGACAAGGGATTTCTGATGTCCTAGGGTATACTTAGATTCTCACTAACTCAGAGTCCCACTGTGATCGCCATTATGTTAGAGTCCCGTGATTTGGCAGATTGGCAAGCCAAGTGACAGGGTAACATCAAACCAACTTTGGAGACCTAGGACCTAGCCTTCCTAGACTCAGAGAGGGCTCTCTATATTATGCAAAGGATGTAAACTTGTTTGCTTTTTATGTATTTGATTTTAGTCTAGTTGTTAAAGTATGTTTTTAGTTTCTTTTAGGTTTTTGAGAGGGAAATGATCAAAGGATAAATAGATAAAAATTTTCTCATATCAACTGAGCTATGGGGTCGAAAAGGTCAAGACTGTCTCAAATGGTGGACAAGGTATATTGCAGGGCCGATTTGGTCGAGATAAATGGATTCTTTGGGTGAAAGTGAAATGAGATGGACACTAAGTTTGTGAAAGACAAAGAGGTTTTAAGCATAAATAGTTAAACAACAAACATCAATGTTGTAGGGCTAACCATTAATCACTATAAATGAAGCTCAAACTGATAGATGCAGAAAATAAACAATCAGGCGGTACATAGAAGTATAAGACCCTAAAAATTTGGAAAAATCACCTTCAGACTTTTGGGAAAACAAATAAGATAGAAAAACAACTCAATCTATGAAGAGGGAACTCCTAAAAATAATATCTTGAGCTATTAGGAACTTTGAAATAAGACTGCAAAGCATGTGCAAATGGCAAGATCGAAACAAGACCTCTTTGACTTAACTAAGAAAACCAATAATTCAGAGAAATATTTCAGCGATGGAGTTTTGATTAGCTATGAGTAATTAGGGAATACCATGAATCATACTAGATGTTATTGCCTAAATCTACCTCAGGCTAAAGAAAGGCAGAGTTCAGGGTAACATCAAACCACACTCAGTCTGGTAGCTAGCCCTACCAGATCAGGAGAGGGCTCTCTCCGGGTCAATCTCAGTAAAAATAATCAATAGGGTTGAGATGACTTGAAATGAATGCTGATTTTAGGCTAGATATATAATAAGGAGGCTTTGATTTTGATTTTGGGGGTTTTTGTTTGGAATCAAAAGCGAAAGGCAAATTTGGGTCTGGGGATGAGGCCTAGTTTTTGCAGAGTTCTAATTGGGGCAAGGTAGACAGTAGTTTTGATGCTTTAGATTGAATGAATGGATAGAAAATACTGTTGAGGAGATGAAGAGGGCAAGAGGCTGCAAGAATCCTCTCCAAACAGATGAAAACATGTAAAAACTAAACAAAATTTCAAGGCAGAGCACATCAAGCTAATGAATTGTACCTTTGTCACTCATTTGTTTAATTTCAGAAGCAAAGAGAAGGGAAATGGCATACATAAAACATCAATGAAATTACAATTACATGGAGAAAAACACCATCAAAACACAGAGCCACAAGGATCCCAACAAGTGCTGCAAAACCCTGGTCTTTCCTTTGCCAAAAATGTTGAAATGAATGTACAATGAAGTGCCAAACAATTCCCAACAGTCCAACCCTGAAAATGATTGATGAATTACATGATATAGACCATCCTAACCCATTCCCATGCATCTAGGGGTCGAGCTCATCATTCTAGGAGATTTTTCAACCATATCTAAACTAGGAACTAGAAAATAGGCAATGAAACAACTTGCCTCTATATGAAAGGAAACTGATTCATTCACTTACATTTCACCTTTTGGTGAATGAATCTACTAAGATGAGTAAAAATGTGCCAAAGTTACATAATAGTCATGAAATTACATCAAGGTAGATCAATAGTTACATGAAAAAGTGAAACTAGTCAAAACTAGGCAAAATTCTGAGCTGAAGAGTGAAAAATAGGCCAAAATCCTCTATGCGCTGCGCCCAAAATCCTTATGCGTAGCAGAACATTGAGGCTGATTTTGAGGGCCTTCCCGAAATCCAAATTAATTTTAGGATAGCTCGTTGGAAAGATCCGCTTGTCTACTTTCAAACCCAAGTGGAATTTTTGGATTTGGTGTCCATTTTCCCCTCCAAAAATCCAATCTCCCAACACTGCTTCCTTTGGGTGCAAAAAGTGGCAGAAAGTCCATTTTTAGGGTGTTTTTGACCCTTTAGGCAACCCAAAACTTGATGAAATCCTTAGGTAATCCATGAGAATACACAAATTTTCATAAAAAATCCAAAAATGCAAATTTTTCCTTCTGAAGTGCTTCCAATTATAACCGTGCGCCAAGTGGCGCTACATGTTGGGCAGGAAAATCTGTTTTGTGACCAAAAATTTCAAAATTGACAAAATTTTCTCCACATTTGCTGAAATTTGGACTAAAGGTCCATCATCAAGTATCATGCTCAGCCAAAGAAGCTTCGGCCAAGATTTGAAGCTGATCATGCCTTTTACACTGCCTTAGAGCCCTCCTTAGTCTTGCCTTCAGGATTTTGATCCTCACTTTGCAAACATGAGTTCGCACCCAATAATGGTTCTTCATGTGTCTGAGCATGTCCTTGTCTTTGTTTGCCTTCACCAATAGCTTCTCAAGATGTATGTTGACCCTCTCAAGCCAAATCTCCTGCTCAACAGGTGTCATCTCTCCTTGACTTCCTTGGGCAGCTTGTTGGTCTTCACGGATGTTTTGCTACTCCATGATCATCTGTTGATCCTCCAGCTATTTATTCCACTGCTCCAAGTATTTTATGACCCATTTAACTCTCTGCAACTTCTCGGTCAATGTGCCTATCTCAGCTTTCTACTCCTAAATGACCTCTCTCAATTTTGAGCTTAGAGAGCTCAAGTCATCAACGATCAATACAAAAGCTGTGTCTCAGCCTCCTGAAGGGCCCTCATCTTGCATAGGCCTCTTTCATTTGTCTTGTACCTGTGATGACGACAACGATACCTCTTCCACCCCAGGTGGAGATAATACTTGTCAGGCTGCTGCAAACAATCCTCTGGCGCCTCTCTGATATGTAACAAACACTGGCATACTGATAGGCTCTGTCTCGGGACCTACAGGCTGATGTGAAGGTTCACCTGGCTCATGAATAATCTCCAGAGGAGGCTGAGGAGCTATAAAGAAGTCATGGAAAATAAATTCCTCCCATGCAATGCCCTGCAATCCAAGCTGATGTACAACAATGATCTTGATGAGTGCATAATGGTAAATGTTGTTGTACTGCTGCTCGGGAGTCTTCTTCTGCACAAGAGTGGTCATTCTCTCTATGTTTCGACACATGAAATATGGAATGTTCATCAGCCTCACTCTTGTGAAATGCATCAATAAGCGGATGTGGTATGCATAGAGGCGTGAGAAGCGATCCTCACAACTGAAGTATCTGATGATGAGCTTCATCAATGGCGCATAAGATTCCTTCAAGAAATGGAATGGGAATACTCTAATAAGCTGTCTCACATAGCTGGGCCTGATGTATGGTTCATAATGTACTCTGTCCACCTGCTGCTATTTGTTCCACTGTTCACCCACATTCGGTATTCCTGTTGCTTGGGATATGGTTTCTGGTGTCAAGGTGAAATTTACACTAGCAAGAGTTACCTGACCATCATGCAAATGTAAGACAAATGAATGAGCCAACTCCTGATGATGCTGAATCCTAGCAATCATCTCACAATACTGGTAGCATCACTGATCTCGAAAACAAGCCATGGCAAGTGGGTAGGCCTGCAATTGAGTCAATGAGGTGGGTTCTTCTCTTACATGTTTTCCACCCTTTCGAGGCCTTCTCGGTGCATGAAGCTCTGTGGTAGAGTCACTATCTTGTTCATATGATGACTCAGTGTCCATCTCCATGGTGCAACAAGATATATTTCAAGTGTATGTCTGGTTTGTTGAAAATGAGAAATGAAAACTTGGTGTATTTGTCTCCAATTGCCAAAATATGTGCCAAATAGGAAAGGACTGTGGGAAATATGGACAGTGGGTACAATGGAGTTTGTCAAGTGAGATTTAAAATGTGAGGACAGTCACTTGACTATGTTTTAGGAATCTGGGGTTTGGGATTTTATAAGTGAAATGAGAGAGGGAGAGTGATAGGAAATGGTAGAGTTTAGGGATAGGGAAAAATGGGAACAAGTGATATAAGTGGTTTTGGGACATAGGAGAATAGGGGAGGGACTGTGATAATAGTAAAATAGTGAAAGGGAGTAAACCAATGAGGAATGTAATGTTTGGCACAAAATTTCTTTTAAACCACCAAATTTAAAACGCTAAGGAGTAGCTTTAATAAGAGGACAGGGTTTGTAGTTTCGCATTCAAGTTCCTCAACACCAATCTTTCGACAATACCAAACACAAGCTATGAGAAATCTGTAAGGTCATTCGAACTTACTCGGAGCAAAAGAGATTGAGTCGTTTTGATTTTTGGAAGCAGTGATGAGATTTTTTTCTTGTCGCCCCTGTGCGCTACGCGTACAACCCAATGCACTGCGCATGGTGTATGCGCCGCACACGTTAAAAAAAAACACTGCAGTGGGTGACTCTATGCACCGCGACCTCCTTGTGTGCCGCGACCTCCAACCAATGCGCCACGCAACAACTCCAATACACAGTCCAGCATCTAACTCATAGCTTTCGGTCTTCCACACTTCAACTTGGCTTCTCTGTTATCTTTGGCATGCAAATGAAATTTGAATGTGGAAAATATCTCATATATCAATGCATTTTGATTTTCCATTTTGACCAACCCACTTTGTAATGTTTCAACTTTGACACTTTTCAATTTTTAATACAAACTCTGTTTTTGTTTCCACTTTCACATTTTTGACTAATGATGAATCTCTTGTCGATTTTTTACAGAGATGGTTGGCATAGGATTTCGAGAAAGGATGACCAGGGCTACGCGTGAAGAACTTTCATGACTGAAACAACTTTGAAAATTACAAAGGATGAAATTAACGATTTTTCTTCAAAACAAAGTTTTGAAGAAAAGTCATGATCAAGTATATTGATGATGAAAATTTTGAAATGAAACCTTATTAGAAGCCTACTCATGCACCTGTTGGCATTATTAGACATTTTTGAAGACCAAACCCTAGTCCTAATGAGACCAAAAGAAACTCTAAAATGACTCTTCACCAGACAAGAGGCCAAACATGACTATAAATGAATGAAATCAAATTTGATGAATTTTGATGAACAGACCTGAGCCAACAAGTACAAGACATGAGGGAAATATGGAGACAAGACCCATCTGTCAGAAAATCGATGCTCCTAATGGAATGCAACTGACTGGATTGAATGAGACACCTAAAATGAAATGCAACAAAGAGTTTTTGATCTCTGACGGAGGGATGAAAATACTAACTCTAACATTGGCTCCAATGGGGATGGTAGCTCCTTGGAGGTGCCAAGAACTACAGATTTTTGGGAGAGTAGGAAGTGCCTTCGTCCATTGGGCTATGGAGTCGATAACTTGACAAATCAACACAAGACTCTTGACTCAATTTATTGACTGAAATTGACTCAATTTTGCAACCAAAATGACTAAATACTGACTCGACAAACTCACACCAAAACTGAAATAATTCTTCAGAATTATAGCCTTCACTTCGGGCCCCAAACTAAAGAAATACCACAGCACACTCTTGCAATGAAACTGAAATAAATGGTATGTACAATGACAATGTAAATAGCAGAAAACATCTCAGAAATGATACTGCTTGAGCAGCCGACCATCGACCGGCCCTCCTGGGAAATCTTCCCTGTTCATCTCCTTCAAAAGAAAAGCATTTTGACCCCGATATGCAGCAATATTAAAGGGTCCTTTCTAGAGATTTTAAAACTTACCATGCTTACCCTTTTCCTCATTCCTTGCATCCCATTTCAGCACCACTTCTTCCAATTGAAATTTGTTCGCCTTTGCTTTTCTGTCATAGATTTTCTTAATTCTCTCCTGCATCTTGAACATGTTTTGGAAAAATTCTTCTCTCTTTTGCTGCAAATGGATCATTTGATTTGTTCTTCTTTGCATATGATCATCTTCTCTGCCAGCTTCCTGTAGAATTTTCACCATTGGAGCCGCAACAGAAGTGGGAAACACCATGTCAACTCCATATACTAGCTCAAAGGGGGACATACCAATGGATTTCTTCTGACTCACTCAATCTGCCCAAAGCGCATTGACCAAATTCTTATGCCAACTCTTCTTGTTTATTTCCAGCAACTTGTTAATGATGTTGACCAAAGATCTGTTGGAAGACTCCGCCAATATGTTGCTTTACGGATGATAAGTGGTTGGGTGTCCCAAAATGATTTTATACTTGTTGAAAAACTCAGCCATCCTTTTTGATTTGAAAGATGCTACGTTATCAGTAATAAACTTATTCGGGCAACCAAAACGAGAGAAAATGTTATTCTCAAGGAAGGAAATTATTACCGAATCCGTAGCTTTCCTGGGGGGAATTGCTTCAATCCATTTCGTGAAATACTTTGTGGCCATGAGGATCCACCTATGATGACCTGAAGAAGCGGGATGAATTTCACCAATGAAATCCAAACCCCATTGCTGAAAAGGGGCACTCACCTCAATGGGCTTAAGCGGCAAAGGCTGTAATTTCCACCTTCCTTCAAAAATCTGACATTCATGATAGCTCTTGACAGTCTTATACACATCAGCAAAAATTGTCAGCCAATAGTACCCCGCTCTCAAGATTTTATTTTCCGTTGTTTTCCAAAAAAGGTGACCACCAAAATCTCCTTTATGAAAATCCTCCATTACCTGCTTTGCTTCTTCTTCCACCAAAAAATTCAGCAAAACACCGTCGGGATCTTTCCAATAGAGTGCATCGTTCAAAATACAAAACTTAGCAGCCTTTAATTTTAGAGTTCTACTTTTGTTTCTAGCCATGCCGAGTGGTGTTGACAAATTTTGAAGCACATATACAATATCTGAATACCAAGGAGACTGAACAAAAATTTCGGATACCTGAATTAGCGGATTTTCTTCGTTTTCCTCGGACATAGCAGCAATAAGATTTATATCCAAGGCATGTAAATTTGATTCAGCCATAAGCTTTGCTAGCCCTTGTCCTTTAACAAGCTTTGTAGGCTTTATCTCCACATCATACTCCAGCAAGGCAGCGATCCATTTTCTTCTTCTCCCGTCCGGATTAGTTTGTACTAACACATCCTTAACAGCAGCATTAGGCACATAAGCAAGAATATGAGAATGCAGAATGTATACCCGAAAATATTTCAATGCCTTCACTAAAGCAAGAGCTTGCTTTTCAATTATGTTATATTTCAAAGCTGCATCTCTTATGGTACGGCTGAAAAAAGAAATTGGCTTCTCATGCTCATCTCTTTTCTGCATTAATACTGCTGCCATAGTATGCTCCAAAGAAAATGAAAACAAAATAAAATCCTGAGTGTAATCCGGGTTGATCAAAACTGGAGCTGAAGAAAGAATCAACTTCACTAAATTGAAAGATTTTACTGCCTCTTCAGGCCATTTCACGACACTATCTTTCTTAAGCATGTTTGTAATCTCCCTTAGATGTTCTGCTAAATTAGGAACAAAGCGGCGCAAAAAATTCATCTTACCATTAAAATATTGGATCTCCTTCTTGTTCCGGGGAAGATCAATCTGCTGAATTGATTTTACTCGTGCTGGATCAATACGGATGCCATATTTTGAGATAATATGCCCAAGAAGTTTGCCCTCATCCATGGCAAACAAGCTCTTCTTTGGATTCAGTGACACACCATACTTTCTGCACTTTTGAAAGACAATTTTCAAATGATACAAGTGCTCTTCATCTGAATTGGAAAAGACCGTCAAATCATCGAGATACACAACTAGAAAAACATCCTTCTCATTAGCAAATTCCATATCCATTGCTCATTGAAATGTCGCACCAGCATTCTTTAAACCGAAAGGCATCTTAGCATAATGGAAGGTTCCCCACGGAGTGGTGAACGTTGTTTTGTCTCTATCATCCTCATGGACCAGAATTTGGTTATATCTAGAATAACCATCGAGTAGTGACATACGAGATGCTCCAACTACTCGCTGAAGTAAGTGATCCATTTTGGGCAATGGATAATTTTCTTTCAAAGAGACCTTGTTCAGATTCCTAAAATCAATGCACAAACGAATCTCACCTGTCTTCTTGCGAACAAGGACCAAATTGGAAATCCAATCTGAAAACCTTATAGGAACAATGATACCAGCCTTATACAATCGATTCACCTCCTTTTCAATTGAAGGCAGCAACTTCGAATTTATCCTTCTCAACTTCTGCCTGAAGGGCTTTTGATTTGGCTTAATTGGAATGGTGTGCTGAATTATATTTGTATCATACGTTTTCAAATCTGAATAGTCCCAAGAAAATACATCAGCAAAAGATGACAAAAAACTGATATACTTTGATTTTACCTCATGTGGCAATGATTTAGACAACTTCACCATCTTTGGATTCTCAGCTGATCCAATGTTTACATCTTCAACTCCCTTTTCGGTTGGCCGCAAGGTTGGTTTCCGAGCTACGTCATCTTGATCGAAGAGCTCCTCTAAAGGTATCAAACCTTTAGGAATGACATTATCTTTCAACTGCAATACTTCCATCTGATTTATTTGTACATCAACCTCATCAACGTCTTGCTCTACATCAATTGAAGTGTCCTTGAATTTACCTTTGTTTTGTAGAAACTCATCAATCTCTTCATCATCCTGAAATACTTGCCAATATCTCTGATTGTCTGGGACTGTCGGACGATGCTTCACATGGATCTCGAATTTGTTACTTCAATTCATGGGAATCTTCAAATTACTCGTTGCCTTAGCAAGTGCATCTACAATACCATTCTGATTACAAGGAATACATGTCAAAGTATAGTCTGAAAATAACTTCAAGATATCAAGGACTGCATTTCGATAAGCCCGCATTCGAGGATGCTTAGTTTGATACTCACCATTCACTTGCTTGATAACCAATTCAGAATCACCATACACTGCAATCCTTTTAGCATTCAACTTTCTAAGAATTTCCAGACCAGCAATCAACTTTTCATACTCAGCCTCATTATTCAAACAATCAAATGCTAATTTGTAAGAACAAACTTTTACATTACTCGGTACCTTGTTTCGAGCGGAAAAAGGACTACTTACCCAAATACCAATTCCAACACCATCACCTCCTACTGCGCCATCAAAATCCATGGTCCATAACCCATAGTCATCTTCTTCCAAGTGCTAAAATGTTGTTTTCTCTGTTATTTCTGCTTGTTGTTCATTGACTTTCTGTTGTTGTTTGAAGGTTGATTGCTTAGCGGAACTCTCAAGTTCTTGCCTTTCTTTCATCAAAACTTCTCTGAAATTTTCTGTGATCTCTGGAATTTCCTCTGCTTCAACTAACTGACTATCTACATCATTAAAACTATCTGAATAGAAAAAAAAAGACTCTAAATTTGTATGTACATAATTAATCGGATGATTGACAGGTTTCTCCTTGTTAGTAATCATATATTTCATTTTTTGTTCCCGGTATAATCTTCTCATTTGACCAAACATAGGGATCATAGCATAAGAGAAATCAAGCTGCAATGTTTCTTTCAATTTTTCTCCCCAAGATCTGGAAATAAGCATACCAAATCTTGGAGGAATGTTGGTGACAACCACATCCATCAAAACATTCTTTGTTGGCATCTGATCTAAACTGACCACCAAATCTTTAATGAGCCCAATGCATCTTACTTCGCTTGAATCAAATGAATAAAGATCATGATATTTCCTAGTGATGTCCAATCCCAATTTCTCCATAATTGCCCTCGGCATGAGATTGTGTGATGCTCCGGAATCAAACATAGCATTATGCAATACAAAATCATGCAATCTAAGACTGATATAAAAAGGAGGCACATCACTGTCTGGAGACTCACCATCTAATTCTGGTCCAAATATCAACTTAGGTTGATCATCTTCCACATTCACCATATCATACATTGGATCAAAATTCAAAATTTTGGACACCTGACCCTTATAATTGTTGTTCTTCATTAATTCAGTCAAAGGAATGGAAACTTTCAACTTTGCAATTTCATTCTCTAAGTTAAAAGCTGAAATATTTTCTACCTCTTTGGCTGGAACATCTTTCTTTTCATCCTTCTCCCTCGATACATTCGGCTGATTTTCTCTTTGATTTGCTGGTGGAGACTTACTAGTAGTAGGATCAACTGTTTCTTTTCCTTTATTTTGTGCCACGGGTGAATCGTTCTTAGTTACTGAAAATTCGTTTCTCTTCTGGATTGGATTGATAGGGACATATTTGTTTCTAAGTGAATACTAACGCTGCTGGGCGGACAAAGCATTCATATAACCTCTCTGATACTCATCTGACTCTTCTTCAAGAGCTGTGTCATTTTCCAAGATAAAATCCTCATCTTTTTGTACAACTGAACTTTCTACATACTCCTCCTTTTCAGTGATAAAGGTGGGCATGTCATCAGGATTAAAGAAGTGATTCTCTTCTCCTATTACATTATCTTCATCATCTAATTCAGGACCAACAAAATTTTGCTGAAGAGGTGTCTTTACCTGCTGTTGTGGTGCTGGTTCTTGTGCTCGCTGCTCTCGTTGTTTGATTCTGAAATGAGGTTGTTGTTGGCCACGGAAATTCGAATTTCTGATCTGCGGTTTAGGCTTATCAAGTGTCAATATTTCAATCATCTTCTCCACCTTGCAAAGTACTTGATCTGAGGTAGAAGCTTCTTCCTTTATTGTGAATTTCTTCTCATCTCTTAATCTAGCTCTCTTATCATTCAAATTAGCTTCCACACTAACTACAATATTCCGCATATCCTCCAAAGTGGGAGGATCTCTTTCTTGTAATGAATAGGCCATGTCCAGATCAAAACCATCCGGAAACTTAAGCAAAGCCAACTTTCTATATGGCCTTAAATCATCAGGAATTGTATTATAAACCGCATTGAATCTAATACAATAGTTTTGGACAGACTCACCAACATTCTGCTTGATCTTGGTATATTCATAAGTGATCTGAAGAGGATCTTTCTTTATTTCCCACCGCTCTAAGAACTGTCTTTGAAGCTCAGCCAATGTAGCAACACTTCTTGGCTGTACAGCTCCGAACCACTTTCGGACTTCTCCTCCAAAAGTTTGAACAAAATCTCATGGTTACATTCTCTGCATCAATTTCATGAAGATCGAAAAAGTATGCCATTCTATCAACATGTTTCTGAGAGGGAACACTTTGAGGAGTGACATCAAATAATGGAATTTTACTCTGATAGTCTGCAAGCATGTCATCCAAGTCTTGAGGTAATACAAGAGGAGAAAATCGAGCAGCCATTTCTCTTGGTGGATTCACAATTGGATTTGGGAATATGGGGGAAATCAAAGTTGTTGATGTATGAGGTGGGGATGGAGGCGAGACTATTGCAGATTGTTGATCAGGAATAGATGGTTGCACAGGGATGATAGGAATGAAAGGAGGCTCGGTATGAATGAATCAGATGTAACTGCTGATGGACCAAGTGTTTCAGATGCAAATTCTATAAAATCAGGGATATTTGTTGCCACAATGGAATTCTGAATGTTCAAAATATAACGATATTTGATGAACTCTGGATTTATGACAGTAGAATCAAGATCACTTTTAGACTTAGTTTCAAATAAAGACAACTCAAACTGCTCATCAAATTCAAGGCCTTCAAGATATTCAGAAACAGCGGGGCATGAATGAGATTTAAACAAACGAATCACGAGGCTTTCTCGACGCAAGATTCTTGAAATCAGATTTGGATTCTCATACACAGGAGGTGGATCGAGATAAGGATTTGATCTAGTATGTCTTCTGGAAGCCATTGTGTTTGATCTATTCTCAAAAGTCAAAGGGACAAAAACAACTTGTTCAGCCTATCGAATTCCAAACTCATCATCCAAAGTATAGAATGATCTGATGTACTAGGGGAAATTCACAAGTCAAGTGTCGCATTTACAAGCAAGACCGGAGATTGACTGAAGCAGCGTTTATCTACTTTCGCTAATGCAAAGCAAGAGCGTTTCGAAGGCTACCTGGCATAACTTCAGGCTCCGTCTATAGCTTATAAAACAAATAACACTAACAAGCAAACCATTTGGTTCCCCAGTATGGTCGCCACTATGTTATTGCCTAAATCTACCTCAGGCTAGAGAAAGGCAGAGTTCAGGGTAACATCAATCCATGCTCAGTCTGGTAGCTAGCCCTACCAGATCAGGAGAGGGCTCTCTCTGGGTCAATCTCAGTAAAAATAATCAATAGGGTTGAGATGACTTGAAATGAATGCTGATTTTAGGCTAGATATATAATAAGGAGGCTTTGATTTTGATTTTGGGGGTTTTTGTTTGGAATCAAAAGGGAAAGGCAAATTTGGGTCCGGGGATGAGGCCTAGTTTTTGCAGAGTTCTAATTGGGGCAAGGTAGGCAGTATTTTTGATGCTTTAGATTGAATGAATGGATAGAAAAGACTGTTGAGGAGCTGAAGAGGGCAAGAGGCTACAAGAATCCTCTCCAAATAGATGAAGACATGTAAAAACTAAACAAAAGTTCAAGGCAGAGCACAACAAGCTAATGAATTCTACCTTTGTCACTCATTTGTTTAATTTCAGAAGCAAAGAGAAGGGAAATGGAATACATAAAACATCAATGAGCTTAAAATTACATGGAGAAAAAAACCATCAAAACACAGAGCCACAAGGATCCCAACAAGTGCTGCAAAACCCTGGTCTTTCCTTTGCCAAAAATGTTTAAATGAATGTACAGTGAAGTGCCAAACAGTTCCCAAGAGTCCAAATCTGAAAATGACTGATGAATTACATGATATAGACCATCCTAACCCATTCCCATGCCTCTAGGGGTCGATCTCATCATTCTAGGACCTGTTTCAACCATATCTAAACTAGGAACTAGAAAATAGGCAATGAAACAACTTGCCTCTATATGAAAGGAAACTGATTCATTCATTTACATTTCACCTTTTGGTGAATGAATCTACTAAGATGAGTAAAATTTTTCCAAAGTTACGTAATTGTCATGAAATTACATCAAGGTAGATCAATAGTTACATGAAAAAGTGAAACTAGTCAAAACTAGGTGAAATTTTGAGTTGAAGAGTGAAAAATAGGCCAAAATCCTCTATGCGTCGTGCCCCAAATCCCTATGCGTAGCACAACTTTGAGGCTGATTTTGAGGGCCTTCCCGAATTCCAAATTAAGAGAAGGATAGCTCGTTGGAAATATCTGCCTGTCTACTTTCCAACCCAAGTGGAATTTTTTGATTTGGTATCCATTCCCCCCCCCCCCCCAAAAAAGTCCAATCTCCCAACACTGCTTCCTGTGGGTGCAAAAAGTGGCAGAAAGGCCATTTTTAGGGTGTTTTTGACCCTTTAGGCAACCCATAACTTGATGAAATCCTTAGGTAATCCGTCAGCATACATACATTTTCATAAAATATCAAAAAATGTAAATTTTTCCTTCTGAAGTGCTTCCAATTATAAGCGTGCACCAAGTGGCGCTACGCGTTGGGCAAGAAAATCTGTTTTGTGACCAAAAATTTCAAAATTGACAAAATTTTCTCCAAATTTGCCAAAATTTGGACTGAAGGTCCATCATTAAGTGTCATTCTTAGCCAAAGAAGCTTCAGCCAAGATTTGAAGCCGATCATGCCTTTTACGCCGCCTTAGAGCCCTCCTTAGTCTTGCCTTCAAGATTTTGATCCTCGCTTTGCAAACATGAGTTCACACCCAATAATTGTTCTTCATGTGTTTTAGCATGTCTTTGTCTCTGTTTTCCTTTGCCAATAGCTTCTCAAGATGTATGTTTACCCTCTCAAGCCAAATCTCTTGCTCAACAGGTGTCATCTCTCCTTGACCTCCTTGGGCAGCTTGCCAGTCTTCACGGATGTTTTGCAACTCCATGATCATCTGCTGATCCTCCAGATATTTATTACACTGATCCAAGTATTTTATGACTCACTGAGCTCTCTGCAACTTCTCGGTCAATGTGCCTATATTAACTTTCTGCTCCTGAATGACCTCTCTCAACTTTGAGCTTGGAGAGCTCAAGTCATCATCGATCAATACAAAAGCTGTGTCTTGGCCTCTTGAAGGGCCCTCATCCTGCATAGGCCTCTTTCCTTTGTCCTGTACCTGTGATGACGGCAACGAGACCCCTTCCACCCCAGGTGGAGATAGTACTCGTCGGGCTGCTGCAAACAATCCTCTGGCGCCTCTCTGATATGTAACAAACACTGGCATACTGATAGGCTCTGTCTCGGGACCTCTAGGCTGATGTGAAGGTTCACCTGGCTCATGAATAATCTCCAGAGGAGGCTGAGGAGCTGTAAAGAAGTCATGGGAAATAAAGTCCTCCCATGCAATGCCCTTTAATCCAAGCTAATGTACAACAATGATCTTGATGAGCGCATAATGGTAAATGTTGTTGTACTGCTCCTCGTGAGTCTTCTTCTGCACAAGAGTGGTCATTCTCTCTATGTTTCAGCACATAATATATGGAATTTTCATCATCCTCACTCTTATGAAATGCATCAATAAGCGGATGTGGTATGCAGAGAGGCATGAGAAGAGGCCCTCACAACTGAAGTATCTGATGATGAGCTTCATCAATGGCGCATAAAATTCCTTCAAGAAACGGAATGGGAATACTCTACTAAGCTGTCTCACATAGCTGGGCCTGATGTATGGTTCATAATGTACTCTTTTCAGCTGTTTCCGTTTGTTCCACTGTTCACCCACATTCGGTATTCCTGTTGCTTGGGATATGGTTTCTGGTGTCAATGTGAAATTTTGACCAGCAAGAGTTACCTGACCATCATGCAAATGTAAGACAAATAAACGAGCCAACTCCTGATGATGCTGAATCCTAGAAATCATCTCACAATACTGGTAGCATGACTGATCTTGAAAACAAGCCATGGCAAGTGGGCAGGCCTGCAATTGAGTCAATGAGGTGGGTTCTTCTCTGACATGTTTGCCACCCTTTCGAGGCCTTCTCGGTGCATGAAGCTCTGTGGTAGAGTCACTGTCTTGTTCATATGATGACTCAGTGTCTGTCTCCATGGTGTTACAAGATATATGTGAAGTGTCTGTTTGGTTTGTTGAAAATGAGAAATGAAAACTTGGTGTCTTTGTCTCCAATTGCCAAAATATGTGCCAAATAGGAAAGGATTGTGGGAAATATGGACAGTGGGTATAATGGAGTTTGTCAAGTGAGATTTAAAATGTGAGGACAGTCACTTGACTGTGTTTTAGGAATCTGGGGTTTGGGATTTTATAAGTGAAATGAGAGAGGGAGAGTGATAGGGAATGGTAGAGTTTAGGGATAGGGAAAAATGGGAACAAGTGATATAAGTGGTTTTGGGACATAGGGGAATAAGGGAGGGACTGTGATAATAGTAAAACAGTGAAAGAGAGTAAACCAATGAGGAATGTAATGTTTTGCACAAAATTGCTTTTAAACCACCAAATTTAAAACCCTAAGGTGCAGCTTTAATAAGAGGATAGGGTTTGTAGATTGGCATTCAAGTTCCTCAACACCAATCTTTCAACAATACCAAACACAAGTTATGAGCAATCTGCAAGGTCAGTCGAACTTACTTGGAGCAAAAGAGATTGAGTCATTTTTATTTTTGGAAGCAGTGATGAGATTTTTTGCTTGTCGGCCCTGTGCGCCACGCGCACAACCCAGTGCGCCGCGCCTGGTGTATGCACCGAGCACGTTAAAAAAAAACACTGCAGTGGGTGGCTCTATGCGTCGCGACCTCCAACCAACGCGCCGTGCAACAACTCCAATACATAGTCCAGCCTCTAACTATCAGTTTTCGCTCTTCCACAATTCAACTCGGCTTCTCTCTTATCTTTGGCGTGCAAATGAAATTTGAATGTGGAAAATATCTCATATATCAATGCATTTTGATTTTCCATTTTGACCAACCCACTTTGTAATGTTTCAACTTTGGCACTTTTCACTTTTTAATACAAACTCTGTTTTTGTTTCCACTTTGACTTTTTTGACTGATGATGAATCTCTTGTCGATTTTTTGCAGAGATGGTTGGCATAGGATTTCGGCAAAGGATGACTAGGGCTGCGCTTGAAGAACTTTCATGACAGAAACAACTTTGAAAATTACAAAGGATGAAATTAACGATTTTTCTTCAAAACAGAGTTTTGAAGAAAAGTCATGATCAAGTATATTGATGATGAAAATTTTGAAATGAACCCTTATTACAAGCCTCCTCATGTGCCTGCTAGCATTATTAGACATTTTTGAAGACTAAAACCTAGACCTAATGAGACCAAAAGAAACTCTAAAATGAATCTTCGCCAGACAAGAGGCCAAACATGACTATAAATGAATGAAATGAAATTTGATGAATTTTGATGAACAGACCTGAGCGAGCAAGTACAAGACATGAGGGAAATATGGAGACAAGACCCATCCATTAGAAAATTGATGCTCCTAACGGAATGCAACTGACTAGACTGAATGAGACACCTAAAATGAAATGTAACAAAGAGTTTTTGATCTCTAATGGAGGGATGAAAATATCGACTCTAACACTAGACATCATACATAATAACCATTAATGAAATTGATAACAAGTTCTTAGGGTATCAAAGAGCAGTTATGAGTTCTTTGACATAACCAAGAAATATGAAAACATAGAAGCTGCAATGAATCAGGAAATTTGAGGTGCCTCCATGGGCATATCTCAAATCTATTATTTACTGACCTATAGCAAGAAAGAAGCATGAAAACATGTATGATAAACTAAGGAAAACATAACAGATAAGGAACACAATACCATTCACCAAGCGATGGAATCATACAAACAATCCTCCTACACCATCCAAGTCAAGCAAGAAATCATCAACGTCATGAGAAAAAGTATTTATTCAAAGCTTATAATGCTATGTATTGCTCTATAACATCAATTTCAACATCTGGTTACAATGAATTCTCTTGGATTATAAAGGCCAAAGAGAAAGAAACCCTCTTAGAGCATCTAGAAGGCCATTGGCCTAATACAAATATCTGATTTTGTCCTTGAGGCTTTGCAAAGCCCAAGGCACAAAATATCTTCAAAAATATATATTTAAGCCAAAAATAACAAGAAAATTGACTTCTAATCTCTGACATAGATTTAAAAATAGCTAAATGCACATTTGGATGATCATATTCAGAAAACTGTTTTTTTAGCCAAAATGCTACAGGAGTGTAGCAGCAGAAAGAATCATGTTTTGCAGACAACTTTTGAGGGACCTCCCGATGTCGAAATGAGGCCTGTGATAACGCGTTGGAAAGCCCTAGATGTCTAGTTTCTTGAACTACTTGATTTTTCCCAAACTGATCCCTAGAAGTATTTAAAAAGGTGGACTGAGTGAAAAAACCTAGGAGGGTCTCATCTGCTAATATGTGAGGCAGAAAGGTGAATGTTGACTGATTTTTGCCTCTTTGGGGGACCAAAACACCTCATTTTGATCTAAAAACTTGTGAGTAGATGCCCCCAAATTTAATACATCCAAAAAAATTACTTTCATGAGCTAAGGATGCTCCTAGCATCCATGGCAGCGCCTAGAAAAATGTGCAATTAGGGCCAAAAAACACAAAAAACAAGATCATGTCAAAATTTTCTCAATTTTGGCGAGCAAGCCCCTTATGGGTTCTTAGAAGCCTGCAAGGGAGATGAGGCCAATATTTCAAGCCTAGATATGCCTTTTTCCCCTTTTTTCACTGGGCTCTTCTGTCGGGTAGTTTTGAGCCTTTCTTGAGCAATTTTGATTTTTCTTCGGGAAAATTGGTTAAATTTCTTGTAGTGCCCGATCATCTTCCTTTGCAAACCCAAGTCTCTATTTTCTTTCTCTAATTTATCCCCCAAATTCTTGTTGCCTCTTTCAAGCCATGATTCTTTATCATTTTCTATTTCTTGGGCAAGCAATTATGTGAGAAGATAAGATCAAACAAGGGCTGCTTCTTCTTCCTTCTATTTCTCCAAAGCCTTCCTAAGACCCATAGTCCTAGGCCTTTTTCTTACTGGCTGCTCTTCTTCTTCAGTATCATAAAATTCGCCCATATACTCTTCAAGCTTGAATTGTGCTTTGTATGCTTCCCTTTGGTATTTGAATGCTCGAGCCTCATAAATTGTCATTTGCCCACTCATTTGTTTATTTTTCATTTGTAGAAAATGTATGAGGTTCTTTGACCTTTCTAGATTAGTTTCTAAGTCATGGATTTGGGCTTCTTTGTTTTGCAAAAGTGACTCAATAATTCTAGCTCCATCATCTCCAGCATCACTGTCTATTTCTATGATGTCAAACTACCTTTCTTTTTCATGACTACTTTCCTGCTGCTCAACTTTTTCTTTGCCCTTGCTTTGGATAGACTTCTTGGCTCTTGTTCTTTTTGGCAATTCAACAATACTCTTCTTAGGCAGTTTTATTCTACTTCTTAGTGCCCTAGTGACATTACTAGTCACTGCTGGAGTGGTATTATTCTTTGCGGATCTAGTGTTTTTAGCTTTTGGTGCTTTTGGAGAATGAATTATGGCCCCTTGCCTAGGAGAGGCAGCAAGCACATGTTCTTGGCTATGTTTAGGAGAAGAGAGAGGAGGTTTTATCTCTAGTACTTGTTCAACTTGATCCTTTATACTGCTGCCTCCACCATCACCTTGTTTGCTACCCTGTTCACTGTTTTGCTCACTATTTTGAGTTTGTTTAGGGCTGCCAGCTTCATCATCTCTTTTTGTTGTTTGATTGCCTTCACTGCCTGTCTGTGGACTGCCTTGTTTACCCTCCTTACTATCTTGAATTTTTTGAGGGCTACCTTCATTAGGATTGTCGTCATTGGGACTATCTTCATTGTCATTTTGCATACTATCACCTCCCTCACTTTTCTCCTTAGACTGAATGTGTGGGCTGCCATCATGGTCATTACTTTGCTGGGAGGCGCTTTTTTCACTATCCCTTTGATTGGTTTCATGACTTTGTTGGGGACTGTGGTGTTCCTCATCACTGCTTTGAACATTTTCCCTTTGCCCTTCATCATCACTACCCTGCTACTCTTCATCATCACTATTCCCTTGCTCATTTTCACTGCTCTGTTTAGGGCTGCTTTACTCTTCATCCTCACTTATTTGTTGAGTGCCCCTGACTTCCTTATCCTTTTTTGAGCTTTCTTCACCACCAATATTATACTCATGGTCACTACCCTGTGGTTTGTCACTTGGTTCATGCTCACTACTTTTCTTAGTGTCCCCATGTTCCTCATCATCACTAACTTCATGGTTGCGTTCGTAGGACTGCTCTTTTTCACTATCAATCGTAGGAGATTCTTGCTTTTGAGGAGTAGTTTGACTTGGTGAAGGAGAGACATAGTGAGTGGAGGGTGAGGAGGATATGTGATATGGACCATGAGATGAAGAGGCAATAGCAAAATCTAGATGAGAAATGAAAGTCTCCCAAGACACTCCTCTCTTTTGAACAAGGGAGGACATCTTGTCTATGCTTTTGCAGAGGAATAAAGGGAGATTTAGTAAATAAGTCTTTGTGAAATGAATGAGAAGCCTGATGTGATAGAAATAAACTCTGGAATATCTCCCTTCACATGTGAAATACTTCATGATAACTCTCATGAGGGGGGCATAGCTGCTCAACATGTGAGAGAAAGGAAATATAGTTTGGCAAGCATCCTGATGGTCTGGTTTTAGGAAGGGTTTATAGTGATTTAGATCTAGGTATGCTTGTTTGAACCACTTTTCTCCTATATAGGGGATATTAGTTGCTTTGGAGACAACCCTAGGAGTGAGTTTAAATTCCAGACCTACTAGGTGGACATGTTTTCCTTGCAGCCTCAGGGAGAACAACTGTGTTAAGGGAGGGTAATTGGTGACCTCCTGGACCTTTTGGAAAAAATCAAGGCATCCTACCTCATGGAAGTTGAAAATAACCAAAGGGGAGTCATTTATTTCCTGAGTTGTAACAGGCTCAAATCTTTTGTGAAATCCACCCTTCCTGAATTTCTTTGGAGGCATAGTTTTGTTTAAGCTTTTCCTTCACTCTCTTATCAAAACAAGCCTTTGACTAAATTAAGCCTTTCTTCAAACACTGTTTTCCCCTCTTGCAAGACTGTATTTTTCTATGAAAATAATTCTATTTCTCTAAACTGTGTTTTCTTTTTATCACATTGCAAACAAATTTTTGACTTTGAAAACAGGCCCTTTTTCCTTTAGCACAAAAGCTTCTTTGCTCTTTGTGGATTGTGTTTCTTTTTTAAATAATCAAACCATAAAAAAATTTTAAATTGAGAAGGTTCTTTCCTCCTTAAAAACTATATTTTTCTCTCTTAGTAAACATGGTGGTTTTAGGAATAAACTGTGTTTTTTCCTTCATTGGACTGTGTCTTTTTCTTAACAAAATTGACTCTTAACACCTCCCAAACTCAAAAAAATTATGCGAAAAAAATAGTAAAATACCTCTTTAAAATGTATTGGCTGCTTTTGGAGATATGTTCACTGTGCAAAAAATATGATTTGAGGTGAATTGGAGGTTGTTTGAGCGGTGCTACGCTCATGTGCAGAGGCGCCTAGCACCTGCACGTGCTGTGGTGTTGTCGGGTCGGGCACTGGGCGCCCTCTGAACGCCGGGTGGGCTAGTTGGTCGAGACGCACAGGCACGTTGCATGACGCTACATGTGCATCACGCCGTGTGCAGAAGCCTTTGTAAAGACGCTTACAGGTGCATTGCGCTAACTTACAAGCACACCGCATCCTAAAAACTCTTACCAATTGCTTGCCCAGGGTTCGAAAGGAGCATTCTTCTTCTATCCGTTTGCAACATGGAAAGTGGACTTTAACTTTGAGAGCCTTTATAGCTCTTTTTAAGATGCTTTGAATTCCTTTTCCTTCCTTTTGGTGATTTCTCACCTTTTTCCTTTGTGTTTGTAAAGCAAAATGGTTTTCTCTGTTTGTTGGGGGCTTGCTTTTTTACCAATTGCTTCATCCCTTTTCTGAAAAGTGTCTTATTTGAAGATTGAAATTTGTCCCAGGAGTATGCTTCTCACTGAGAAATACACAACAAACATTACTATGTGTATTTTATGACATTTTCTTTGAAACAAGTGTTGTGTTTACCATTTGTTCAAAATATTGTATCTCTCAGACCTATCTATTAATGACACCTTTTCTCAACCACAGTGTTAACACTGGGAAACTTGACCATCTGCTGATTTTGAAGGAGGTCTTATGCAATTGTGGCAAGTGGTCCCTCTTCTTATTTTTGAAGGAGGCCTTGTAAACACTGTGTTTTTTCCATCTGGTAATAATTGAAGGAGGCCTTCTTAAAACACAACAATATTCTTTCATCTAATACTGCTACATCATTTGAAGATTTGTCTTTTGAACCAGTTTTCTGTGGGCCCTCTGCTTGTCATGAAGGAGGCAACATTTGACAAACTGCATGGGTGTTTTTTTACCTCTGTTAACCAAATGAGAAATGTTCATGAAAAACTGTTTTTGGTTCTTTAGACAAACTATGTTTATCATTCAAAAGAGATTCTGTGCTTATCATTCAAGGGAGACTTCTTTAGGACTGTGAGGGGTGCCCTTTCTTCTCTCGAAGGAGGTCTTTGATCTAATAGTGTTATCCTTTGAGAAAGGTTATCTACTCCAAATCTGGGCCCTCTGAGACTGTGCCTTCATCCTCTGCCTGTCTTTTGAAGGAGGCTTCCAAAAAAGAGTATTTGTGACCCTTCAGACCTACTATGAGGCCCCTTACTTATTTTTTGATGGAGGTCCTTTAAAACTACAATACTTCATTCATTTCAAAATTGCGACCTCTGTCTGTTTGTTTGAAAAATACAAATAAAAGGCAACAATGAATCTTTGGTGTTTACCCTTGATGAAAGCATTTGAATCATAATTCCCTTTTCTTCATGAGGACATGTTAGTAATGAGTATCCCTATTTGCATGAAATCATTGTGCAAATTTCAGGAGAAACTAATGTGCTTTGTAAATGGTGATCGCTCACTGCTATGCATCTTGAAACTACTCTTTTCCCTTGACTGTGTTTTCACAAGGTGCAGTGAAATTGTTTGTGATAGTCTTTCAAAGCTTAGTTCATGATAAGGTATAAGGAGCAGTTGTTCTTCATTATAAATTCACCATGATGCCTAATTTTCTTTAAAACTCTTTTTGCCAGAAGACTACCACTATTGGTTCTATAGGATGATTTGTAGGGCTGGCCACAATCCGCACTTCCTCTGACTTCCATAGTAAACTGACACAGCATGAAACTTTCTCCTGAGGTGTTATTTTTTCTCACACTCTGCTTGGTATCATCAATCAGTACATCCCTGCAGAGATGTAAAAATAGATGCTTTTGAAGTTTTTAGGGCTTCTTTGATGTTTCATGGGGATCATGCCTGATCTAATCATATTTCTTCAGACAGGGAAAACTCCTTATCTTTTCTTGATTTAAACATTCCCGAGCCTTGCTGAAACAAAAAAAATTGACCTCTTTGATGGTGCATGACCTAGGGATAGACAAGGGTTTTGCTTTGGAAAATAACAAGACATGATGGCTGACTAATATTGAAGACAGGGTTTTTGGCTCAAAATAGTCTCGACAAGGAATTTTCCCTAAAACACCACCATCTATACCTACATACTTCGTCATGTATTTTGAATGGATTCTTGGGCATGAGTAGGTTATCACATGACAAAGTCATCGGTGAGAGAGGGGTAGACACTTTGTTAAATGTTGGACAGTGAGTTGTACAAAAAACAAAGGATTTTGATGGTAGAGTGACAAACTTATAATAGCTATAGATAGGGAGGCTTTGCTGAATTGTGATAGGTAGGGAAACTGAAGGGTTTTTCGCATTATAGACTGAAGGAGAGGGGTAGGAAAACAAAAATTTGTTTGAGGTGTTTCCTAGATGACAAATTGACATATTTAAATTAGCTTCTAGAAAACTCAGCCAAGGAATTGAGTCATCAAAAGAGGTAAAAATACTGATGACTAACAAAACCATTTACTAGTGATTCTATAGTGGAGGGGTCTTGATGGGGTGACATAATTTTCATTCACCGAATGGATTGAAATTTATGACCCTAAAAAAAAATTATTTGAACAAGTGGATGGCTTCCAAGATCTTATTCTCTAGTACCAATTGATCTACATGTAGATCTAAGAAACTAATGAAGATAATCACATAACAGTATAGAGGAAAAAAAAAGGAATAACAAAATAGCTCTAGAAACAAAACCACGGTGCTTAATATGAGGGAGATGTGATCATTTTATAAATAATGCAATCATTCTCCTTATTTTTCATTTTTAATTACAAAATATGTTTTCATAAAATCAAATGAATTATTAGATAAAGAAAATACATTGAGATGTTTCCTTCTTTCCTAGATTTTTAGATGTTTCCCTATTTTCTACTCTTAGATGTTTCCAAGGAAAGAGTGTGCTTTTTATTTGTTTCCAAAATCTTAAGGGGGACAAGAGGATGAAGAGGGAAGATTCAAGAATTTCTCAAGAAGCAGCGAGGCCACAAAATAGAAAATTGAACTTGAAGGAGACTTCAAGAAGATTAAACCGAAAATTTTTGATGGTGAAGCTAAAGAGGAAACTGAGGCTTAGTTTATCAAAATGAATAAATATTTCCAGATACATGAATACAATAATAACTTGAATGCAAGACTATAAATTTACCAATTGCAGGGAAAATCCACTTCGTGGTGGGAAGAAATCAGGACTGTCAGAGAGATTGATGAGCAAGGAATAAAATGGGGTGATTAAAAAAAAAAAATAGAGACAAGTACCTTATCAAGCACTTCTATAAGGAAAATGCTAAATATCTCCATGATCTAAGGTTGGGGAAGTTGATTCTAGATGAATTTGTGACTAAATTCACCTCCCTCTTAAGATGTATTTCATATATTAAGGAATAAAATGCTAAAATACAATGTTTCATTACCAGGTTTCCTATCTTCATGAAGGAAAAAATTGAATTTAACAATCCAAAAATGATGGATGAAGTTATTCGAAAATCTCACATCTAATATCATCAAATGAAGCAGAAGGGGGAAAGAAGTTGAAGTGGGTTGAATAAAAAGGGTTCAAAAATTTTCCAAAATTTTAAAGGGACAAAAGCTACTAATGGGAGAAATATGAACATAAAAAATTAGACCAAAACATTTGGGGGAAATAAGCAAAGGGGAAGACTGCAAACTAAATCCAGATAGACATATGTGATGAGTCGACTAGAACCCAATCAACAATAGAGACCCCCTTCACAATGTTGGGGTTGTGGAGAACCCCACTATTATAAAAAATGTCTTTGCCATGCTCACCTTGAACAAGTTACCAAAGTTTAATAATCTTATATGATAGGAGAAGTGGCTAGTATCATTCCACAAAGTAACTGAACCTTGCATAGTAATTAATCTGAGTACGATGATTGAACTCAAAGGTAAAATCTATAAAAATTTCATTTTTGTTTTAATTGACCCAGGTGCAAGCCTGAGTTACACTAGTGCAAAATTGGTAGAGTTGTGTGAATTACAGAAAGTGAAATTTACGCATCCTTGGTTAGTGAAATTAGCTATAGGGGCGAAGTAAAGGGTGGCTTCCAAAATAGAAAATTGTTCTGTTGAGGGGACTAAACAGTAGATATTAGTAGGCATAAATGTTCTACCTCTAGGAGCATATGATGTCTTAATTGGGATGGATTTGTTAGAGTGGTATTGGTCTCTAGTAAATTGTAAGGATAAAAATGTAATCATTATTAATGAGAATGATGAAAGGCATGATATTCGAGGGATAAATAAGGCTATTAAATTACGACCCATTAATGCTAATAAATTAGTAAAATCCATCATAAAGGGTTGTCAAATTTATGATGTTTGGGTAGGTTATATAAATTCCAAATAAAAGATAACCTCCATAGAAAATGTACATGTTTTCAAAGTGTTTGTGGACGTCTTTTCGGAGGAAATACCAAGGAGACCCCTTAAGCAGGATATTGATTTTACTATAGAGTTAATTCTGGGGGTAACTGCTGTGTCAAGGAAATCATACCATATGAGTATACCAGAGTTAACACAACCTAAAATGTGGTTCCAAGAGCTTTTAGATAAAGGGTATATTCATCGAAGTGTGTCACCTTGGGGATCCCTAGTACTATTTGTGAGGAAGAAGGATGGTATGTTAGAACTGTGCATTGATTATAGGTAGATAAATAAGTTGACTGTAAAAAATTTGTATCCCTTACCAAGGGTTGATGACCTGTTTGACCAAGTCAAAGGGGCTAGGGTGTTTTTAATGATAGACTTGTGATCATTTTATCATCAAATATGAATCAAGAAAGAGGACATTTGTAAAAATTCATTTCAAACCCAATATGGCCACTACGAATTTGTAGTGCTACCTTTCAGGCTTACCAATGCCCCAACAACGTTTACGGGTTTGATGCATGGAATATTTCATCCTTACTTGGACAAATTTGTGCTCATATTCATGGATGATATTATGATTTATTATAAAAATCTGGAAGACCATGAAAAAAACCTAAGAATTGTACCGCAAACCTTAAGAGATAACCAATTATATGTTAAATATGACAAGCACAATTTTTATAAACCAAATTCAATATTTGGGACATGTTATATTAGAAAAAGGGATAAAATTAGTCTCTAACAAGATTAAAACAATCATGGAGTGGCGTGTTCCCAAAAATGTTGCAAATATTGGATACTTCATGGGCTTAGCTGGATATCACCATCGATTTATCAAAGGGTTTTCTAAATCTTACTATCCCATCACATCCCTACAGAAGAAAGTTAAGAACTTCAAGTGGAAAACAAAATTTCAATAGAGTTTTGAATGATTAAAGAAACTATTGACCACCCCTCTTATTTTATGGGTAGCAGATCCAAAAAAAATAGTTTATAGTATGCATGGATGCATGCCAAGATGGTGATGGAGAGGTGTTAATGCAGGAGGGAAGAGTCATAACATATGAATTCTGCAATTTGAAAGAGAATGAGCAACAATATTCCACCTATGATTTGGAATTGAGAGTAGTGCTTCATGCCTTACAGGTATGGCGACATTATTTATTTGGTAATAAATTTATGTTAACGACTCATCATAACAGTTTAGTGACCTTCTTTAGTCAACCCCACTTAAACGCTCATCAATCTAGATCGAATTATTTTCTTAGTGAATTCAACTTTGGCATAAAGCATCTCAAAGGAAAAGAGAATTGGGTTGTTGATGCATTAAGTAGGAAGTTACATTTTATATACGAAATTCAGTATAGTTAAGCAGAGCTTAAATTTATTCAGAAAATTAAAGAAGCTGGTCACGAAGACCCTGAGTACTAATTTTTATTATAGAAATCGAATCAATTTGAGAATTTGGGGAAGCCGTCAGATTATGGGATAGATAGTGATGGAATACTAACCTTTCGGGGCAGGATATATGTCCCCAACCAAAACTCTATTAAGCAATTCATGTTGGATGATTTCCATAGGAGTCCATATGCTACACATCCCAGGTATCCAAAGTTATTTTCTGCAATTAAGGAAAATTATTTTTGTCCTGGAATATGGAGAGGCATTACTTAATATTTAGCTAAATTTTTGAGGTGCCAGCAAGTTAAAGAAAAGCATCAACATCGTCTTGGTATACTCCACCCTTTTCCCATTCTTGAATGGAAGTGGGATAGTATTACCCTGGAATTTGTTATAATACTACCCAAAACTCGGAATCTTAATGACTCCATCATGGTGGTGGTGGATAAGTTGAGTAAAACAACTTATTTCATACCTGTAAAGTATATGTATAAAACTGTTGAAATTTCTGATATAATTATGGAAGAGATAATTTGGTTACATTGTATAGCAAGGATGGGGATTTTGGGTAGAGACGTAAAATTCACTTCAGCGTTTTGGAAATCCCTCTTCACTGGGTTGGGTACTCGAATTCTGTTTAGTATCATATATCACCCTCAGAAAGATAGGAAAACTGAACGGGTGAATCGGGTGTTGGAAGATATGTTAAGAATGTACATGATGCAACAACCAAGAAAGTGGGAAGAATATGTTCATTTTGTTGAATTTTCTTACAATAGTAGTTACCACCAATCTCCGGGAGTAAGCCCCTTCGAGGTGTTATATGGATGGAACTGTAGGGTACCTACCAATTGGAACAATCATGAAGATAAACTGATAATGGGACCCGAAATGATTTGTAAAATTGAGCAAAATGTAAATAAAGTACACCAAAATTTAAAAGATGCTCAGGATAACCAAAAAATATATGTGGAAAAGAAGAGATCCTACCTACAATTTAATGTGGGGGACCATGCTTACTTATGGGTGAAGCCTAACAAGATCACCGTATAGTGGAGCGGTTGCACAAAACTAGCACTCTGGTACTATGCCCCTTTCCAAGTATTGGAAAGAATCAAACTCGTAGCTTATAGACTAATGTTGCTCGGTCACGTCTGGGTTCATGATGGGTTTCATGTCTCGCTACTTAAGAAATATATTTATGATATGAGGCATGTAAGTAATTGGCAAGATGTACAGGTAATATGTAAGTTGTAAACTTAAATCAGATAATGATAAAGGTAATTATTGTAAATAATAACTCATATTGTTTGACGCAGGTCGAACCTGACGATGAGTTCTTGGTAGAGTCCCTGTGTATTATCAATTAGAGATAATAAACACTATAGAGGTGATTCATCATTGTGGTTAAATTCAATGGAATCACTTCGGTTGGGATGAGGCCACCTGGGAGAATAACGAGTATATTCAGTAAGCTTATCCATAATTTATCAAATAGTTTGAGCTAAACACAGTGAATGATCATGTCTAAAATATTTATATCGATAGGAATGTAGGAATAAATATGATTCCTTTATATCGATCAGGTCTAAAATATTGTGGATTAAAGCCCATATCACAGATTCATATAACAAAATTACTAAACCAAAAATAAAATATAGTTCTGAATAAAAAGAAAATATTTTTGTAACTATTATTCACCATTTGATGAGTTTCGAGGGTTTATTGTAGCTTCAATAGAAGTTTGCACTAGGTTAGTTCCCTGGAAAGACCATGACCGGTCACCTGGAAGCAGGCCTGGGCGAGTCATCCTCCAAAATTCACAAAATAAATATAACGAGATAACCCAAGATTCATGAGAAATTATTTGCTGCAACTCTAAATAAACAAGTATTCCTAAACAAGAACTTGCGAGGATAATATTGATAGCAGAAAGTAACATGCCATATAAGTTATGTGAAGCCCATGGTGAGAAACCCTTGAACCGTAACCATCTAAATTCAACTGAATATATAACATAATGCTTATAAACTTTTACTAAAGAAAATAACTAACTGGAAGAGGATGCAAACATTACACTCTTAGACTGAATATTTGTAAACTAAAAATAGATATCCATTAGTAAAAATACCGTTCTTACACAACCTAATACAAACAACTAAGATTTTGAACATGTCCACTATGCAAAAAAGGAAAAGATAGGGCTAGTATAAAACCCCCAAATCCTCCTTAGATGCGGGTGACAGAACTGACATGAATGACAATTACTTCTCACACACCTCGGAGGATGGAGATCTTCTGCACAGATCCTCCCCTGATGCAGATCCTCCAACCGTTAGCCATCCACACGAGACAAACAGAATAAGGTATGATGATGAGATGCTCGGAACAACGTCACCCTGTCGAGGGCCCTTTTGCAGCGATGACCATAACTGATTATCATGATTGATCTGTACATCAGCCATCCCTCTTCCCTCGAGCCTTCTCAGGAAATCGGTCATGGCATGAAGCTACATGCGAGACATACTCATTTCCAACATCTACGCATGTGTCCTAGCCACTTTAAAAGGATGAGCTCTCAATCCAGAGCAATGCACAATATTTTCCCTCTACTTTTTGTTTTTTTAACTCTGCTCTCACTCTTCCCTGATTTCATAAGGCTGCGTAGCCCACGCACAACCCTATTCTCAATGCTGTATTGTGCAGTCCCCTCTGGGCTGTGACATCCCAATCGGCGCACTGCTTCCCCAACCCTTCCAACCCCCTGATCCTTAATGTTGTTTTTCCCCCTGTTGCATATCCCTCCCTTGACATCTCCACCCTGCCTGATTGTGCAATGGCCCTTAGATTATGCCAAAGAACCATTCGAGGTGGATAGAGAGGGGTTCTCCCTAGACATTATCACCGTCACGAGGACAATTTACTAGAGTCGATGGAAGGCTCCTCCTCTAGCATGTTTGCACAATAGAGACCTAACCCTGAGCAGGAGGAATCTACCCCTATGCAAGTTGCGCAAAGAGGTAGGCACAACCCGCGGAAGTCCACCATAGCGCACTAGAGGCACCCCTAGCCCCGCAATACTAACCCGTTGCTAGTCCAGGAGAAGGAAGACTACGAATCAAATGTCTGGGTGATTGATTCCAATGGAAACTGCACACAATGCCTTGATGGAGAAGGTATGGAGTACCCCATCCTCTATGCACCGGTCCCCAAACCCTGACATTCAGTCACAGATTTGAAGGAAGCGGTTGCGTAGGCACCTGCTTTCCCCATTGAGGAGGAGGTTCGAAATAGCGATGATGAAGATGAAGATTGATGCCTGTGCAGCTGCACATCTCTTCCATATTTTTTGTCAAGCATGCCACCATCAGTTTTTTTTTTTTTGTTTCTTCATATTTTGTGCTACTTAGATACATCAGCATTACTGCGCATATTGTAATTTTCTATCTTAGTTTTGTTCGGGCTGGTTTCCTCCTCCGAGGCATCCCCAAAACTGAGTAACTAAGGTTGAGATTGGCTAAGCACAGATTTCCAACCCCACCTATAGCATATGTAACGTTTCATTTTTTGAATTAATAGAATAGCTTAACTTACCAAAAAAAAAAAAACAAACCCCAAATCCTTAGGTTTTTTATACAATTGTCGATACAAAACCCATCTTGAGGGTTTACACCCTTGTCGACATGAAAATATTAACAGAATTTACAGTACTTGGTATCATCAACATATGAAACCATGAAAAGAAAAAACGAATAATCCTCGTGCAGGGAGCATGGTGAAGCCAACCACCAACCACTAGGTCTTATGTTATGGTAAACTCGACAACAAAGAGAAACATAGTAAGAATCAATATAGCCAGACATGAAAGTAGGAAACTTTTAAGTTGTAGAATAATATCAAAGCTAAGTGATAGATTACCCGGTTACATTGGAAACCTCAAAACCCTCGCCTTTTCAGATGAAAAAAACGTTGTATATATTAAAAGATATATATGACAGTACATGTTCTTCATAACATTCTCAAACTGTTATTTAAAACAACGAGAAAACTCCATATTCCAAATACATACAGAATACACTTCTGAAGAGAAGATATTCGATGTACATGGCCATCAATATTACGGGTAGTATAAAACAGACCCATCAGATCATACCTGTATACAATGAAAAGACATTCAAAGAGAATACAGAAGCATCATAATTCATAACAATGAGGAAATAAAGGATAAATGCATAGTAAGAAGGCTAAAAAAGGTGTGTTCCATAGTGTCATCCATGTCTGACTTAAGGCGGGCTCGCTTGAGCAGTCACCAAATCAGGCTCACTTGAAACCTTGAGCGACTTCGATATCCCACATACTGTGCATCCCCTAGAAAAAGAAAATAGCCGAAATATGAGAAGATAAAATCTATAACGGATAGACGATGAAGATGGCAAAAAGTGCGCAGGAACTGCCAGCTGATGTGAATTGAAAAAACGTTGATCAGGCTTGCTTGAATAAAAGAACAAGCTCGCATGAAAAAATTATCATGCTCGCCTGACATATGGAATTCCGGCTCGCTTGATAAGTATTGTCAGGCTCGCTTGTTAGAAGAAAAGCATCCCTGGAAAAAACCGAGTGTCCCTGCACTCAAAAAAGAAAGACTGTCTCGCTTGATGAAATAAAGACTGTCCTGAAAACAAAAATGGCGCTCGATAATGAAGATTACTGATACCCATGATTGGGGGAAGTCTGGCGCCCCCGCTCGAATCAAAAGCAGAAAATTTGAAAAGCAAGACCCCCTACAGCATCATCAAGAAAAGATGCGAAAAGGTCCCCCATTTCATAGATCATGTGATCTGACAACATGATGTCGGACAACTGCAGAAGATAAATAAATTTGAAATCAGGAGAAAACCAGCAGGAGAAACGATCCATATGAATCCGAAAAGCTATGGACCAGTGATCCAAAGCAAGTACAGAAATATCCGGAGAAAACCCTCTCTACTTCCAGGAACTTCCACCAAGTTCTTCCACGGAAGATGATCCATCAATGAATGAGTTTTCAGGTAACTAAAGGATAAGGAGAGCCCGACTTCCCTGGTTGGTCCAATCGCCATGGAGCCTGGACTGCTGAGCAATTCCAAACCCTTAACATTGGATTCACCTATCACTAGTGGGAATAAGGTTTCAGGAACCAATTTCGAATTACTGAGGCACATACATAACTCAGACAATGTAAACTCAATGATTCAGGAAAAGATGCAGCGGAAGGATCCCAGAGGAAAATTATGATTTAAACGATACCAGAAACATTACGAGGTGAGAAGATATTCTCAACAAAAAACCATAAACTTTGTGGATGGGACCCTAAGGATCACGTTAATACAACAGTATCTAGTTTGTATGGTGAAAGTCAAAAACTCCGGGTGACGGGCATTCCTTTTATTCCTTACCATTAACGTTAAGGTTAAATTCATATCAAACATAGCCTTAATTGTTTCAGAAGTAAGTATTAAAAGTATTAAATTCATGAACAAATCAGAAACACTTGAAACATATAGTTTATGACAAGATAAACATATTAATAAATTAAAAGAGCTATTTACATCATCCAATACGCTGAATGGTAAACATATGTAGAAATTATTACATGTGAAATTATTATTTATATGTGATTTGGTAAATGTAAAAACAATTTTGTTTTTTTTGTTTTGTTATGGATGTCCGTTACATACATGAAACCTACGAACAAAGAATAAAAGAAATGATGATATTTTTCATGAAGCAAATGTATGTAAATTTTTCTTATGAAAACATAAAGCAAATAATTTAGTTTATTAAAAAAAATTTGCCAAGAAATTATGAGAGAAAATTAGATTAGCATGTTTCTTATAAATTTTTAATACGAATATGTGTACAATAATAATATCCATTATATTGGAATTATTGAAAAATAATTTTATGTTAATTCTTGAAAACAAAATATTAATTGCATGCATTACTTTATTAGATTTCCAAGTGAAATGACTTTTCGTACATTATCAGATCCTTGGAAAAGAGAAAAGTTAATTAGATTAGTTTTCTTTAAAGAGTTTTCATGAATATCTATGCATATATGGCTCATGTTGTTTATTTAAATATTGCAAGGATTTGAGTGCAGGAAGATTGCATAGGAGAATTGATGAAAAATAAATTTGGTTTTCTATAAGATGCATATGAACTTTGTTCATACAAGAACAAGAACACATGCTTATTTCTTGAAAATATTGAAAATATTATGTGCATTGAAGTAACAGGTAATTGTGTTAGGAAAAAAACACATGTTACATCCAGAAAAGGGTAGTCAATGCGGTATAGAAAATATGTTTTGCGGTATAGAAAATATGTTTTCTTGGCTATGTTTACGAGAAGAGAGAGGAGGTTTTATCTCTTGTACTTGTTCAACTTGATCCTTTATACTGCTGCCTCCACCATCACCTAGTTTGCTACCCTGTTCACTGTTTTCCTCACTATTTTGAGTTTGTTTAGGGTTGCCAGCTTCATCATCTCTTTTTGTTGTTTGACTGCCTTCACTGCCTGTCTGTGGACTGCCTTGTTTACCCTCCTTACTGTCTTGAATTTGTTGAGGGCTGCCTTCATTAGGATTGTCGTCATTGGGACTGTCTTTATTGTCATTTTGCATGCTATCACCTCCTCACTTTTCTCCTTAGAATGAATGTGTGGGCTACCATCATGGTCATTACTTTGCTGGGAGGCGCTTTTTTCACTATCCCTTTGATTGGTTTCATGACTTTGTTGAGGACTGTGGTGTTCCTCATCACTGCTTTGAACATTTTCCCTTTGCCATTCATCATCACTACCCTGCTGCTCTTCATCATCACTATTCCCTTGCTCATTTTCACTGCTTTGTTTAGGGCTGCTTTACTCTTCATCCTCACTAATTTTTTGAGTGCCCCTGACTTCCTTATCCTTTGTTGAGCTTTCTTCACCACCAATATTATACTCATGGTCACTGTCCTGTGGTTTGTCACTTGGTTCATGCTCACTACTTTGCTTAGTGTCTCCATGTTCCTCATCATCACTAACTTCATGGCTGCTTTCGTAGGACTGCTCTTTTTCACTATCAATCGTAGGAGATTCTTTCTTTTGAGGAGTAGTTTGACTTGGTGAAGGAGAGAAATAGTGAGTGGAGGGCGAGGAGGATATGTGATATGGCCCATGAGATGAAGAGGCAATAACAAAATCTAGATGAGAAATGAAATTCTCCGAAGACACTCCTTTCTTTTCAAGCTGGTGAAGGATGATGATTTTGATGAGAGAATGATGGAAAATACTAGCTTTTTGCTAAGCAGGAGGTCTCTTTTGAACAAGGGAGGACATATTGTCTATTCTTTTGCAGAGGAAGAAAGGGAGATTTAGTAACTAAGTCTTTGTGAAATGAATGAGAAGCCTGATGTGATAGGAATAAACTCGGGAATATCTCCCTTCACATGTGAAATACTTCATGATAACTCTCATGAGGGGGGCATAGCTGCTCAACAAGTGAGAAAAAGGAAATATAGTTTGGCAAGCATCCTGATGGTCTAGTTTTAGGAAGGGTTTATAGTGATTTAGATCTAGGTATGCTTGTTTGAACCACTTTCCTCCTATATAGGGGATATTAGTTGCTTTGGAGACAACCCTAGGAGTGAGTTTAAAGTCCAGACCTGCTAGGTGGACATGTTTTCCTTGCAGCCTCAGGGAGAACAACTGTGTTAAGGGAGGGTGATTGGTGACCCCCTGGACCTTTTGGCAAAAATCAAGGCAGCCTACCTCATGGAAGTTGAAAATAACCGAAGGGGAGTCATTTATTTCCTGAGTTGTAACAGGCTCAAATCTTTTGTGAAATCCACCCTTGCTGAATTTCTTTGGAGGCATAGTTTTTTTTAGGCTTTTCCTTCACTCTCTTATGAAAACAGGCCTTTGACTGAATTAAGCCTTTCTGCAAACACTGTTTTCCCCTCTTGCAAGACTGTATTTTTCTATGAAAATAATTCTATTTATCTAAACTGTGTTTTCTTTTCATCACATTGCAAACACATTTTTGACTTTGAAAACAGGCCCTTTTTCCTTTAGCACAAAAGCTTCTTTGCTCTTTGTGGATTGTGTTTCTTTTTTAAATAATCAAACCATAAAAGTTTTTTAAACTGAGAAGGTTCTTTCCTCCTTAAACACTATCTTGTTCTCTCTTAGTAAACATGCTGGTTTTAGGAATAAACTGTGTTTTTTCCTTCATTGGACTGTCTTTTTCTTAACGAAATTGACTCTTAACACCTCCCAAATTAAAAAACTTATGCGAAAAAAACAGTAAAATACCTCTTTAAAATGTATTGGATACTTTAGGAGATAAGTTCATTGTGCAAAAAATATGATTTGAGGTGAATTGGAGGTTGTTTGAGTGGTGCTACACTCATGTGCACATGCGCGTAGCACCTGTACGCACTGTGGTGTTGTCGGGTCGGGCACTGGGCGCCCTCTGAACGCCGGGTGGGCTAGTTGGTCGACATGCACAGGCACGTTGCACGATGCTACATGCACATCACGCCGTGTGCAAAAGCCTTTGTAAAGATGCTTACAGGCGTGTTGCGCTAACTTACAAGCACGTCGCATCCTAAAAACGCTTACCAATTGCTTGCCCAGGTTTCGAAAGGAGCATTCTTCTTCTGTCCGTTTGCGACATGGAAAGTGGACTTTAACTTTGAGAGCCTTTATAGCTCTTTTTAAAATGCTTTGAATGCCTTTTCCTTCCTTTTGGTGATTTCTCACTTTTTGCCTTTGTGTTTGTAAAGGAAAATGGTTTTCTCTGTTTGTTGGGGGCTTGCTTTTTTACCAATTGCTTCATCCCTTTTCTGAAAAGTGTCTTATTTGAAGATTGAAATTTGCCCCAGGAGTATGCTTCTCACTGAGAAATACACAAAAAACATTACTATGTGTATTTTATGACATTTTCTTTGAAACAAGTGTTGTGTTTGCCATTTGTTCAAAACACTGTATCTCTCAGACCTGTCTATTAATGACACCTTTTCTCAACCACAGTGTTAACACTGGGAAACTTGACCATCTGCTCATTTTGAAGGAGGTCTTATGCAACTGTGGTAAGTGGGCCCTCTTCTTATTTGTGAAGGAGGCCTTGTAAACACTGTGTTTTTTCCATCTGGTAATAATTGAAGGAGGCCTTCTTAAAACAAAACAATCTTCTTTCATCTAATACTGCTACATCATTTGAAGATTTGTCTTTTGAACCAGTTTTCTGTGGGCCCTCTGCTTGTCATGAAGGAGGAAACATTTGACATGGGCGCTTTTTTACCTCTGTTAACCAAATGAGAAATGTCCATGAACAAACTGTTTGTGGTTCTTTAGACAAACTATGTTTATCATTCAAAAGAGATCCTGTGCTTATCATTCAAGGGAGACTTCTTTAGGACTGTGAGGGGTGCCCTTTATTCTCTGGAAGGAGGTCTTTGATCTGATAGATTTATCCTTTGAGAAAGGTTATCTACTCCAAATCTGGGCCCTCTGAGACTGTGCCTTTATCCTCTACCTGTCTTTTGAAGGAGGCTTCCAAAAAAGAGTATTTGTGACCCTTCAGACCTACTATGAGGCCCCTTACTTATTTGTTGATGGAGGTCCTTTAAAACTACAATACTGCATTCATTTCAAAATTGTGACCTCTGTCTGTTTGTTTGAAAAATACAAATAAAAGGCAACAGTGAATCTTTGGTGTTTACCCTTGATGAAAACATTTGAATCATAATTCCCTTTGCTTCATGAGGACATGTTAGTAATGAATATCCCTATTTGCATGAAATCATTGTGCAAATTTCAGGAGCAAATAATGTTCTTTGTAAATGGTGAGCGCTCACTGCTATGCATCTTGAAACAACTCTTTTCCCTTGACTGTGTTTTCACAGGGTGCAGTGAAATTGTTTGCGATAGTTTTTCAAAGCTTAGTTCATGATAAGGTATAAGGAACAACTGTTCTTCATTATAACTTCACCATGATGCCTAATTTTCTTTAAAACTCTTTTTTCCAGAAGACTACCACTATTGGTTCTATATGCTGATTTGTAGGGTTGGACACAATTTGCACTTCCTCTGACTTCCATAGTAAACTGACACATCATGAAACTTTCTCCTGAGGTGCTCTTTTTTCTCACTCTCTGCTTGGTATCATCAATCAGTACATCCCTGTAGAGATGTAAAAACAGATGCTTTTGAAGATTTTAGGGCTTCTTTGATGTTTCATGGGGATCATGCCTGATCTAATCATATTTCTTCAGACAAGGAAAACTCCTTCTCTTTTCTTGATTTGAACATTCCTGAGCCTTGCTGAAACAAAACAAATTGACCTCTTTGATGGTGCATGAACTAGGGATAGACAAGGGTTTTGCTTTGGAAAATAACAAGACATGATGGCTGACTTATATTGAAGATAAGGTTTTTGGCTCAAAATAGTCTCGATAAGGAATTTTCCCTAAAACACCACCATCTAGACCTACATACTTTGTCATGGATTTTGAATGGCTTCTTGGGCATGAGTAGGCTATCACATGACAAAGTTATCGGTGAGAGAGGGGTAGACACTTTGTTAAATTTTGGACAGTGAGTTGTACAAAAAACAAAGGATTTTGATGGTAGAGTGACAAACTTATAACATCTATAGACAAGGAGGCTTTGCTGAATTGTGATAGGTAGGGAAACTGAAGGGTTTTTCTCATTATAGACTAAATGAGAGGGGTAGGAAAACAAAAATTTGTTTGAGGTGTTTTCTAGATGACAAATTGATAGATGTAAATTAGCTTCTAGAAAACTCAGCCAAGGAATTGAGTCATCAAAAGAGGTAAAAATACTGATGTCTAACAAAACCATTTACTAGTGATTCTATAGTTGAGGGGTCTTGATGGGGTGACATAATTTTCATTCACCGAATGGATTGAAATGTATGACCCTAAAAAAAATTCTTTTAACAAGTGGATGGCTTCCAAAATCTTATTCTCTAGTACCAATTGATCTACATGTAGATCTAAGAAACTAATGAAGAGAATCACATACTAGTATAGAGGAAAAAAAAAAGGAATAACACAATAGCTCTAGAAACAAAACCACGGTCCTTACTATGAGGGAGATATGATCATTTTATAAATAATGCAATCGTTCTCCTTATTTTTCATTTTTAATTACAAAATATGTTTTCATAAAATCAAATGAATTGTTAGATAAAACAAATACATTGAGATGTTTCCTTCTTTCCTAGATTTTTAGATGTTTCCCTATTTTCTACTCTTAGATGTTTCCAAGGAAAGAGTGTGCTTTTTATTTGTTTCCAAAATCTTAAGGGGGACACGAGGATGAAGAGGGAAGATTCAAGAATTTCTCAAGAAGCAGCGAGGCCACAAAATAGAAAATTGAACTTGAAGGAGACTTCAAGAAGATTAAACCGAAAAATTTTGATGGTGAAGCTAAAGAGGAAACTGAGGCTTAGTTTATCAAAATGAATAAATATTTCTAGATACATGAATACACTAATAACTTGAATGCAAAACTATAAATTTACCAATTGCAGGGAAAATCCACTTCGTGGTGGGAAGAAATCGGGACTGTCAGAGAGATTGATGAGCAAGGAATAAAATGGGGTGATTAAAAAAAAAAATAGAGACAAGTACCTTATCAAGCACTTCTATAAAGAAAATGCTAAATATCTCCATGATACGAGGTTGGGGAAGTTGATTCTAGATGAATTTGTGACTAAATTAACCTCTCTCTTAAGATGTATTTCATATATTAAGGAATAAAATGCTAAAATACAATGTTTCATTACCAGGTTTCCTATCTTCATGAAGGAAAAACTTGAATTTAACAATCCAAAAATGATGGATGAAGTTATTCGAAAATATCACATCTAATATCATCAAATGAAGTAGAAGTGGGAAAGAAGTTGAAGTGGGTTGAATAAAAAGGGTTCAAAAATTTTCCAAAATTTTAAAGGGACAAAAGCTACTAATGGGAGAAATATGAACATAAAAAATTAGACCAAAACATTTGGGGGAAATAAGCAGAGGGGAGGAATGCAAACTAAAGAAAGATAGACATATGTGACGAGTCGACTAGAACCCAATAAACAACAGAGACCCCCTTCACAATGTTGGGGTTGTGGAGAACCCCACTATTATAAAAAATGTCTTTTCCATGCTCACCTTGAACAAGTTACCAAAGTTTAATAAGCTTATATGATAGGAGAAGTGGCTATTATCATTCCACAAAGTAACTGAATCTTGCATAGTAATTAATCTGAGTACGATGATTGAACTCAAAGGTAAAATCTATAAACATTTCATTTTTGTTTTAATTGACCTAGGTGCAAGCCTGAGTTACACTAATCCAAAATTGGTAGAGTTGTGTGAATTACAGAAAGTGAAATTTACGCATCCTTGGTTAGTGCAATTAGCTATAGGGGCGAAGTAAAGGGTGGCTTCCAAAATAGAAAATTGTTCTGTTGAGGGGACTAAACAGTAGATACTAGTAGGCATAAATGTTCTACCTCTAGGAGCATATGATGTGTTAATTATGATGGATTTGTTAGAGTGGTATTGGTCTCTAGTAAATTGGAAGGATAAAAATGTAATCATTATTAATGAGAATGATGAAAGGCATGAGATTCAAGGAATAAAGAAGGCTATTAAATTACAACCCATTACTGCCAATCAATTAGGAAAATGCATCATAAAGGGTTTTCAAATTTATGATGTTTGGGTAGGTTATATAAATTCCAAATAAAAGATAACCTCCTTCGAAAATGTACATGTTTTCAAAGTGTTTGTGGACGTCTTTCCGGAGGAAATACCAAGGAGGCCCCCTAAGCAGGATATTGATTTTACTATAGATTTAATTCTGGGGGTAACCAATGTGTCAAGGAAATCATACCATATGAGTATACCAGAGTTAACACAACCTAAAATGTGGTTGCAAGAAATTTTAGATAAAGGGTATATTTGTCGAAGTGTGTCACCTTGGGGAGCCCCAGTACTATTTGTGAGGAAGAAGGATGGTATGTTAGAACTGTGCATTGATTATAGGTAGACAAATAAGTTCACTGTCAAAAATATGTATCCCTTACCAAGGGTTGATGACCTGTTTGACCAAGTCAGAGGGGCTGGGGTGTTTTTAATGATAGACTTGTGATCAGTTTATCATCAAATATGAATCAAGAAAGAGGAAGTTTGTAAAAATGCATTTCAAACCCAATATGGCCACTACGAATTTGTAGTGCTACCTTTCAGGCTTACCAATGCCCCAACAACGTTTATGGGTTTGATGCATGGAATATTTCATCCTTACTTGGACAAATTTGTGCTCATATTCATGGATGATATTCTGATTTATTATAAAAATCTGGAAGACAATGAAAAAAACCTAAGAATTGTACTGCAAACCTTAATAGATAACCAATTATATGTTAAATATGACAAGCACAATTTTTATAAACCAAATTCAATATTTGGGACATGTTATATTAGAAAAAGGGATAAAATTAGTCTCTAACAAGATTAAAACAATCATGGAGTGGAATGTTCCCAAAAATGTTGCAAATATTGGATACTTCATGGGCTTAGCTGGATATCACCATCGATTTATCAAAGGGTTTTCTAAATCTTACTATCCCATCACATCCCTACAGAATAAAGGTAAGAACTTCAAGTGGACAACAAGATTTCAATAGAGTTTTGAACGATTAAGGAAACTATTGACCACCCCTCTTATTTTATGGGTAGCAGATAAAAAAAAATAGTTTATAGTACGAATGGATGCATGCCAAGATGGTGATGGAGAGGTGTTAATATGAATCCTGCAATTTGAAAGAGAATGAGCAACAATATTCCACCTATGATTTGGAATTGAGAGTAGTGGTGCATGCCTTACAGGTATGGAGACAATATTTATTTGGTAATAAATTTATGTTAAGGACTCATCATAACAGTTTAATGACCTTCTTTAGTCAACCACACTTAAATGCTCGTCAATCTAGATCGAATTATTTTCTGAGTGAATTCAACTTTGGCATAAAGCATCTCAAAGGAAAAGAGAATCGGGTTGTTGATGCATTACGTAGGAAATTACATTTTATATACGAAATTTAGTATAGTTAAGCAGAGCTTAAATTTATTCAGAAAATTAAAGAAGATGGTCACGAAGACCTTGAGTACTAATTTTTATTGTAGAAAGCGAATCAATTGGAGAATTCGGGGAAGCCGTCAGATTATGGGATAGATAGTGATGGAATACTAACCTTTCGGGGCAAGATATATGTCCCCAACCAAAACTCTATTAAGCAATTCATGTTGGATGATTTCCAGAGGAGTCCATATGCTGCACATCTCAGGTATCCAAGGTTATTTTCTGAAATTAAGGAAAACTATTTTTGTCCTGGAATATGGAAAGGCATTACTTAATATTTAGCTAAATTTTTGAGGTGCCAGCAAGTTAAAGAAAAGCATCAACATCGTCTCGGTATACTCCACCCTTTTCTCATTCCTGAATGGAAGTGGGATAGTATTACCCTGGACTTTGTTATAATACTACCCAAAACTCGGAATCTTAATGAATCCATCATGTTGGTGGTGGATAAGTTGAGTAAAACAACTCATTTCATACCTGTAAAGTATATGTATAAAACTATTTAAATTGCTGATATATTTATGAAAGAGATATTTTCGTTACATTGTATAGCAAGGGTGGGGATTTTGGGTAGAGACGTAAAATTCACTTCAGCGTTTTGGAAAGCCCTCTTCACTGGGTTGGGTACTCAAATTCTGTTTAGTATCATATATCACCCTCAGAAAGATAGGAAAACCAAACGGGTGAATCGGGTGTTGGAAGATATGTTAAGAATGTACATGATGGAACAACCAAGCAAGTGGGAAGAATATGTTCATTTTGTTGAATTTTCTTACAATAGTAGTTACCACCAATCTCCGGGAATAAGCCCCTTTGAGGTGTTATATGGATGGAACCGTAGGGTACCTACCAATTGGAACAATCATGAAGATAAACTGATAATGGGACTCGAAATGATTTGTAAAATTGAGCAACATGTAAATAAAGTACACCAAAATTTAAAAGATGCTCAGGATAACCAAAAAATATATGTGGGAAAGAAGAGATCCTACCTAAAATTTAATGTGGGGGACCATGCTTACTTACGGGTGAAGCCTAACAAGATCACGGTATAGTGGAGCGGTTGCAAAAAACTAGCACTCTAGTACGATGACCCTTTCCAAGTATTGGAAAGAATCAAACTCGTAGCTTATAGACTAGTGTTGCTCGGTCACGTCCGGGTTCATGATGGGTTTCATGTCTCGCTACTTAAGAAATATATTTATGATCTGAGGCATGTAAGTAATTGGCAAGATGTACAGGTAATATGTAAGTTGTAAACTTAAATCAGATAATGATAAAGATAATTATTGTAAATAATAACTCATATTGTTTGACGCAGGTCGAACCTGACGATGAGTTCTTGGTAGAGCCCCTGTGTATTATCAATCAGAGATAATAAACACTATAGAGGTGATTCATCATCGTGGTTAAATTTAATGGAATCACTTCGGTTGGGATGAGGCCACCTGGGAGAATAACGAGTTTATTCAGTAAGCTTATCCATATTTTATCAAATAGTTTGAGCTAAACAAAGTGAACGATCATGTTTAAAATATTTATATCGATAGGAATGTAGGAATAAATATGATTCCTTTATCTCGATCATGTCTAAAATATTGTGGATTAAAGGCCATATCACAGATTCATATAACGAAATTACTAAGCCAAAAAGAAAATATAGTTCTCAATAACAAGAAAATATTTTTGTAACTATTATTCACCATTTGATGAGTTTTGAGGGTTTATTGTAGCTTCAATAGAAGTTTGCACTGGGTTAGTTACTTGGAAAGACCATGACCGGTCACCTGGAAGCAGGCCTGGGCGAGTCATCCTCCAAAATTCACAAAATAAATATAACGAGATAACCCAAGATTCATGAGAAATTATTTGCTGCAACTCTAAATAAACAAGTATTCCTAAACAAGAACTTGCGAGGATAATATTGATAGCAGAAAGTAACATGCCATATAAGTTATGTGAAGCCCATGGTGAGAAACCCTTGAACCGTAACCATCTCAATTCAACTGAATATATAACATAATGCTCATAAACTTTTACTAAAGAAAATAATTAACCGGAAGAGGATCCAAACATTACACTCTAAGACTGAATATTTTTAAACTAAAAATAGATATCCATTAATAAAAATACCGTTCTTACACAACCTAATACAAACAACCAAGATTTTGAACATGTCCACTACGCAAAAAAAGAAAAGATAGGGCTGGTATATAACCCCCAAATCCTCCCTGGATGTGGGTGACAGAACTGACATGAATGACAATTACTTCTCACACATATCGGAGGATGGAGATCTTCTGCACAGATCCTCCCCTGATGCAGATCCTCCAACCGTTAGCCATCCACACGAGACAAACAGAATAAGGTATGATGATGAGATGCTCAGAACAACGTCACCCTGTCCAGGGCCCTTCTGCAGCGATTACCATAACTGATTATCATGATTGATCTGTACATCAGCCATCCCTCTTCCCTCGAGCCTTCTCAGGCGATCGGTCATGGCATGAAGCTACATGCGAGACATACTCATTTCCATCATCCACGCATGTGTCCTAGCCCCTTTAAAAGGATGAGCTCTCAATCCCGAGCAACGCACAGTATTTTCCCTCTAATTTTTTTTTTTTTAACTCTGCTCTCGCTCTTCCCTGATTTCATAAGGCCGCGTAGCCCACGCGCAGCCCTATTCTCAATGCTGCGTTGTGCAGTCCCCTCTAAGCTGTGACATCCCAATCGGCGCACTGCTTCCCCATCCCTTCCAACCCCCTGATCCTTAATGTTGTTTTCCCCCCTGTTGCATATCCCTCCCTTGACATCTCCCCCCTGCCTCATTGTGCAATGGCCCTCAGATTATGCCAAAGAACCATCCGAGATGGATAGAGAGGGGATCTCCCTGGACGTTATCACCGTGGCAAGGACAATTTACTAGAGTCGATGGAAGGCTCCTCCTCTGGCATGTTTGCGCAATAGAGCCCTAACACTGAGCAGGACGAATCTGCCCCTATGCAAGTTGCGCAAAGAGGTAGGCGCAACCTGCGGAAGTCTACCATAGCGTACCAAAGGCACCCCTAGCCCCGCAATACTAACCCGTTGTTGGTCCAGGAGAAGGAAGACTATGAATCGAATGTCTGGGTGATTGATTCCAATGGAAACTGCACACAAGGCCTTGATGGAGAAGGTTCGGAGTACCCCATCCTCTACGCACCGGTCCCCAAACCCTGACATTCAGTCGCAGATTCAAAGGAAGCGGTTGCGTAGGCACCTACTTTCCCCATTGAAGAGGAGGTCCCAAATAGCGATGATGAAGATGAAGATTGACGCCAGTGCAGCTGCACATCTCTTGCATATTTTTTGTCAAGCATGCCACCACCAGTTTTTTTTTTGTTTCTGCATATTTTGTGCTACTTAGATACATCAGCATTACTGTGCATATTGTAATTTTCTGCCTTAGTTTTGTTCGGGCTAGTTTCCTCCTCCGAGGCATCCCCAAAACTGAGTAACTAAGATTGAGATTGGCTAAGCACATACTTCCAACCCCACCTATAGCATATGTAACGTTTCGTTTTTTAAATTAATAAAATAGCTTAACTTATTAAAAAAAAAAAAAAAACAAAACAAAACAAAACCAAATCCTTAGGGTCTCTATACAATTGCCGATACAAAACCCATCTTGAGGGTTTACACCCTTGTCGACATGAAAATATTAACATAATTTACAGTACTTGGTATCATCAACATATGAAACCACGAAAAGAACAAACGAATAATCCTCGTGCAGGGAGCATGGTGAAGCCAACCACCAGCCACCAGGTCTTATGTTATGGTAAACTCGACAACAAAGAGATACATAGTTAGAATCAATATAGCCAGACATGAAAGTAGGAAAATTTTAAGTTCTAGAATAATATCAAAGCTAAGTGATGGATTACCCGGTTACATTGGAAACCTCAAAACCCTCTCTACTTCCAGGAACTTCCACCAAGTTCTTCCACGGAAGATGATCCATCAATGAATGAGTTTTCAGGTAACTAAAGGATAAGGAGAGCCCGACTTCCCTGGTTGGTCCAATCGCCATGGAGCCTGGACTGCCGAGCAATTCCAAACCCTTCACATTGGATTCACCTATCACTAGTGGGAATAACGTTTCAGGAACCAATTTCGAATTACTGAGGCACATACATAACTCAGACAATGTAGCTTCAACACAGTTAAGAAAAGAATAAAGGAACATGGAAGGCTCTCAGAGAAGAATTATGATTTAAGCAAATGCCAAACATAGATTCTGAAGGCCGAGAAAGACATTTATCGCTAAAAAAAACCCACCAGCACCGTTGGATGAGACCCCACAAGATCTACGACATGGTAAGTATCTATTGGTTGTATGGTGGAAAATTCGAGAAAATAAAAATTTATTGCGGAACAACTTGTACCCATCCAACACCAGTAACGTTAAGGTTAAATTCATATCAAACTTAGCCTTAATTGTTGAGTAGTGGTAAGAGGTATCAGTTATTGAACCGTCCGAAACACTTGAAATATATAGTTTATGACAAGATAAACATATTAATAAATTAAAAGAGCTATTTACATCATCCAATACGCTGAATGGTAAACATATGTAGAAATTATTACATGTGAAATTATTATTTATATGTGATTTGGTAAATGTAAAAACAATTTTGTATGTAGAAATTATTACATGTGAAATTATTATTTATATGTGATTTGGTAAATGTAAAAACAATTTTGTTTTTTTGGTTTTGTTATGGATGTCCGTTACATACATGAAACCTACGAAGAAATAATAAAAGAAATGATGATATTTTTCATGAAGCAAATGTATGTAAATTTTTCTTAGGAAAACATAAAGCGAATAATTTATTTTATTAAAAAAAAGTTGCCAAGAAATTATGAGAGAAAATTAGATTAGCATGTTTCTTATAAATTTTTAATACGAATATGTGTACAATAATAATATCCATTATATTGGAATTATTGAAAAATAATTCTATGTTAATTCTTCAAAACAAAATATTAATTGCATGCATTACTTTATTAGATTTCCAAGTGAAATGACTTTTCGTACATTATCAGATCCTTGGAAAAGAGAAAAGTTAATTAGATTAGTTTTCTTTAAAGAGTTTTCATGAATATATATGCATATATGGCCCATGTTGTTTATTTAAATATTGCAAGGATTTGAGTGCAGGAAGACTTGCATAGGAGAATTGATGAAAAATAAATTTGGTTTTCTATAAGATGCATATGAACTTTGTTCATACAGGAACAAGAACACATGCTTGTTTCTTGAAAATATTGAAAATATTATGTGCATTGAAGTAACAGGTAATTGTGTTAGAAAAAAAACACATGTTACATCCAGAAAAGGATAGTCAATGCGGTATAGAAAATATGTTTTGCGTGTAGATAAAGAAAATTATAATGTTAATTTTCTTGAAAAGATTGTTTGGCTAGGTTAATTGTGTTAATTTATTGATTTAGGTGTGTAAAATATTAACTTTGTTGATGATGATGATGATGATGGTTTACGTCCACTGAGACCAATCTTTGGTCTATTGGACCTAAAGAAAAGAGTTATTTAATTTTATTTAAGATTTTATTCCTATGCTCAAAAAGCTTGGAGAGAAGCCTCCCGAGCTCACTATAATTTTGACATAGGAAGGTCAGTATTGCAACAAAGTTATTATTGCCAAGGTTTTATGCATGAAAGATGCCTATCTATGGTAATTCCTTTAAAAGAGAAGAATGATAAAATTTCATGTAAAAAGATAGATTAATTAGTTTATATCAATTTTTTTTGAAAAAGAAGTCTGTATTTGATTAAAAAAACAATAGTTAATGATGGTAGAATTCTAGAGAAGATAAGTGATTAATTTTATGCTATCATAACTATTATGTTAGCTTTTTTTGGAATAAGATTATGTATATGCATGCAAGGTTTATATTAGCTTTAGTTGGAAATAATATACATTTATATGTTGGGAATGATAACATGTTGTGTTATCCTACATTGGAAAAGAAGATGAATTACATGCACAAAAACCATATTAATGTGTTGGTTTCCTTGGAATATATATATGTGTGTGTGTGTGTGTGTGTGTGGGTAATGTTGGTATAATATTTGGAAAATAAGACATGTATTTTTATGTTTTATTGAATTAGTGTTATGCAAAAGAAAATGTGTTTTTGCTTGCCCTATTATGTTAGATTTCATTGTAAATTAAACATGTGTTTACATGCTCTATTCTTTTGAGAATTTTTGTTTTGCAAAGTGTATGCATATGAATGGTTAGGAACAACATTAATTGTGTTAGCTTTCTTTACATATTTTCATGCACCAAAAGTAATATTTTAAGGGCTATCACTATTGATAAATTTTATGTTATTCGCATGCAAGGAGATCATAACTGATGTGTTCGTTTCCTTGAAAGGAATGTTTGGAAAATCGTAGCGATTTGTCTTGCAAGAATGTGTGATAATGTGAGGGGAATATTAGTCAATATGTTATTTGTTTATAGAAATGCATTAATGGTTATACACATAACTAATGGATATGCAATGTTTTTAAAGGAAACATATCACGATATTTTATTTTGATTTCATGAATTTACATGAGATGGTGAAGCACCACTAATATAGATTTATGAATTTTTATTGATTAGTACTTGATTTAATCATGATATCAAAGGTTGATGACAATAAAAATTGGAGGAAAAGGATGCCAAAAATAAATATGGATTAGGTTATGATTATGGAAGGAAATAAGTTTGTGGTCTATGCATATTGAAGGAATATCCGTTGTAGGATAATAAACTGATGGGCCCTAAAGACTCAATGATGAAGGGTTTGTGGGTAAATGATGTCATGATGATGTAAGAGCTTATAACAAGTTATGTTGTTTTCTGAGATGGTATTAGTTGTAATATTTTATGACAATGGCCGAGGGATGGACTTCCTTATAACTGTTGAGTGGAGGATGAACACCTTCACGAGTATTTAATAATAAAATTAAACATTTGTTTGTTTTTATCCTATCCTACATGGTTTATAGGATATATCGATGTCTACTAATGTTGTTTCCTATTGTGTTGTTGTTATCATCTTGATTGTTTATATTATTAAGAATATGATTATCTAACCGAGTTAAAAGAATCATGGAATTGATGTAAAGTTACATAGAAAGTTTATGTTAATATGCTACAAAAATGGTTGTTAATGATTATGTAATTTACTATTCCCTTACTAAAGCTACTGTATGTAATGATGAAGGTCTAATGGTTAGTGAAGAATCTCGAATATTAATTTGGATAGTTATACGTGGGTAAATTGTGTAAAAATTTTCTCTCTCGATACATTTGCATGGTAACCTCTTACAAGGGACCTTGATCTCTCTATGTATTTTTTCTTCCTTCTCATGTATATCTAGAATTAATATATATCATGATATTTTAATATATACTATAATGTAACAAATTTAATATTATGTTATATTTAATATTTTATTAATCCAAAGTTATTAAATTTAATAATATTAATATCATTATTAAATTTTTAATATGAATATTAATATCTCAATATTAATATTAGAGTTAATGACGTTTTTTATATAGCATGATAACAAAATTTTCAAATATAACAACTTTGTTTTCTTTTTTAGATTCTTTGTGTTGAATTAACCTTTTTACTTTCATTTCAGAAATGGTATTGGCTTAGTAAAAAGTAAACATGTTTAATATTTTACCTAATTTCAAATTTTTATGTGGTATAATTTTTTGTTGAAGATAAATTTATGAACTATTCAAATTTATGATAAAAAAATATTCAAAAAATGATATAATTGTATGGTAATTTTTTTAATCTATAAAATTGTTTTTATTTTTATTTAGGGATGAAATTATTTTTTTCTATTTTAATATTTTATATGGACAAAAAAACTTACACATACCCTTCATACTAAGCTATAAAATATATCTCTCAACACAATAAAGTTTCCATTCAAATACCATAATCTTGCTTCTCTCGTGTGCAGGAACTTTATCCTATCGGATTTTTCGCCCTTAAATTGCCACAGACTTGTTATTTAAATAATGGAACGCTTCTCTTAGGGCGAGAACTTTATGGTGTCAAATATGTTGCATGTGACTGTAATAATTCCAGCAGGAACTTAGACATATGGGATTGGAATAAATTCAACTCAAAGTCAATGGAATTGAGAGGTTTGTCATGATAAATATAAAGCTTGTTGTTGGAATCAAATTGGAAAACCATGATAAATATAAAGGAGTGTAAAATATTAATTTTTTTATTATAGTTTAAGCTTTATGTATGGAAAATGCTTATCTATGGTAATTTTTTTAAAACAGAAGAATGATAAAATTGCATGTAGAAAGATAGATAAATTAGTTTACATTAACGTTTTTTGAAAAAAAAGTATGTATTTGTTTACAGGAAAACAATAGTTAATAATGGTAGAATTCTAGAGAAGAGAAAATGTGTTGAGTATGGTTAAAGAAGGGTTATTATGATAAGCTATTGCATGCACAAACAATAGTCATTGTTTGATAGAGATATGGTATTTACATGAATAGAAGAACTATTGATTTATATTTCTTTTGAAAAAAATATATGTGATTACTTTTATGCTATCATAACTATTATGTTATTTTTTTTGGAATAAGATCATGTATATGCATGCAAGATTTGTATTAGCTTTAGTTGGAAATAATATAGATTTATATGTTGGAAATGATAACATGTTGTGTTATCTTACATTGGAAAAGATTCTTTGGAAAAGAAGATGAATTACATGCACACAAACCATATTAATCTGTTGGTTTCCTTGGAATATATATATATGGGTAATGTTGGTATAATATTTGAAAAGTAAGAAATGTATTTTTATGTTTTATTGAGAGTGTTATGCAAAAGAAAATGTGTTTTTTCTTGCCCTATTATGCTAGATTTCCTTGGAAATGAAACATGTGTTTGCCTGCTCTATTATGTTAAGCGTCCTTTTGGGAATTTTTTTCTGCAAAGTGTATGCATTTGAATGGTTAGGATTTCTTTTGCAAAGTGTATGCATTTGAATGGTTAGAAACAAAATTAATAGTGTTAGCCTTCCTTATGTATTTCAATCCACCAAAATTAATATTTTAAGGGTTAGTTCTTTTGATAAAGTTTATGTAATTCGCATGCAAGGAGATCATAACTGATGTGTTCATTTCCTTTAAAGGAATGTTTGGACAATTAGCAACCATTTGTCTTGCAAGAATGTGTGATTATGCAAGGGGAGTATTTTTCAATTTGTTATTTGTTTATAGAAATGCATTGATGGTTATGCATATAACTAATGGATATGCAATGTTATTAAAGGAACCATGTCACCATATTTTATTTTATTTCATGAATTTACATGAATAGATGGTGAAACACCACTAGTATGATTTAAAATTGTTATTGATTAATACTTGATTTAGTCATGATATCAAAGGTTGCTTTGAGAAGAAAAATTGCGGGAAAAGATGCGAAAAATAAATATGGATTAAGTTACGATTATGGAAGGAAATACGTTGGTGGTCTATCTGCAGTTGAAGGAATATCGTTTGTAGGATAATCAACTAATGGCAAGAAGCAGGCCCTAAAAACTCAATGATGAAGGGTTTGTGGGTAAATGATGTCATGATGATGTAAAAACTTATAACCAGTTATATTGTTTCTAAGACGATATTAGTTGTAACATCTTATGAAAATGGTCAAGGGATGGACTTCCTTATAACCCTTGAGTGGGGGATGAACACCCTCAGGAGTGTTTAATAATAAAATAAAACATTTGTTTGTTTTTATCCTATCCTACAAGGTTTGTAGGGTATATCCATGTCTACTGATGTCGTTTCCTATTGTTTCATTTTTATGATGTTGATTTTTTATATTATTAAGAATATGATTATCTAATTGAGCTAAAGGAATCATGGAATTGATGAAAAGTTAAATCAGAAAGCTTATGTTAATATTCTACAAAAACGGTTGTTAATGGTTATGTAATTTACTATTCCCCTACTAATGCTACTGTATGTAATGATGAAAGTGTAATGGTTAATGAGGAATACAGAATATTAATTTGGATAGTTATCTGTGGTTAAATTGTGTAAAATTTTTCTCTCTCCATACATTTGCATGGTAACCTCTTACCACGGACCTCTATTGCTCTATGTATTTTTTCTTCTTTCCCATGTATATCTAAAATTAGTATATATCATGATATATTAATATATACTATACTGTAACAAAATTAATATTATGTTATATTTAATATTCTATTAATCCAAAAGTATTAAATTTAATAATATTAATATTATTATTAATTTTTTAATATGAATATTAATATTTCAATATCAATATTAGATTTAATGACATTTTTTATATGGCATGATCACAAAATTTTCAAATATAACAACTTTGAGGTTTAAATATTGATGTTTTTATATATTTTAATATATTTATAGGATACTGGTTTCTTTTTTAGATTTTTTGTGTTAAATTAACCTTTTTATTTTCATTTCAGAAATGGTATTGGCTTAGTAAAGAGTAAAGATGTTTAATATTTTACATAATTTCAAATTTTAATGTGGTATAATTTTTTGTTAAAGATAAATTTATGAACTATTCAAATTCAATGTATATGATAAAAGAACTATTCAAAGAATGATATAATATAATTATATTGTAATTTTTTTTAATTTATAAAATTGTTTTCAATTTTATTTAAAGACAACATTACTATTTTCTATTTTAATATTTTAGATAGACAAACAAACTTACATATACCCTATATACCTTTTATACGAGGCTATAAAATTTATCTCTGAACACAATAAAGTTTCCATTCAAATACTATAACCTTGCTTCTCTGGTGTGCAGGAACTTTATCCTATCGGATTTTTCGCCCTTCAAGTTGTCACAGACTTGTTATTCAAATAATGAAACGCTTCTCTTAGGGCGAGAACTTTATGGTGTCAAATCTGTTGCATGTGACTGTAATAAATCCAGCAGGAACTTAGACATATGGGGATTGGAATAAATCTAACTCAAAGTCAATGGAATTGAGAGGTTTGTCATGATAAGTATAAGGCTTGTTGTTGAAATCAAATAGAAAAACCATTTCATTGCTCTGACATCTATATTTGTTGAGGCATTGGAGAACATCTACGTAAAAACACTTTGAGCCACTTCTTTGAAAATTTATAACGAGGTAAAAATTTAGATAAATTTCTTATGAAAAGTGTCTTTCATTTATTAAATTGTTTTTCACATGAAGTTCTAGATTTATTTAGGTTTCTGATTGTCTTTCTATATTCTATTAATTTTAAACTTATATTAATAAATAAAACTTTAATCTGCAAACTATATTATTAATTAAATAGATTACACACATTTATACATGAATTAGTCTCAAGATAGAAAATCTATCTTGGACGTACAATAAGTTGGTTGAGGGAATATCTCAACCTCACACCAAACAAGGAAACTAGTTTTAGCTAATTCCTATTGAATAGGAACACACTCTATACATAGAGAGTTAGAACTGGACAAGTAGGAATTACACATTCTAACACACCCTCTTAATGACTACTTGTCTCGATATCACTTCACAAAATCTAGTTGTGGTCAAACATAACAAAAAAGAATATGTCAACATCCATATAAAAGAGCAACCATCCACCAGAATGCATGGGTACCAACCGCTGCAACCGCTGGTCTTGTAGGATGTCCTTCGTATACATGGTTCTGTCAACCATTATCACTGCATACATGTACCTGTATCCACATATCCCCCTCCAACGTGGGTTTTATCGGATGACCCGTAACCATGCTCTTCCTTCATCGGGGTTTTATCGGATGACCCGTAACCATGCTCTTCTTTCATCGGGGTTTTATCGGATGACCCGTAACCATGCTCTTCCTTCAGTGGCAAACACTGACATAAACCTATTTTCAGTCTGCTTCACTATTATACGTGGTTTCTAGCTGACCACAAACTAACACTGCAAAATGGTTTCTGGCTGACCATGAACCTGTAGTTACAAAGTGGTTTTGAGATGACCACGAACTTTTACAGGGATACACATTCCTTTATAAGGCTTACATACAAGATATCTTGGAATTACCAGGTACATAAAATGACCACTACAAAACCATCTTAGACTTGCTTACCATGCAACTGAGTGACTCATTATACAACATGCTATTGAGTCTATTCCACGAAACTCATAAAAAATTCAAACAAACTAGATTGATCTCCACCATATTAATTGTTGCTGCTTCATTACCTCTTTTCGTTGCTCACATCTTGGGGATCTTTGTCTTTGTCAATTGAAACTTGGAACTTCACGTTTCACCTGTCATTTGTTAGAGTAGCCAATTCTAACAAAGTAACTTCATATTGAGATGGCTAATCTCAATATGTATATTGATTTTAATTCCAAAATACTTTCACCGTAAAACATATCATTTCCCAAGCATGTAAAAAAAAACAACCGTGCTACATGCTGTGGTTGCACCAGTGAAAAAAAAATGCCAATTAACTCGATATGAGCATAAGGGCATCAAAATTGGGAAAGCAGAAAACTACCTATCCGTGAGATTTATCGAAGGTGAAGCCCAAAACTTATAGTACGCTACCTATTCTGCCTGTTTTATCTTTTGCTTGGCCCCCAACATAGCTGTCTCATATATTCCTCTAGCTACTTTGATTCCCAATCTCGTGTAGTTTTTGAAGTCTTTTACTTCAAGTAACCTCAAACTGCTCAAAAGAAGCACTCATATACTGCAACTGCATTGACAGATCTAGCCCAATTACTTCCACTTCTGTTGCTGGAGTCTGACTCATCCGCAGTCATATCCACAAATCCGCTGCTCCCCTTTTGAAAAAAAATGACAAAAACAAACATAAATTTGTTCAACGCACAAGCAAACCGATTCAAAAACCGCTGCCACACTTCGGCTTAATCAACGGGATTTTCAGATGGGAAACAGATCCACACTTCGGCTCTTGCTGGACAGGCGTATACAGCACTGGAAATTATGATTAATCTTCAATCGATGTTCTAAATCAACAACTGTTGGACGCAGGACGGGCAAAACCACACTTCCGCTGCGCAACCACAATACTGAACGTGCTGAGCGTTGAATGCACCCGCACACGCAGGTTACCAAGCAAATTACAGCAAAAAGCCAAAAAAAAATGTTTCAACAAACCGCACCCAATTAAAACAAACTCAGAAATTAAATCAAATACGGAAGAAATCGGGAAGCCACGCAGAAATTGAGAAGCCACGCACAGATCCCTCGCGCTGGTAGAGATGGACGTGACGAACTCCACACGCTTTCAATCTTCACACTCTGGCTCGAACAGCTAGGTTCGAGCTTTAATAACGATGAGTGTTACAGTGTTCAGCGCACATGACTTGAATTAAATTAAACGCACACAACGAACTGCAATATTACAAATTATCCGACTGCAACACGGCGAACAAGATCCGATGGGTTTCGAAAGCGGAGCTCTGACTCCAATACCCAAACACTCGCCTTCAGTGCGTCCTCCAGCAATTCTTAAAATTATACTTTCTCTCTTATTTCCCTCAGCCCAGGAGGGGCTGAGGTCCAAGCTCTTACCAGCTTTGATACCAAAATAAAACTTTAATCTGCAAACTATATTATTAATTAAATAGATTACACACATTTATACATGAATTAGTCTCAAGATAGAAAATCTATCTTGGACGTACAATAAGTTGGTTGAGGGAATATCTCAACCTCACACCAAACAAGGAAACTAGTTTTAGCTAATTCCTATTGAATAGGAACACACTCTATACATAGAGAGTCACAACTGGACAAGTAGGAATTACACATTCTAACATTAATTTTATTAGATTGGTAAAACTGAAGGAAAAAAGTGACCATATCGACATAGAGACCTGACTATTTTAGGGAGGAGATTAGCTAACATATTTTTCTCAACTATGAGGATAGTGAAATAGTGAGAAACCAACGAGGTAGTGAGCAACTAACATATATTAAGAGTTTATGCCCATTGTTGTTATGATTCATTGGATTTTTGTTTGCAACATTATTAGTCTTTTTTGCCTTTTCACGCATATGTATGTAAACGTCTAGCACATCTTACAAAATGCTCTAATTATACTAGGACTTAGCAACCTTAAGACCCTAAACTTTTACTACCTTTCCAATAAATTTTTTTTGTTTATATAATTATGCAAAGTGTATAACTTCCAAAGAAAAAAATTTACATGAAATTAAATTCCTACCATCCACTTAATAAATTTTAATAATAAAATTAAAATTTTAAAAAACCTCCTTCAAAATAAACATATCTATTAACATAAATACATAAAACTACTATACCTTACCAGTCAGTCACACATTCCCCGGGCACGGTGCAATAGTCGGGTAGCAATAGTAGGCTAATATGATAGGCAACAAAAGAGGAAGGAACGAAGCTGATTTAATATAATTTAATATTGCCAATGATCATGTTTAGTTGCGGAAAATAACATTTAGATGCGAACTAGGTTATCCAATTTCCAATTCGCGTAAACCAAATGATGATTAAAGACAAATAATGATCTACAGATTCCACTGATCATGTCATGTTGTTTACTGAAGTTTTCTTTCAGAAAATTTTTGCCCAAAATTTGAAAACTTAATATGGGAAACGAAAAAAAAAAAAACACATTCGAAAGTAAGAATCTTTATGGACATAACAGATAGAGTAAAATACAATTAGTTCAGAAAGTTGAATGAAATACCTATTAATATTTTTGTGTAAAATCTAGACACTTGAACTTTCAGAAAAATTTAAATTATAAAATTTAAAAACTTTGTTTTAAAAAAAAATTATTTTATTATATATTTTTATATGGTAGATTAAATTTGATTTTATTTTTAAATAAGTGTTACGTAGTAGTTAGTATTTGAAGCCTAATTTAAATATGAATAATTAGAATATGAATTGTTGATATGATGTGAGATGATTAATTAAATCCTTCATTAAAAAAAATAAGAAATAATGTAGTGCTAAAATGTTGTGTTTGGGTGAGCACCTTACTTGTTGGTTGGAGTGAAGCTTTATAACTTTATTTGTTTGAGGGTGTTTGGCTCAAATTGATATGGAGGAACTTATACTCAATTCAATGAAATGTCAATTCCTAGAACTTGTTTTGCATAACCAATTGTCTCTTAGGAAGTTGATGGGAATTGTACATGATTGATATATAGCTAAATGCAATTGTGTTTGTGGCAGTGAAGGCATGATAATATGGAACAAATTTTTTAATGTTATCTCTCAAATGACATCCCCTTTTAAATAGAACTTCTTTCCTTTGCAGAGAAAAATGGAATTGGGGTGATCTATAATTTGTGATTTAATATTAAATTAAATTTTATAAACAAGTTAATTAATATTTATGCCTTAAGGCATTACTATTTGAAAACAACTTTCCTCTGTGCATTGTGTCATAACCTGAAACCATTAGATTATATGTTAAACGATTAAAACATATTCAGCCCTTGAATGAAAAGACAAAAGTAGTTACAATGTAGTTATATAACTCATTAGTTATTAGGAAGGGTTTATAAGGCTTCTTCTTGTGCGTTTAGAACCGCTTGGCCCTTCAGATTTTCCTGCGCTTGGAAAATGGATTGCAGCAGTAGCAAACTCAATTCCAGTCTCGACCAGTCTTATTTTCCTCACACACAGAAGAATGCGGAGGAAAATTTCAGTAGAGAAATATAACTTAGATTTGCATGCCATGTCACGTCTTAAGAGATAATAAGTCCCAAAAATGGATAGTGAAATTGGTTTCTATAATCGTCACATGAATTCACGAGTTAGGAATTTCTTTCCTGTCAGTGTTTTTGTGCCGCATCGTAAGAGATAATAAGTCCCAAAAATGGATAGTGAAATTGGTTTCTATCGTCGTCGCATGAATTCATAGGTTAGGAATTTCTTTCCAGTCAGGGTTTTTGTGCTTCAGTTAACATAACTTTTCAATTCTGTTCGAAACCTGAAGATACGCCTATGGCTCCGGTAAATTTGTTCAGTTTCAATCAAAGGAGGCGCTAAGTTTACTGAAAGTTAAATTAAATGATAGTTTGGTTTGAACTCGAAGCCTGAAGATACACCTATGTCTCCTGTAGTCTCCCGTAAATTTCTTCAGTTTTGATCAAAGAAGTCGTTTTTGCTTAAATATTTTTACATGACAAATAATCAGATAAATGATTTTTCAGAAATGCAAATCATACAAATAATATTTTCCAAGGAAACAACCAATAAGTATGATTTTCAGATCTACAACTCTAAGTTGTACAGAGCTTCGACTGCTTTGTAGGTGCAAGAAAAGTACATGTTTTTGTTAAATTTGGTAATTTTATAAAAAATTCTAGGCCGAAAACTTTGTTTGTTATTTGATTTTTGGTGTCTAAATAGGCATTGTTATGTATTAAATTTCATTTTTGACAACTATTGTGAAATTTAACAATTTATATTAATTTTTTCAAATTTCTATAAATTTCATTTTTGACAGCTATTATGAAATTTAGTAATTTCTCACAATTTTTTTCAAATTTGTAGATCTGTAACTTTTTTGTCATTCAATTTTAGTTTACAAGTGGTGCTATTAAATTTATTTTTCTACAAGTATATAGTTACAAATTAAAGAATAGTTTCTTACATGCTATCAATCTGAAAAAAATTTCGATAAATTTGATAACGGATTAGTGTACTAAAAGTTAAATTAAGTGAATGCAGTTTAAACTTATCTTGAAGATACACTTATGGCTTTGGTAAATCTTCGGTAAATTTGTTCAGTTTCGATCAAAGAAGGCGCTAAGTGTATTAAAAGTTAGATTAAACGATAGTGTGGTTTGAACTCGAAACCTCAAGATACACCTATGGTTTTGGTAAATCTGTTTGAAAATCTGTTTAGTTTCTATTGAAGAAGCATATTTGTTGAAATCTTTTTACAAAAAAGAGAAAAAATCAGTTTATATTATTTATCTGTGTTTTGCTGAAATTTTTTCACATAAAAAATAATAATATAAATGATTTTTCAAAATGTAAATTTCACACATAATATTGTCTTAATTTAACTAGTTTTTTTTTCTTGAATTTATAGGGAATTTTGTAAATCCAAGTTATAGCTATCAAACTTTAAAATTTTGGGTGACGAAATTTTAATTCAATTCTGCTAAGATGTTGGTAAATCCAAGTTATCACTATCAAACTTCAAGATTTTGGGTGCCCTATAGATTTTAGATGGTGCTGAATCCATTTTCACCAAAAAAAAATATGATTCAAAAACTCCTAATGCAAAATTTCTTAATTTTTTTGGCCAAGATTCTAGCCACTTTTATAGTCTTAGTAGCAATTCCTCCATCTCTATATAAACAACTCTACGCTGTACAGACTATGGGTTGCTTGTTAGGTGGAAAAAAAGTACATATTTTTGTTAAATTTTGTAATTTTTTAAAATATTCTAGGCCGGAAACTTTGTTTCTTATTTGATTTCTGGTGTCAAAGTAAGCATTGTTATTTATTAAATTTTTTCTTCTTTATAGGGATACGTTTACATTTTTTTGTTTTACAACTATTGGGAAATTTAGTTTATAGAAATTTTTATTTTTTACATCTACACATTTACAATTTTTAATTTTTGACACTGATACATTGACAAATTTTTAATTTTTAATACATGTTTGTTATGATTTTGTTTAATCATATTAATATAATATAAATATGATTTATTACCATTTTTAATTTTTGACACTTATACATTGACAAATTTTTAATTGTTAATACATGTTTGTTATGATTTTGTTTAATCATATTAATATATATAAATATGATTTATTATTTATAGATTTTGTTTTATCATATCCTTATTATTATTTGAAAACAACTCTCCTGTGTGTATAGGGGAGCAACACTATTTTACGGAAATGTGTGATGTTCAGTATCTGGAAAGGAGGGAACGTGAATATGATACCAAGGCCTCTATAGATTTCTACATAGTAAGATGCTTTTCTCTGATCTGTTCCACTTATGTATATATATCAGAACTACCCAACATTACTAGATAGATAGGGAAGTTATTCTACAAACCCATTTCTTACTAGAGTCCTAGTGTGAAGGAGGGAATGTGAATATCATACCAAGGCGGAATGTGAATATGATACCAAGTTTGACTATAGTTCTATCTGGAAATTAAAAGATGGTTTTGCTACGTCTTGTTTCCTTATTTATATATCGAACTTATGAACTACCCAAAATTACTAGATAGACGAAGTTGATACTGCCTTCCCATTTCTTACGGGAGTCCTAGTGTGAGTTCCGGCACATAAGCGATATCAAAATTTTTCTTAGCTTAGTTTTTTAAGCAGAGATATTTTACGGCAGTTGATCACAACCTTTGATTGGCTTTTGTTGATTCTTGGCAAGTTCACATCCACTCAACAATGTCATTTTTGGTAAAGTCGATGTGAGTTCGACATCAACGATATCAAATTTTTAACAGCTTTGTTTTTAAGCTTGATATTATTTTATGACTAAAGGATCACAATATTGATTAGCACATTCTTATGAAATTCATATCCCTCCAAACAATTCCATGGATCTCTTTAGTATCTTATGGCATCATCTTTTGCAACATATGGTAATGGTGCAATTGCCAGTATATGAATAATTCGTAATACCAATTGTTTTTATCCTTAATTTAAAGGAAAAATGACTAGCATCTATGTTTGTTTAAAGAAATAAGAAAAAATAAATTTAACAATCCAATTGAAACCTTATGCAGAAATTGAAAGCTAATCTCCCCATAAATTAACCTTGTTCCAACTTCTTGAAGTAGAATATGGAACTTCAAGTAGGATGAAAGCTAATCTCCCAATAAATGTTGAGCAATCTCCAACGACTTGAAGTAGAATATCCATAGAACTTCAAGTGGGATCCTAGTAATACAGTGGGAGTTTCAAATAATTTGACCTACAAAAACAATAGACAATAATAAGGAACACACTAAAGGATTAAAAATAAGGGTATTGAATTGAGGTATATCAATTTCTTGAATTCTTGAATTCTTGTTATAAAGTCACTTTCTAGAATTCTTGTTGAGACTTCTTAAATTAAATTTGGAGAAAATCTCATGAATGTGAAAACAATAGGATTTGTTGCTAAATTGACTCCATCTAATCCTGATGTGGAGTTATTGCATCCTATTTTGTTGTGATTAAATTTATGATTCAGTTTCTACTCCCAGCTATAAAATGTAAGCCCGTAGAGGAAAATGAGTATGATGAGGGATGTGAGGTGAGTGGAAGTGGAGATGAGAAACTATGCTGTTGTAATTCTCTTGTTGATGAATGAGATTTCCGATGCCCCTGTTTGGTGGACATAGCCCAGATTGGTTGGGTGAACGACGTTAAATCTTCTTGTCTTATTTGTTTTATGCTATGTGTCTGATTGTTTATTTAAGTTTCTTCGTTGTTTTTCTCAACAATTTGGTATCAGAGCGCAGATGAGAACGCAGGTCGTTTGATTGCTGTGTGTGTTTGTGTTAACTAGTTTCAAAAGGGCACTGTGTCGAATACTAGATCACATGAGACACTGAGATTTGGTAAGCATCAGACGGAAAGTGAATTGATAAAGACCGTAGCAGTGTATGTTAATGAATCAAATAATCTGATTTAATTCTTTGCTGTGAGAAGAACCATTAGAATACAGAGCCATGAGCTGTGACCAGCGCTGAGTTCGTTTGACTGTGAGGGCCGGTTGAAGGCAGCTGGTATCTGTAAACAAACCCGCACATAGAGTGATTGAGGCCGGGTTCGCTGTGGTCATAGCCTGCATGAGCCGTTGCCTAGTATAAGTTGTTGTGGGTAAATTGCCGTGAGTAGCAGATCTACCTGAGACCGTGAATTGAGGACTCTTGAGCCGTGGCCTACCGAGAGGCTGTGAGGCCAGATTTTCTGAGCATAGACCAACTTGCACAAAGGTGAAGACAGTTATCAGTTTAATCAATTCATTTTTTTTTGTTGCTTGTGCATTATTATTATGAACAGCAACCTGTAAGGCCATCTTGCAGCATGAGAAAGATTTCGGTGGTATTATTAGTGTGATGGATTTTGCAATCGGTATAAAAATCACGGTAAGCCATATGAAACGGCAAGTCACATGGTTGAAAGCTACATCGAGATCGGTGCATGCGTGAAGGCCCAGTGGCATGCGTGGATCGAAGGTAGCACTAGTACTTAAACTAAAAATAGATATCCATTAATAAAAAGACCGTTCTTACACAACCTAATACAAACAACCAAGATTTTGAACATGTCCACTATGCAAAAAAAGAAAATATAATTTGGTATATAACCCCCAATCCTCCCCGGATGCGTGACAGACGACATGAATGACAATTACTTCTCACACATATCGGAGGATGGAGATCTTGCATAGATCCTCCCAACACTGATCCTCCAATTAGCCATCCACACGAGACAAACGAATAAGGTATGATGATGAGACGCTCGGAACAACGTCACCACTGTCCGGGGCCCTTTACGCAACGATGACCATGGCGATTATCATGATTGATCAGCCCATCGGCCATCCCTCTTCCTCGAGCCTTCTCGGGCGATGGGTCATGGCATGAAGCTACACAGAGACATACTCATTTCCATCACATCCCACACATGTGTCCTAGCCCCTTTAAAAGGATGAGCTCTCAATCCCGAGCAACGCACAGTATTTTCCCTCTAATTTTTGTTTTTTTAACTCTGCTCTCGCTCTTCCCTGATTTCATAAGGCCGCGTAGCCCATGCGCAGCCCTATTCTCAATGCTGCGTTGTGCAGTCCCCTCTAGGCTGTGACATCCCAATCGGCGCACTGCTTCCCCATCCCTTCCAACCCCCTGATCCTTAATGTTGTTTTTCCCCCTGTTGCATATCCCTCCCTTGACATCTCCCCCCTGCCTCATTGTCCAATGGCCCTCAGATTATGCCAAAGAACCATCCGAGATGGATAGAGAGGGGATCTCCCTGGACGTTATCACTGTGGCAAGGACAATTTACTAGAGTCGATGGAAGGCTCCTCCTTTGGCATGTTTGCGCAATAAAGCCCTAACCCTGAGCAGGACGAATCTGCCCCTATGCAAGTTGCGCAAAGAGGTAGGCGCAACCCGCGGAAGTCTACCATAGCGCACCAGAGGCACCCCTAGCCCCGCAATACTAACCCGTTGTTGGTCCAGGAGAAGGAAGACTATGAATCGAATGTCTGGGTGATTGATTCCAATGGAAACTGCACACAAGGCCTTGATGGAGAAGGTTCGGAGTACCCCATCCTCTACGCACCGGTCCCCAAACCCTGACATTCAGTCGCAGATTCAAAGGAAGCGGTTGCGTAGGCACCTACTTTCCCCATTGAAGAGGAGGTCCCAAATAGCGATGATGAAGATGAAGATTGACGCCAGTGCAGCTGCACATCTCTTGCATATTTTTTGTCAAGCATGCCACCACCAGTTTTTTTTTTGTTTCTGCATATTTTGTGCTACTTAGATACATCAGCATTACTGTGCATATTGTAATTTTCTGCCTTAGTTTTGTTCGGGCTAGTTTCCTCCTCCGAGGCATCCCCAAAACTGAGTAACTAAGATTGAGATTGGCTAAGCCATACTTCCAACCCCACCTATAGCATATGTAACGTTTCGTTTTTTAAATTAATAAAATAACTTAACTTTAAAAAAAAAAAAAAAAAAAAAAAAAAAAAAAAAAAAAAAAACCATAGGGTTTCTATACAATTGCCGATACAAAACCCATCTTGAGGGTTTACACCCTTGTCGACATGAAAATATTAACAGAATTTAGAGTACTTTGTATCATCAACATATGAAACCACGAAAAGAACAAACGAATAATCATCGTGCAGGGAGCATGGTGAAGCCAACCACCAACCACCAGGTCTTATGTTATGGTAAACTCGACAACAAAGAGATACATAGTTAGAATCAATATAGCCAGACATGAAACTAGGAAAATTTTAAGTTGTAGAATAATATCAAAGCTAAGTGATGGATTACCCGGTTACATTGGAAACCTCAAAACCCTCTCTACTTCCAGGAACTTCCACCAAGTTCTTCCACGGAAGATGATCCATCAATGAATGAGTTTTCAGGTAACTAAAGGATAAGGAGAGCCCGACTTCCCTGGTTGGTCCAATCGCCATGGAGCCTGGACTGCCGAGCAATTCCAAACCCTTAACATTGGATTCACCTATCACTAGTGGGAATAACGTTTCAGGAACCAATTTCGAATTACTGAGGCACATACATAACTCAGACAATGTAGCTTCAACACAGTTAAGGAAAGAACAAAGGAACATGGAAGGCTCTCAGAGAAGAATTATGATTTAAGCAAATGCCAAACATAGATTCTGAAGGCCGAGAAAGACATTTATCGCTAAAAAAAACCCACCAGCACCGTTGGATGAGACCCCACAAGATCTACGACATGGTAAGTATCTATTGGTTGTATGGTGGAAAATTCGAGAAAATAAAAATTTATTGCGGAACAACTCGTACCCATCCAACACCAGTAACGTTAAGGTTAAATTCATATCAAACTTAGCCTTAATTGTTGAGTAGTGGTAAGAGGTATCAGTTATTGAACCGTCCGAAACACTTGAAACATATAGTTTATGACAAGATAAACATATTAATAAATTAAAAGAGCTATTTACATCATCCAATACGCTGAATGGTAAACATATGTAGAAATTATTACATGTGAAATTATTATTTTTATGTGATTTGGTAAATGTAAAAACAATTTTGTATGTAGAAATTATTACATGTGAAATTATTATTTATATGTGATTTGGTAAATGTAAAAACAATTTTGTTTTTTTGGTTTTGTTATGGATGTCCGTTACATACATGAAACCTACGAAGAAAGAATAAAATAAATGATGATATTTTTCATGAAGAAAATGTATGTAAATTTTTCTTAGGAAAACATAAAGCGAATAATTTATTTTATTAAAAAAAAGTTGCCAAGAAATTATGAGAGAAAATTAGATTAGCATGTTTCTTATAAATTTTTAATACGAATATGTGTACAATAATAATATCCATTATATTGGAATTATTGAAAAATAATTCTATGTTAATTCTTCAAAACAAAATATTAATTGCATGCATTACTTTATTAGATTTCCAAGTGAAATGACTTTTCGTACATTATCAGATCCTTGGAAAAGAGAAAAGTTAATTAGATTAGTTTTCTTTAAAGAGTTTTCATGAATATATATGCATATATGGCCCATGTTGTTTATTTAAATATTGCAAGGATTTGAGTGCAGGAAGACTTGCATAGGAGAATTGATGAAAAATAAATTTGGTTTTCTATAAGATGCATATGAACTTTGTTCATACAGGAACAAGAACACATGCTTGTTTCTTGAAAATATTGAAAATATTATGTGCATTGAAGTAACAGGTAATTGTGTTAGAAAAAAAACACATGTTACATCCAAAAGTAAATAATGCGATTAAAAATATAAGCTATACAGATAAAGAAAATTATAATGTTAATTTTCTTTGAAAAGATTGTTTGGCTAGGTGACCAGTTAATTTATTGATTTAGGTGTAAAATATTAACTTTGTTGATCATGATAAGATATTATTACTTACGCTCCATCGAGAGATCAATCTTCTTATCTATTGGACCTAAAGAAAAGAGTTATTTAATTTGTTGAGATTTATTTCTATGCTCAAAGCTTGAGAGAAGCCTCCCGAGCTCACTATAATTTTGACATAGGAAGGTCGTATTGCAACAAAGTTATTATTGCCAAGGTTTTATGCATGAAAGATGCCTATCTATGGTAATTCCTTTAAAAGAGAAGAATGATAAAATTTCATGTAAAAAGATAGATTAATTAGTTTATATCAATTTTTTTTGAAAAAGAAGTCTGTATTTGATTAAAAAAAACAATAGTTAATGATGGTAGAATTCTAGAGAAGATAAGTGATTAATTTTATGCTATCATAACTATTATGTTAGCTTTTTTTGGAATAAGATTATGTATATTCATGCAAGGTTTATATTAGGGAATGATAACATGTTGTGTTATCCTACATTGGAAAAGAAGATGAATTACATGCACAAAAACCATATTAATGTGTTGGTTTCCTTTGAATATATATATGTGTGTGTGTGTGTGTGGGGGGGGGGGGTAATGTTGGTATAATATTTGGAAAATAAGACATGTATTTTTATGTTTTATTGAATTAGTGTTATGCAAAAGAAAATGTGTTTTTGCTTGCCCTATTATGTTAGATTTCATTGTAAATGAAACATGTGTTTGCATGCTCTATTCTTTTGAGAATTTTTGTTTTGAAAAGTGTATGCATATGAATGGTTAGGAACAACATTAATTGTGTTAGCTTTCTTTACATATTTTCATGCACCAAAAGTAATATTTTAAGGGCTATCTCTTTTGATAAATTTTATGTTATTCGCATGCAAGGAGATCATAACTGATGTGTTCGTTTCCTTGAAAGGAATGTTTGGAAAATCGTAGCGATTTGTCTTGCAAGAATGTGTGATAATGTGAGGGGAATATTAGTCAATATGTTATTTGTTTATAGAAATGCATTAATGGTTATACACATAACTAATGGATATGCAATGTTTTTAAAGGAAACATATCACGATATTTTATTTTTATTTCATGAATTTACATGAGATGGTGAAGCACCACTAATATAGATTTATGAATTTTTATTGATTAGTACTTGATTTAATCATGATATCAAAGGTTGATGACAATAACAATTGGAGGAAAAGGATGCCAAAAATAAATATGGATTAGGTTATGATTATGGAAGGAAATAAGTTTGTGGTCTATGCATATTGAAGGAATATCCGTTGTAGGATAATAAACTGATGGGCCCTAAAGACTCAATGATGAAGGATTTGTGGGTAAATGATGTCATGATGATGTAAGAGCTTATAACAAGTTATGTTGTTTCTGAGATGGTATTAGTTTTAATATTTTATGACAATGGCCGAGGGATGGACTTCCTTATAACCGTTGAGTGGAGGATGAACACCTTCACGAGTATTTAATAATAAAATTAAACATTTGTTTGTTTTTATCCTATCCTACATGGTTTGTAGGATATATCGATGTCTACTAATGTTGTTTCCTATTGTGTTGTTGTTATCATCTTGATTGTTTATATTATTAAGAATATGATTATCTAACCGAGTTAAAAGAATCATGGAATTGATGTAAAGTTACATCAGAAAGTTTATGTTAATATGCTACAAAAATGGTTGTTAATGATTATGTAATTTACTATTCCCTTACTAAAGCTACTGTATGTAATGATGAAGGTCTAATGGTTAGTGAAGAATCTCGAATATTAATTTGGATAGTTATACGTGGGTAAATTGTGTAAAAATTTTCTCTCTCCATACATTTGCATGGTAACCTCTTACAAGGGACCTTTATCTCTCTATGTATTTTTTCTTCCTTCTCATGTATATCTAGAATTAATATATATCATGATATTTTAATATATACTATAATGTAACAAATTTAATATTATGTTATATTTAATATTTTATTAATCCAAAGTTATTAAATTTAATAATATTAATATCATTATTAAATTTTTAATATGAATATTAATATCTCAATATTAATATTAGAGTTAATGACGTTTTTTATATAGCATGATAACAAATTTTTCAAATATAACAACTTTGAGGTTGAAATATTGATGTCTTTAGATATTTTAATATATCCATAGGATATTGTTTTCTTTTTTAGATTCTTTGTGTTGAATTAACCTTTTTACTTTCATTTCAGAAATGGTATTAGCTTAGTAAAAAGTAAACATGTTTAATATTTTACCTAATTTCAAATTTTTATGTGGTATAATTTTTTGTTGAAGATAAATTTATGAACCATTCAAATTTATGATAAATAACTATTCAAAAAATGATATAATTGTATGGTAATTTTTTTAATCTATAAAATTGTTTTCATTTTTATTTAGGGATGAAATTATTATTTTCTATTTTAATATTTTATATGGACAAAAAAACTTACACATACCCTTCATACTAAGCTATAAAATATATCTCTCAACACAATAAAGTTTCCATTCAAATACCATAATCTTGCTTCTCTCGTGTGCAGGAACTTTATCCTATCGGATTTTTCGCCCTTAAATTGCCACAGACTTGTTATTTAAATAATGGAACGCTTCTCTTAGGGCGAGAACTTTATGGTGTCAAATATGTTGCATGTGACTGTAATAATTCCAGCAGGAACTTAGACATATGGGGATTGGAATAAATTCAACTCAAAGTCAATGGAATTGAGAGGTTTGTCATGATAAATATAAAGCTTGTTGTTGGAATCAAATAGGAAAACCATGATAAATATAAAGGAGTGTAAAATATTAATTTTTTTATTATAGTTTAAGCTTTATGTATGGAAGATGCTTATTTATGGTAATTTTTTTAAAATAGAAGAATGATAAAATTGCATGTAGAAAGATAGATAAATTAGTTTACATTAACTTTTTTTGAAAAAGAAGTATGTATTTGTTTACAGGAAAACAATAGTTAATAATGGTAGAATTCTAGAGAAGAGAAAATGTGTTGAGTATGGTTAAAGAAGGGTTATTATGATAAGTTATTGCATGCACAAACAATGACTATTGTTTGATAGAGATATGGTATTTACATGAATAGAAGAACTATTCATTTATATTTCTTTCGAAAAAAATATATGTGATTACTTTTATGCTATCATAACTATTATGTTATTTTTTTTTGTTGGAAATGATAACATGTTGTGTTATCTTACATTGGAAAAGATTCTTTGGAAAAGAAGATGAATTACATGCACAAAAACCATATTAATGTGTTGGTTTCCTTGGAATATATATATATCGGTAATGTTGGTATAATATTTGAAAAGTAAGAAATGTATTTTTATGTTTTATTGAGAGTGTTATGCAAAAGAAAATGTGTTTTTTCTTGCCCTATTATGCTAGATTTCCTTGGAAATGAAACATGTGTTTGTGTGCTCTATTATGTTAAGCGTCCTTTTGGGAATTTTTTTCTACAAAGTGTATGCATTTGAATGGTTAGGATTTCTTTTGCAAAGTGTATGCATTTGAATGGTTAGGAACAAAATTAATAGTGTTAGCCTTCTTTATGTATTTCAATCCACCAAAATTAATATTTTAAGGGTTAGTTCTTTTGATAAAGTTTATGTAATTCGCATGCAAGGAGATCATAACTGATGTGTTCATTTCCTTTAAAGGAATGTTTGGACAATTTTAGCAATTTGTCTTGCAAGAATGTGTGATTATGCAAGGGGAGTATTTTTCAATTTGTTATTTGTTTATAGAAATGCATTGATGGTTATGCACTTATAACTAATGGATATGCAATGTTATTAAAGGAACCATGTCACCATATTTTATTTTTATTTCATGAATTTACATGAATAGATGGTGAAGCACCACTAGTATAGATTTATGAATTGTTATTGATTAATACTTGATTTAGTCATGATATCAAAGGTTGCTGACAATAACAATTGCAGGAAAAAGATGTGAAAAATAAATATGGATTAAGTTATGATTATGGAAGGAAATACGTTAGTGGTCTATGCAGATTGAAGGAATATCGTTTGTAGGATAATCAACTAATGGCAAGAAGCAGGCCCTAAAAACTCAATGATGAAGGGTTTGCGGGTAAATGATGTCATGATGATGTAAAAACTTATAACCAGCTATATTGTTTCTAAGACGATATTAGTTGTAACATCTTATGAAAATGGTCAAGGGATGGACTTCCTTATAACCCTTGAGTGGGGGATGAACACCCTCAGGAGTGTTTAATAATAAAATAAAACATTTGTTTGTTTTTATCCTATCCTACATGGTTTGTAGGGTATATCCCTTGTCTACTGATGTCGTTTCCTATTGTTTCATTGTTATGATGTTGATTTTTTATATTATTAAGAATATGATTATCTAATTGAGCTAAAGGAATCATGGAATTGATGAAAAGTTAAATCAGAAAGCTTATGATAATATTCTACAAAAACGGTTGTTAATGGTTATGTAATTTACTATTCCCCTACTAATTCTACTATATGTAATGATGAAAGTGTAATGGTTAATGAGGAATACAAAATATTAATTTGGATAGTTATCTGTGGTTAAATTGTGTAAAATTTTTCTCTCTCCATACATTTGCATGGTAACCTCTTACCACAGACCTCTATTGCTCTATGTATTTTTTCTTCTTTCCCATGTATATCTAAAATTAGTATATATCATGATATATTAATATATACTATACTGTAACAAATTTAATATTTTTTTTTTTTTGAATAAGACTACTTCTATTAAGGTAAAAAACAGTATAGTACAATCAAGCTTGCATGCAAGCGAAACAGAGAAGCAAGGGAGTAGTAGGTGAAATTTTTATCCACCTCTCTCCTGACAGACGATCATGTTAAGAGCAAAGAGAACATAAGAAAACAAAAACAGGTTTGCAGCTAAGGAGCCAACCCAGAGTGGGTGGATGCTGCCAAACGACTTTTTTTGCCTTTTTTCTTGCTTACTTTGACCCAGCCAGTGGGGTTTGGAAGAGCTATAACAAGTTGTTGATTATTCTGCGCTGGCGGCGGCAGAAAATATTTATCAGAATCTGAAGACGAAGATTCATGAGAGCGTTTCTGGGCAGCCGGCTGGGCTGAGGGCATTGCCGGACTGACCGAGGGAATGTCCTGCGGAATCTCAACTGTTTGTTCATCTGCTTAAATTTCCTCCTCATCCGAACTTGAGGAGTCTGTATCTTCCATTGGGGGAATACATGAATTCCATCTTTTGGATTTAGGTTTGCGGTTCAGATTCTTCATTTTGTCGAGGACCTGGGAACAAGTACTCTGGAGGTGCCCAGTTTGATGACAGTGTCGGCAACGAAAGGCTGTGTTTTCGTAATCCAAGGTTTGTGTCCAGTGGAAATCTCCAATCTTGAGGTTGATCTGCTCCGGCAGACCTTTACTGATATCTATTTCTGCACATATTCTGCCATAGGTGAAGAGCCCATTTTCCTTTCTTGAGATGTCGGAAGCCAGAAAGCGTCCTAAAGTGTCTCCAATGGCTATGAAGACCGAGGTATGCCACAGATGTGCTGGAAGATTCGGGAGCGTAACCCAAATGGGAAGCTTGGAGATGATGGCTGTTGAAGGGTCGAAATCTGGAAACCAGGGGGTGAGGAAAAGTCCCGCCGTACCCCAGAACCAAGGGCCTCCCGTTAAGGCCTTCTGGTAGTCTTCATTTAATTCAAAAACTACGATAAAGAAACCTTTTGAACATAAGAAGATCCTGCTTTTTTTAGTCCAGTTGGTATGGATCCATTGGTAAAGATCTGCAGTGCGTGGCCATAGCCCATTAAATCGGCATATGATTGCGGATTCTGCAAAAAACTGGAAACGTTCGTCAATCTCAGGAAGAGAGAAACTAATAGTGGGAACATCTTCCGATTTGTCTACCAAAAACGGCTTAGGACCCATTGATGGTTGAGCTGCTTTCGCAGAAGTCTGTGGATGGGCAGCATTTCTGCGGACTGCGTCTTTGAAAGAGCGAGGAGTGCCTGAGGAGGCTTGCCCTAAGGAGCCGCCTCTCAAGCGAAAGGTTGCTGCAATAGATGCGTCCTTTTGAATACTGTAATGGAAGAGGGGAAGGGTATTCATGAGTTGCTTACCCTTGTAAAGCAGTCTCAGGTAGACAGAGGAGATCCCTAGCTTCCGTTCGAGCTTTTGCAGAAGTTCCTGTACCAGATCTGTTGCATGCACCCAAAGCATTGTCGTTTTACCTGAAAGCGTGATTTGGATCTGAAAAGTGAGATCATCTTCTTGCAGATCTGGCAGATCTGGCTGGTTCGAAGAGGCGATCTGCCTCCAAGAAACAGAGGACAGATCCGAGTCCAAGCTCGCTAGGCTTTGAGCAATGGCTGTTGGTGGACGGGGAACTCCATTTCCGTCGGCTTGGAAAGGCAACTTTGTCACCTCTGTATTTCTCTTTGGCGGAAGCAGGACGCACAACTGCGATTTGCAAATGCCGGAGAAGGGATCTGAGGGAGTTTCAGGATTGTTCCTAAAAACAAAGAGAACAGCTTCGGAAGCATTGCCAATGATGCCGATTGGAGTTTTTGCCAGGAGAGCAAAGATCCGGACGGCAACGACTTATGTGCTCCTGGTTTCCTTATGCAGAGGCATGCATACCCTTAGGTTCAAATCTACAGCCCAGTCGAAGGGAGAAACGATTTTTGGAGTATCCGCCTTCTGATTTGGCAGATTCGTGAGGCGCAGCCCATGTTGTCTTGCTGCTGAGGCGATATTTGAGAAATCTTCAGAGAAATCCCTTGTTTTTTTTATTCTGCAACCACCAGTGAAGGCGAGGGCTTCAGAGCCGTCTGGATCCTCTGCAGTGTAGATAGATACCCTGACGGCGGCGTGGTATCTGCTTTGGTCTTCCCTGCACAAAGGTTTGCAGGCTTGCCGATTCCGATTTGCATTCAGAATCCTGAGCAGAATGCAGCCGGCCCATTGAGAAGCTGAGCCGGCGCCGACCTGTGGAGCGATGCTGTAAACCCTAATCCCCTCTGTCGCCATCCTGAATTGATCCCTTTTCAAAATCGTAACAAATTTAATATTATGTTATATTTAATATTCTATTAATCCAAAAGTATTAAATTTAATAATATTAATATTATTATTAATTTTTTAATATGAATATTAATATTTCAATATCAATATTAGATTTAATGACATTTTTTATATGGCATGATCACAAAATTTTCAAATATAACAACTTTGAGGTTTAAATATTGATGTTTTTATATATTTATAGGATACTGGTTTCTTTTTTAGATTTTTTGTGTTAAATTAACCTTTTTATTTTCATTTCAGAAATGGTATTGGCTTAGTAAAGAGTAAAGATGTTTAATATTTTACATAATTTCAAATTTTAATGTGGTATAATTTTTTGTTAAAGATAAATTTATGAACTATTCAAATTCAACGTATATGATAAAAGAACTATTCAAAGAATGATATAATATAATTATATTGTAATTTTTTAATTTATAAAATTGTTTTCAATTTTATTTAAAGACAACATTATTAATATTTTCTATTTTAATATTTTAGATAGACAAACAAACTTACATATACCCTATATACCTTTTATACGAGGCTATAAAACTTATCTCTCGAACACAATAAATTTTCCATTCAAATACTATAACCTTGCTTCTCTCGTGTGCAGAACTTTTATCCTATCGATTTTTTATTCCTTCAAGTTGTCATGTACTTGTTATTCAAATAATGAAACGCTTCTCTTAGGCGAGAACTTTATGGTGTCAAATCTGTTGCATGTGACTGTAATAAATCCAGCAGGAACTTAGACATATGGGGATTGGAATAAATCTAACTCAAAGTCAATGGAATTGAGAGGTTTGTCATGATAAATATAAGGCTTGTTGTTGAAATCAAATAGAAAAACCATTTCATTGCTCTGACATCTATATTTGTTGAGGCATTGGAGAACATCTACGTAAAAACACTTTGAGCCACTTCTTCGAAAATTTATAACGAGGTAAAAATTTAGATAAATTTCTTATGAAAAGTGTCTTTCATTTATTAAATTGTTTTTCACATGAAGTTCTAGATTTATTTAGGTTTCTGATTGTCTTTCTATATTCTATTAATTTTAAACTTATATTGATAAATAAAACTTTAATATGAAAACTATATTATTAATTAAATAGATTACACACATTTATACATGAATTAGTCTCAAGATAGAAAATCTATCTTGGACTTACAATAAGCTGGTTGAGGGAATATCTCAACCTCACACCAAACAAGGAAACTAGTTTTAGCTAATTCCTATTGAATAGGAATACACTCTATACATAGAGAGTCAGAACTGGACAAGTAGGAATTACACATTCTAACACACCCTCTTAATGACTACTTGTCTCGATATCACTTCACAAAATCTAGTTGTGGTCAAACATAACAAAAAAGAATATGTCAACGTCCATATAAAAGAGCAACCATCCACCAGAATGCATGGGTACCAACCGCTGCAACCGCTGGTCTTGTAGGATGTCCTTCGTATACATGGTTCTGTCAACCATTATCACTGCATACATGTACTTGTATCCACATATCCCCCTCCAACGTGGGTTTTATCGGATGACCCGTAACTGCTGGACGCAGGACGGGCGCAACCACACTTCCGCTGTGCAACCACAATACTGAACGTGCTGAGCGTTGAACGCACCCACACACGCAGGTTACCAAGCAAATTACAACAAAAAACCAAAAAAAAATGTTTCAACAAACCGCACCCAATTAAAACAAACTCAGAAATTAAATCAAATGCGGCAGAAATTGGGAAGCCACGCAGAAATTGAGAAGCCACGCACAGATCCCTCGCGCTGGTAGAGATGGCCGTGACGAACTCCACGCGCTTTCAATCTTCACACTCTGGCTCGAACAGCTAGGTTCGAGCTTTAACCATGATGAGTGTTACAGTGTTCAGCGCACATGACTTGACTTAAATTAAACGCACACAACGAACTGCAATATTACAAAATATCCGACTGCAACACGGCGAGCAAGATCCGATGGGTTTCGAAAGCGGAGCTCTGACTCCAATACCCAAACACTCGCCTTCAGTGCGTCCTCCAGCAATTCTTAAAATTATACTTTCTCTCTTATTTCCCTCAGCCCAGGAGGGGCTGAGGTCCAAGCTCTTACCAGCTTTGATACCAAAATAAAACTTTAATATGCAAACTATATTATTAATTAAATAGATTACACACATTTATACATGAATTAGTCTCAAGATAGAAAATCTATCTTGGACGTACAATAAGTTGGTTGAGGGAATATCTCAACCTCACACCAAACAAGGAAACTAGTTTTAGCTAATTCCTATTGAATAGGAACACACTATACACAGAGTCAATCGGACAAGTAGTGACCACACATTCTAACATTAATTTTATTAGATTGGTAAAACTGAAGGAAAAAAGTGACCATATCGACATAGAGACCTGACTATTTTAGGGAGGAGATTAGCTAACATATTCTTCTCAACTATGAGGATAGTGAAATAGTGAGAAACCAACGAGGTAGTGAGCAACTAACATATATTAAGAGTTTATGCCCATTGTTGTTATGATTCATTGGATTTTTGTTTGCAACATTATTAGTCTTTTTTGTCTTTTCACGCATATGTATGTAAACGTCTAGCACATCTTACAAAATGCTCTAATTATACTAGGACTTAGCAACCTTAAGACCCTAAACTTTTACTACCTTTCCAATAAATTTTTTTTGTTTATATAATTATGCAAAGTGTATAACTTCCAAAGAAAAAAATTTACATGAAATTAAATTCCTACCATCCACTTAATAAATTTTAATAATAAAATTAAAATTTTAAAAAACCTCCTTCAAAATAAACATATCTATTAACATAAATACATAAAACTACTATACCTTACCATTCAGTCACGCATTCCCCGGGCACGGTGCAATAGTCGGGTAGCAATAGTAGGCTAATTTGATAGGCAACAAAAGAGGAAGGAACGAAGCTGATTTAATATAATTTAATATTGCCAATGATCATGTTTAGTTGCGGAAAATAACATTTAGATGCGAACTAGGTTATCCAATTTCCAATTCGCGTAAACCAAATGATGATTAAAGACAAATAATGATCTACAGATTCCACTGATCATGTCATGTTGTTTACTGAAGTTTTCTTTCAGAAAATTTTTGCCCAAAATTTGAAAACTTAATATGGGAAACGAAAAAAAAAAAAACACATTCGAAAGTAAGAATCTTTATGGACATAACAGATAGAGTAAAATACAATTAGTTCAGAAAGTTGAATGAAATACCTATTAATATTTTTGTGTAAAATCTAGACACTTGAACTTTTAGAAAAATTTAAATTATAAAATTTAAAAACTTTGTTTTAAAAAAAAATTATTTTATTATATATTTTTATATGATAGATTAAATTTGATTTTATTTTTAAATAAGTGTTACGTAGTAGTTAGTATTTGAAGCCTAATTTAAATATGAATAATTAGAATATGAATTGTTGATATGATGTGAGATGATTAATTAAATCCTTCATTAAAAAAAATAAGAAATAATGTAGTGCTAAAATGTTGTGTTTGGGTGAGCACCTTACTTGTTGGTTGGAGTGAAGCTTTATAACTTTATTTGTTTGAGGGTGTTTGGCTCAAATTGATATGGAGGAACTTATACTCAATTCAATGAAATGTCAATTCCTAGAACTTGTTTTGCATAACCAATTGTCTCTTAGGAAGTTGATGGGAATTGTACATGATTGATGTATAGCTAAATGCAATTGTGTTTGTGGCAGTGAAGGCATGATAATATGGAACAAATTTTTTAATGTTATCTCTCAAATGACATCCCCTTTTAAATAGAACTTCTTTCCTTGCGCAGAAAAATGGAATTGGGGTGATCTATAATTTGTGATTTAATATTAAATTAAATTTTATAAACAAGTTAATTAATATTTATGCCTTAAGGCATTACTATTTGAAAACAACTTTCCTCTGTGCATTGTGTCATAACCTGAAACCATTAGATTATATGTTAAACGATTAAAACATATTCAGCCCTTGAATGAAAAGACAAACGTAGTTACAATGTAGTTATATAACTCATTAGTTATTAGGAAGGGTTTATAAGGCTTCTTCTTGTGCGTTTAGAACCGCTTGGCCCTTCAGATTTTCCTGCGCTTGGAAAATGGATTGCAGTAGTAGCAAACTCAATTCCAGTCTCGACCAGTCTTATTTTCCTCACACACAGAAGAATGCGGAGGAAAATTTCAGTAGAGAAATATAACTCAGATTTGCATGCCATGTCGCGTCTTAAGAGATAATAAGTCCCAAAAATGGATAGTGAAATTGGTTTCTATAATCATCGCATGAATTCACGAGTTAGTAATTTCTTTCCAGTCAGTGTTTTTGTGCCGCATCGTAAGAGATAATAAGTCCCAAAAATGGATAGTGAAATTGGTTTCTATCGTCGTCGCATGAATTCATAGGTTAGGAATTTCTTTCCAGTCAGGGTTTTTGTGCTTCAGTTAACATAACTTTTCAATTCTGTTCGAAACCTGAAGATACGCCTATGGGTCCGGTAAATTTGTTCAGTTTCGATCAAAGGAGGCGCTAAGTTTACTGAAAGTTAAATTAAATGATAGTTTGGTTTGAACTCGAAGCCTGAAGATACACCTATGTCTCCTGTAGTCTCCCGTAAATTTTTTCAGTTTTGATCAAAGAAGTCGTTTTTGCTTAAATCTTTTTACATGACAAATAATCAGATAAATGATTTTTCAGAAATGCAAATCATACAAATAATATTTTCCAAGGAAACAACCAATAAGTATGATTTTCAGATCTACAACTCTAAGTTGTACAGAGCTTCAACTGCTTTGTAGGTGCAAGAAAAGTACATGTTTTTGTTAAATTTGGTAATTTTATAAAAAATTCTAGGCCGAAAACTTTGTTTGTTATTTGATTTTTGGTGTCTAAATAGGCATTGTTATGTATTAAATTTCATTTTTGACAACTATTGTGAAATTTAACAATTTATATTAATTTTTTCAAATTTCTATAAATTTCATTTTTGACAGCTATTATGAAATTTAGTAATTTCTCACAATTTTTTTCAAATTTGTAGATCTGTAACTTTTTTGTCATTCAATTTTAGTTTACAAGTGGTGCTATTAAATTTATTTTTCTACAAGTATATAGTTACAAATTAAAGAATAGTTTCTTACATGCTATCAATCTGAAAAAAATTTCGATAAATTTGATAACGGATTAGTGTACTAAAAGTTAAATTAAGTGAATGCAGTTTAAACTTATCTTGAAGATACACTTATGGATTTGGTAAATCTTCGGTAAATTTGTTCAGTTTCGATCAAAGAAGGCGCTAAGTGTATTAGAAGTTAGATTAAACGATAGTGTGGTTTGAACTCGAAACCTCAAGATACACCTATGGTTTTGGTAAATCTGTTTGAAAATCTGTTTAGTTTCTATTGAAGAAGCATATTTGTAGAAATCTTTTTACAAAAAAGAGAAAAAATCAGTTTATATTATTTATCTGTGTTTTGCTGAAATTTTTTCACATAAAAAATAATAATATAAATGATTTTTCAAAATGTAAATTTCACACATAATATTGTCTTAATTTAACTAGTTTTTTTTTCTTGAATTTATAGGGAATTTTGTAAATCCAAGTTATAGCTATCAAACTTTAAAATTTTGGGTGACGAAATTTTAATTAAATTCTGCTAAGATGTTGGTAAATCCAAGTTATCGCTATCAAACATCAAGATTTTGGGTGCCCTATAGATTTTAGATGGTGCTGAATCCATTTTCACCAAAAAAAAATATGATTCAAAAACTCCTAATGCAAAATTTCTTAATTTTTTTGGCCAGGATTCTAGCCACTTTTATAGTCTTAGTAGCAATTCCTCCGTCTCTTTATAAACAACTCTACGCTGTACAGACTATGGGTTGCTTGTTAGGTGGAAAAAAAGTACATATTTTTGTTAAATTTTGTAATTTTTTAAAATATTCTAGGCCGGAAACTTTGTTTCTTATTTGATTTCTGGTGTCAAAGTAAGCATTGTTATTTATTAAATTTTTTCTTCTTTATAGGGATACGTTTACATTTTTTTGTTTTACAGCTATTGGGAAATTTAGTTTATAGAAATTTTTATTTTTTACATCTACACATTTACAATTTTTAATTTTTGACACTGATACATTGACAAATTTTTAATTTTTAATACATGTTTGTTATGATTTTGTTTAATCATATTAATATATATAAATATGATTTATTATTTATAGATTTTGTTTTATCATATCCTTATTATTATTTGAAAACAACTCTCATGTGTGTATAGGGGAGCAACACTATTTTACGGAAATGTGTGATGTTCAGTATCTAGAAAGGAGGGAACGTGAATATGATACCAAGGCCTCTATAGATTTCTACATAGTAAGATGCTTTTCTCTGATCTGTTCCACTTATGTATATATATCAGAACTACCCAACATTACTAGATAGATAGGGAAGTTATTCTACAAACCCATTTCTTACTAGAGTCCTAGTGTGAAGGAGGGAATGTGAATATCATACCAAGGCGGAATGTGAATATGATACCAAGGCCTCTATAGATTTCTATACAGTAAGATGGTTTGCTCTGATCTGTTCCACTTATGTATATATATCGGAACTACCCAAAATTACTAGATAGATAGGGAAGTTATTCTGCAACCCCATTTCTTACGGGAGTCCTAGTGTGAGTTCCAGCATAACTGATATCAAAATTTTCTTAGCTTAGTTTTTTAAGCTTGAGATATTTTTCTGACTGATTGATCACAACACTGATTGGCTTTTGTTGATTCTTGCTGATTCACATCCACTCCAAACAATGTCATTTTTGACTGGAGTCCAGTGTGAGTTCCAGCATCACTGATATCAAAATTTTCTTAGCTTTGTTTTTTAAGCTTGATATTATTTTCTAACTAAAGGATCACAATACTGATTAGCTTTTTTTTATTCTTGCAGATTCATATCCACTCCAAACAATTCCATGGATCTCTTTAAGTATCTTATGGCATTTCCTTTGCAACATATGGTAATGGTGCAATTGCTAGTTATGAATAATTCGTAATACCAATTGTTTTATCCTTAATTTAAGGGAAAAATGACTAGCATCTATGTTTGTTTAAAGGAAATAAGAAAAAATAAATTTAACAATCCAATTGAAACATATGAGAAATTGAAGGCTAATCTCCCCATAAATGCTTAGCAATTTCCAACTACTTGAAGTAGAATATGGAACTTCAAACTAGGATGAAAGCTAATCTCCCAATAAATGTTGAGCAATCTCCAACGACTTGAAGTAGAATATCCAACTTCAAAGTGGGATCCTGGCAATACCTGGTGGGAGTTTCAAATAATTTGACCTACAAAAACAATAGACAATAATAAGAGACACACTAAATGATTAAAAATAAAAATTCTTGAATTGAAAAATATCAATTTCTTGAATTCTTGAATTCTTGTTATAAGATCACTTTCTAGAATTCTTGTTGAGACTTCTTAAATTAAATTTGGAGAAAATCTCATGAATGTGAAAACAATAGGATTTGTTGCTAAATTGACTCCATCTAATCCTGATGTGGAGTTATTGCATCCTATTTTGTTGTGATTAAATTTATGATTCAGTTTCTACTCCCAGCTATAAAATGTAAGCCCGTAGAGGAAAATGAGTATGATGAGGGATGTGAGGTGAGTGGAAGTGGAGATGAGAAACTATGCTGTTGTAATGCTCTTGTTGATGAATGAGATTGCCGATGCCCCTGTTTGGTGAACATAGCCCAGATTGGTTGGGTGAACGACGTTAAATCTTCTTGTCTTATTTGTTTTATGCTATGTGTCTGATTGTTTATTTAAGTTTCTTCGTTGTTTTTCTCAACAATTTGGTATCAGAGCGCAGATGAGAACGCAGGTCATTTGATTGCTGTGTGTGTTTGTGTTAACTAGTTTCAAAAGGGCACTGTGTCGAATACTAGATCACATGAGACACTGAGATTTGGTAAGCATCGGACGGAAAGTGAATTGAGAAAGACCGTAGCAGTGTATGTTAATGAATCAAATAATCTGATTTAATTCTTTGCTGTGAGAAGAACCATTAGAATACAGAGCCATGAGCTGTGACCAGCGCTGAGTTCGTTTGACTGTGAGGGCCGGTTGAAGGCAGCTGGTATCTGTAAACAAACCCGCACATAGAGTGATTGAGGCCGGGTTCGCTGTGGTCATAGCCTGCATGAGCCGTTGCCTAGTATAAGTTGTTGTGGGTAAATTGCCGTGAGTAGCAGATCTACCTGAGACCGTGAATTGAAGACTCTTGAGCCGTGGCCTACCGAGAGGCTGTGAGGCCAGATTTTCTGAGCGTAGACCAACTTGCACAAAGGTGGAGACAGTTATCAGTTTAATCAATTCATTTTTTTTTGTTGCTTGTGCATTATTATTATGAACAGCAACATGTAAGGCCATCTTGCAGCATGAGAAATATTTCGGTTGTATTATTAGTGTGATGGATTTTGCAATCGGTATAAAAATCACGGTAAGCCATATGAAACGGCAAGTCACATGACTGTGAAAGCTACATCAGAGATCAGTGCATGCGTGAAGACTGTTGGCATGCGTGGATCGAGCTGGCACTAGTATGTAAACTAAAAATAGATATCCATTAATAAAAAGACCGTTCTTACACAACCTAATACAAACAACCAAGATTTTGAACATGTCCACTATGCAAAAAAAGAAAATATAGGGCTGGTATATAACCCCCAAATCCTCCCTGGATGCGGGTGACAGAACTGACATGAATGACAATTACTTCTCACACATATCGGAGGATGGAGATCTTCTGCATAGATCCTCCCCTGACACAGATCCTCCAACCGTTAGCCATCCACACGAGACAAACAGAATAAGGTATGATGATGAGACGCTCGGAACAACGTCACCCTGTCCAGGGCCCTTCTGCAGCGATGACCATAACTGATTATCATGATTGATCTGTACATCGGCCATCCCTCTTCCCTCGAGCCTTCTCAGGCGATCGGTCATGGCATGAAGCTACATGCGAGACATACTCATTTCCATCATCCACACATGTGTCCTAGCCCCTTTAAAAGGATGAGCTCTCAATCCCGAGCAACGCACAGTATTTTCCCTCTAATTTTTGGTTTTTTAACTCTGCTCTCGCTCTTCCCTGATTTCATAAGGCCGCGTAGCCCACGCGCAGCCCTATTCTCAATGCTGCGTTGTGCAGTCCCCTCTAGGCTGTGACATCCCAATCGGCGCACTGCTTCCCCATCCCTTCCAACCCCCTGATCCTTAATGTTGTTTTTCCCCCTGCTGCATATCCCTCCCTTGACATCTCCCCCCTGCCTCATTGTGCAATGGCCCTCAGATTATGCCAAAGAACCATCCGAGATGGATAGAGAGGGGATCTCCCTGGACGTTATCACCGTGGCAAGGACAATTTACTAGAGTCGATGGAACGCTCCTCCTCTGGCATGTTTGCGCAATAGAGCCCTAACCCTGAGCAGGACGAATCTGCCCCTATGCAAGTTGCGCAAAGAGGTAGGCGCAACCCGCGGAAGTCTACCATAGCGCACCAGAGGCACCCCTAGCCCCGCAATACTAACCCGTTGTTGGTCCAGGAGAAGGAAGACTATGAATCGAATGTCTGGGTGATTGATTCCAATGGAAACTGCACACAAGGCCTTGATGGAGAAGGTTCGGAGTACCCCATCCTCTACGCACCGGTCCCCAAACCCTGACATTCAGTCGCAGATTCAAAGGAAGCGGTTGCGTAGGCACCTACTTTCCCCATTGAAGAGGAGGTCCCAAATAGCGATGATGAAGATGAAGATTGACGCCAGTGCAGCTGCACATCTCTTCCATATTTTTTGTTAAGCATGCCACCATCAGTTTTTTTTCTGCCTTAGTTTTGGTCGGGCTAGTTTCCTCCTCCGAGGCATCCCCAAAACTGAGTAACTAAGATTGAGATTGGCTAAGCACAGACTTCCAACCCCACCTATAACATATGTAACGTTTCGTTTTTTAAATTAATAAAATAGCTTAACTTTAAAAAAAAAAAAAAAAAAAAAAACCCAAATCCTTAGGGTTTCTATACAATTGCCGATACAAAACCCATCTTGAGGGTTTACACCCTTGTCGACTTGAAAATATTAACAGAATTTACAGTACTTGGTATCATCAACATATGAAACCACGAAAAGAACAAACGAATAATCCTCGTGCAGGGAGCATGGTGAAGCCAACCACCAACCACCAGGTCTTATGTTATGGTAAACTCGACAACAAAGAGATACATAGTTAGAATCAATATAGCCAGACATGAGTAGGAAAAATTCTTAAGTTGTAGAATATCAAAGCAAAGTGATGGATTACCTTACATTGGAAACCCTCAAAACCCTCTCTACTTCCAGGAACTTCCACCAAGTTCTTCCACGGAAGATGATCCATCAATGAATGAGTTTTCAGGTAACTAAAGGATAAGGAGAGCCCGACTTCCCTGGTTGGTCCAATCGCCATGGAGCCTGGACTGCCGAGCAATTCCAAACCCTTAACATTGCATTCACCTATCACTAGTGGGAATAACGTTTCAGGAACCAATTTCGAATTACTGAGGCACATACATAACTCAGACAATGTAGCTTCAACACAGTTAAGGAAAGAATAAAGGAACATGGAAGGCTCTCAGAGAAGAATTATGATTTAAGCAAATGCCAAACATAGATTCTGAAGGCCGAGAAAGACATTTATCGCTAAAAAAAAACCCACCAGCACCGTTGGATGAGACCCCACAAGATCTACGACATGGTAAGTATCTATTGGTTGTATGGTGGAAAATTCGAGAAAATAAAAATTTATTGCGGAACAACTCGTACCCATCCAACACCAGTAACGTTAAGGTTAAATTCATATCAAACTTAGCCTTAATTGTTGAGTAGTGTTAAGAGGTATCAGTTATTGAACCGTCCGAAACACTTGAAACATATAGTTTATGACAAGATAAACATATTAATAAATTAAAAGAGCTATTTACGTCATCCAATACGCTGAATGGTAAACATATGTAGAAATTATTACATGTGAAATTATTATTTATATGTGATTTGGTAAATGTAAAAACAATTTTGTTTTTTTGATTTGTTATGGATGTCCGTTACATACATGAAACCTACGAAGAAAGAATAAAAGAAATGATGATATTTTTCATGAAGCAAATGTATGTAAATTTTTCTTAGGAAAACCTAAAGCAAATAATTTATTTTATTAAAAAAAAGTTGCCAAGAAATTATGAGAGAAAATTAGATTAGCATGTTTCTTATAAATTTTTAATACGAATATGTATACAATAATAATATCCATTATATTGGAATTATTGAAAAATAATTCTATGTTAATTCTTGAAAACAAAATATTAATTGCATGCATTACTTTATTAGATTTCCAAGTGAAATGACTTTTCGTACATTATCAGATCCTTGGAAAAGAGAAAAGTTAATTAGATTAGTTTTCTTTAAAGAGTTTTCATGAATATATATGCATATATGGCCCATGTTGTTTATTTAAATATTGCAAGGATTTGATTGTAGGAAGACTTGCATAGGAGAATTGATGAAAAATAAATTTGGTTTTCTATAAGATGCATATGAACTTTGTTCATACAAGAACAAGAACACATGCTTGTTTCTTGAAAATATTGAAAATATTATGTGCATTGAAGTAACAGGTAATTGTGTTAGAAAAAAAACACATGTTACATCCAGAAAAAGGTAGTCAATGCGGTATAGAAAATATGTTTTGCGTGTAGATAAAGAAAATTATAATGTTAATTTTCTTGAAAAGATTGTTTGGCTAGGTTAATTGTGTTAATTTATTGATTTAGGTGTGTAAATATTAACTTTGTTGATGTTGATGATGATGATGCCACTGAGACCAATCTTTGGTCTATTGGACCTAAAGAAAAGAGTTATTTAATTTTATTTAAGATTTTATTTCTATGCTCAAAAAGCTCGGAGAGAAACCTCCCAAGCTCACTATAATTTTGACATAGGAAGGTCAATATTGCAACAAAGTTATTATTGCCAAGGTTTTATGCATGAAAGATGCCTATCTATGGTAATTCCTTTAAAAGAGAAGAATGATAAAATTTCATGTAAAAAGATAGATTAATTAGTTTATATCAATTTTTTTTGAAAAAGAAGTCTGTATTTGATTAAAAAAACAATAGTTAATGATGGTAGAATTCTAGAGAAGATAAGTGATTAATTTTATGCTATCATAACTATTATGTTAGCTTTTTTTGGAATAAGATTATGTATATGCATGCAAGGTTTATATTAGCTTTAGTTGGAAATAATATACATTTATATGTTGGGAATGATAACATGTTGTGTTATCCTACATTGGAAAAGAAGATGAATTACATGCACAAAAACCATATTAATGTGTTGGTTTCCTTGGAATATATATATGTGTGTGTGTGTGTGTGTGTGTGGGTAATGTTGGTATAATATTTGGAAAATAAGACATGTATTTTTATGTTTTATTGAATTAGTGTTATGCAAAAGAAAATGTGTTTTTGCTTGCCCTATTATGTTAGATTTCATTGTAAATTAAACATGTGTTTACATGCTCTATTCTTTTGAGAATTTTTGTTTTGCAAAGTGTATGCATATGAATGGTTAGGAACAACATTAATTGTGTTAGCTTTCTTTACATATTTTCATGCACCAAAAGTAATATTTTAAGGGCTATCTCTTTTGATAAATTTTATGTTATTCGCATGCAAGGAGATCATAACTGATTTGTTCGTTTCCTTGAAAGGAATGTTTGGAAAATCGTAGCGATTTGTCTTGCAAGATTGTGTGATAATGTGAGGGGAATATTATTCAATATGTTATTTGTTTATAGAAATGCATTAATGGTTATACACATAACTAATGAATATGCAATGTTTTTAAAGGAAACATGTCACGATATTTTATTTTTATTTCATGAATTTACATGAGATGGTGAAGCACCACTAATATAGATTTATGAATTTTTATTGATTAGTACTTGATTTAATCATGATATCAAAGGTTGATGACAATAACAATTGGAGGAAAAGTATGCCAACAATAAATATGGATTAAGTTATGATTATGGAAGGAAATAAGTTTGTGGTCTATGCATATTGAAGGAATATCCGTTGTAGGATAATAAACTGATGGGCCCTAAAGACTCAATGATGAAGGGTTTGTGGGTAAATGATGTCATGATGATGTAAGAGCTTATAACAAGTTATGTTGTTTCTGAGATGATATTAGTTGTAATATTTTATGACAATGGCCGAGGGATGGACTTCCTTATAACCGTTGAGTGGAGGATGAACACCTTCACGAGTATTTAATAATAAAATTAAACATTTGTTTGTTTTTATCCTATCCTACATGGTTTGTAGGATATATCGTTGTCTACTAATGTTGTTTCCTATTGTGTTGTTGTTATCATCTTGATTGTTTATATTATTAAGAATATGATTATCTAACCGAGTTAAAAGAATCATGGAATTGATGTAAGGTTACATCAGAAAGTTTATGTTAATATGCTACAAAAATGGTTGTTAATGATTATGTAATTTACTATTCTCTTACTAAAGCTACTGTATGTAATGATGAAGGTCTAATGGTTAGTGAAGAATCTCGAATATTAATTTGGATAGTTATATGTGGGTAAATTGTGTAAAATTTTTCTCTCTCCATACATTTGCATGGTAACCTCTTACAAGGGACCTTTATCTCTCTATGTATTTTTTCTTCCTTCTCATGTATATATGGAATTAATATATATCATGATATATTAATATATACTATAATGTAACAAATTTAATATTATGCTATATTTAATATTTTATTAATCCAAAGTTATTAAATTTAATAATATTAATATAATTATTATATTTTTAATATGAATATTAATATCTCAATATTAATATTAGAGTTAATGACGTTTTTTATATAGCATGATAACAAAATTTTCAAATATAACAACTTTGAGGTTGAAATATTGATGTCTTTAGATATTTTAATATATCCATAGGATATTGTTTTCTTTTTTAGATTCTTTGTGTTGAATTAACCCTTTTACTTTCATTTCAGAAATGGTATTGGCTTAGTAAAAAGTAAACATGTTTAATATTTTACCTAATTTCAAATTTTTATGTGGTATATTTTTTTGTTGAAGATAAATTTATGAACTATTCAAATTTATGATAAAGAACTATTCAAAAAATGATATAATTGTATGGTAATTTTTTTTAATTTATAAAATTGTTTTCATTTTTATTTAGAGATGAAATTATTTTTTTCTATTTTAATATTTTATATAGACAAACAAACTTACACATACCCTTCATAATAAGCTATAAAATATATCTCTCAACACAATAAAGTTTCCATTCAAATACCATAATCTTGCTTCTCTCGTGTGCAGGAGCTTTATCCTATCGGATTTTTCGCCCTTAAATTGCCACAGACTTGTTATTTAAATAATGGAACGCTTCTCTTAGGGCGAGAACTTTATGGTGTCAAATATGTTGCATGTGACTGTAATAATTCCAGCAGGAACTTAGACATATGGGGATTGGAATAAATTCAACTCAAAGTCAACGGAATTGAGAGGTTTGTCATGATAAATATAAAGCTTGTTGTTGGAATCAAATAGGAAAACCATGATAAATATAAAGGAGTGTAAAATATTAATTTTTTTATTATAGTTTAAGCTTTATGTATGGAAGATGTTTATCTATGGTAATTTTTTAAAAATAGAAGAATGATAAAATTGCATGTAGAAAGATAGATAAATTAGTTTACATTAACTTTTTTTGAAAAAGAAGTATGTATTTGTTTATAGGAAAACAATAGTTAATAATGGTAGAATTCTAGAGAAGAGAAAATGTGTTGAGTATGGTTAAAGAAGGGTTATTATGATAAGCTATTGCATGCACAAACAATAGTCATTGTTTGATAGAGATATGGTATTTACATGAATAGAAGAACTATTGATTTATATTTCTTTCGAAAAAATTACATGTGATTATTTTTATGCTGTTATTTTTTTTGGAATAAGATCATGTATATGCATGCAAGATTTGTATTAGCTTTAGTTGGAAATAATATACATTTATATGTTGGAAATGATAACATGTTGTGTTATCTTACATTGGAAAAGATTCTTTGGAAAAGAAGATGAATTACATGCACAAAAACCATATTAATGTGTTGGTTTCCTTGGAATATATATATATATGGGTAATGTTGGTATAATATTTGAAAAGTAAGAAATGTATTTTTATGTTTTATTGAGAGTGTTATGCAAAAGAAAATGTGTTTTTTCTTGCCCTATTATGCTAGATTTCCTTGGAAATGAAACATGTGTTTGCATGCTCTATTATGTTAAGCTTCCTTTTGGGATTTTTTTTCTACAAAGTGTATGCATTTGAATGGTTAGGAACAAAATTAATAGTGTTAGCCTTCTTTATGTATTTCAATCCACCAAAATTAATATTTTCAGGGTTAGTTCTTTTGATAAAGTTTATGTAATTCGCATGCAAGGAGATCATAACTGATGTGTTCATTTCCTTTAAAGGAATGTTTGGACAATTGTAGCAATTTGTCTTGCAAGAATGTGTGATTATGCAAGGGGAGTATTTTTCAATTTGTTATTTGTTTATAGAAATGCATTAATGGTTATGCACTTATAACTAATGGATATGCAATGTTATTAAAGGAACCATGTCACCATATTTTATTTTTATTTCATGAATTTACATGAATAGATGGTGAAGCACCACTAGTATAGATTTATGAATTGTTATTGATTAATACTTGATTTAGTCATGATATCAAGGATTCTTGACAATAACAATTGCGGGGAAAAGATACCAAAAATAAATATGGATTAAGTTATGATTATGGAGAGAAATACGTTAGTGGTACATGCAGTTGAAGGAATATGGTTGGGATATTCAACTAATGGCAAGAAAACGGCCCTAAAAACTCAAGTTGATAGGTTTTGTGGGTAAATGATGTCATGATGATGTAAAAACAAAAGACCGATTATATTGTTTCTAGACGATATTAGTTGTAACATCTTACGAAAATGGGTCGAGGGATGGACTTCCTTGTAACCTTGAGTGGGGGATGAACACCCTCAGGAGTGTTTAATAATAAAATAAAACATTTGTTTGTTTTTATCCTATCCTACATGGTTTGTAGGGTATATCCCTGTCTACTGATGTCGTTTCCTATTGTTTCATTGTTATGATGTTGATTTTTTATATTATTAAGAATATGATTATCTAATTGAGCTAAAGGAATCATGGAATTGATGAAAAGTTAAATCAGAAAGCTTATGTTAATATTCTACAAAAACGGTTGTTAATGGTTATGTAATTTACTATTCCCCTACTAATGCTACTGTATGTAATGATGAAAGTGTAATGGTTAATGAGGAATACGGAATATTAATTTGGATAGTTATCTGTGGTTAAATTGTGTAAAATTTTTCTCTCTCCATACATTTGCATGGTAACCTCTTACCAGGGACCTCTATTGCTCTATGTATTTTTTCTTCTTTCCCATGTATATCTAAAATTAGTATATATCATGATATATTAATATATACTATACTGTAACAAATTTAATATTATGTTATATTTAATATTCTATTAATCCAAAAGTATTAAATTTAATAATATTAATATTATTATAAATTTTTTAATATGAATATTAATATTTCAATATCAATATTAGATTTAATGACATTTTTTATATGGCATGATCACAAAATTTTCAAATATAACAACTTTGAGGTTTAAATATTGATGTTTTTATATATTTTAATATATTTATAGGATATTGGTTTCTTTTTTAGATTTTTTGTGTTAAATTAACCTTTTTATTTTCATTTCAGAAATGGTATTGGCTTAGTAAAGAGTAAAGATGTTTAATATTTTACCTAATTTCAAATTTTAATGTGGTATAATTTTTTGTTAAAGATAAATTTATGAACTATTCAAATTCAACGTATATGATAAAAAAACTATTCAAAGAATGATATAATATAATTATATTGTAATTTTTTTTAATTTATAAAATTGTTTTCAATTTTATTTAAAGACAACATTATTATTTTCTATTTTAATATTTTAGATAGACAAACAAACTTACATATACCTTATATACCTTTTATACGAGGCTATAAAATTTATCTCTGAACACAATAAAGTTTCCATTCAAATACTATAACCTTGCTTCTCTGGTGTGCAGGAACTTTATCCTATCGGATTTTTCGCCCTTCAAGTTGTCACAGACTTGTTATTCAAATAAGGAAACGCTTCTCTTAGGGCGAGAACTTTATGGTGTCAAATCTGTTGCATGTGACTGTAATAAATCCAGCAGGAACTTAGACATATGGGGATTGGAATAAATCCAACTCAAAGTCAATGGAATTGAGAGGTTTGTCATGATAAATATAAGGCTTGTTGTTGGAATCAAATAGAAAAACCATTTCATTGCTCTGACATCTATATTTGTTGAGGCATTGGAGAACATCTACGTAAAAACACTTTGAGCCACTTCTTTGAAAATTTATAACGAGGTAAAAATTTAGATAAATTTCTTATGAAAGGTGTCTTTCATTTATTAAATTGTTTATTTATTTAGGTTTCTGATTGTCTTTCTATATTCTATTAATTTTAAACTTATATTAATATTTGGTTGATATAAGTGACATGCATGTATATGGGATTAGTAGGATAATTTTATTAGATTGGTAAAACTGAAGGAAAAAAGTGACCATATCGACATAGAGACCTGACTATTTTAGGGAGGAGATTAGCTAACATATTCTTCTCAACTATGAGGATAGTGAAATAGTGAGAAACCAACGAGGTAGTGAGCAACTAACATATATTAAGAGTTTATGCCCATTGTTGTTATGATTCATTGGATTTTTGTTTGCAACATTATTAGTCTTTTTTTGTCTTTTCACGCATATGTATGTAAATGTCTAGCACATCTTACAAAATGCTCTAATTATACTAGGACTTAGCAACCTTAAGACCCTCAACTTTTACTACTTTTCCAATGAATTTTTTTTGTTTATATAATTATACAAAGTGTATAACTTCCAAAGAAAAAAATTTACATGAAATTAAATTCCTACCATCCACTTAATAAATTTTAATAATAAAATTAAAATTTAAAAAAACCTCCTTCAAAATAAACATATCTATTAACATAAATACATAAAACTACTATACCTGACCATTCAGTCACACATTCCCCGGGCACGGTGCAATAGTCGGGTAGCAATAGTAGGCTAATATGATAGGCAACAAAAGAGGAGGGAACGAAGCTGATTTAATATAATTTAATATTGCCAATGATCATGTTTAGTTGCGGAAAATAACATTTAGATGCGAACTAGGTTTTGCAATTTCCAATTCGCGTAAACCAAATGATGATTAAAGACAAATAATGATCTACAGATTCCACTGATCATGTCATGTTGTTTTGCTGAAGTTTTCTTTCAGAAAATTTTTGCCCAAAATTTGAAAACTTAATATGAAAAAAAAAAAAACACATTCGAAAGTAAGAATCTTTATGGACATAACAGATAAAGTAAAATACAATTAGTTCAGAAAGTTGAATGAAATACGTATTAATATTTTTGTGTAAAATCTACAGACTTGAACTTTTAGAAAAATTTAAATTATAAAATTTAAAAACTTTGTTTTAAAAAAAAGTTATTTTATTATATATTTTTATATGGTAGATTAAATTTGATTTTATTTTTAAATAAGTGTTACGTAGTAGTTAGTATTTGAAGCCTAATTTAAATATGAATAATTAGAATATGAATTGTTGATATGATGTGAGATGATTAATTAAATCCTTCATTAAAAAAAATAAGAAATAATGTAGTGTTAAAATGTCGTGTTTGGGTGAGCACCTTACTTGTTGGTTGGAGTGAAGCTTTATAACTTTATTTGTTTGAGGGTGTTTGGCTCAAATTGATATGGAGGAACTTATACTCAATTCAATGAAATGTCAATTCCTAGAACTTGTTTTGCATAACCAATTGTCTCTTAGGAAGTTGATGGGAATTGTACATGATTGATATATAGCTAAATGCAATTTTGTCTTTGTGGCGATGAAAGGCATGATAATATGGAACAAATTTTTTAATGTTATCTCTCAAATGACATCCTTTTTAAATAGAACTATCTTTCATGCGGAAGTCGAATGGAGATTGGGGTGATCTAATTTGTGATTGTCTTGATGAAATTTTATAAACAAGATAGTATAATATTGCACTGTTGAGCATTACTATTTGAAACAAACTTTCTTGTGCATTGTGTCATAACCTGAAACCATTAGATTATATGTTAAACGATTAAAACATATTCAGCCCTTGAATGAAAAGACAAAAGTAGTTACAATGTAGTTATATAAATCATTAGTTATTAGGAAGGGTTTATAAGGCTTCTTCTTGTGCGTTTAGAACCGCTTGGCCCTTCAGATTTTCCTGCGCTTGGAAAATGGATTGCAGCAGTAGCAAACTCAATTCCAGTCTCGACCAGTCTTATTTTCCTCACACAGAGAAGAATGCGGAGGAAAATTTCAGTAGAGAAATATAACTCAGATTTGCATGCCATGTCGCGTCTTAAGAGATAATAATTCCCAAAAATGGATAGTGAAATTGGTTTCTACAATCGTCGCATGAATTCACGAGTTAGGAATTTCTTTCCTGTCAGTGTTTTTGTGCCGCATCGTAAGAGATAATAAGTCCCAAAAATGGATAGTGAAATTGGTTTCTATCGTCGTCGCATGAATTCATAGGTTAGGAATTTCTTTCCAGTCAGGGTTTTTGTGCTTCAGTTAACATAACTTTTCAATTCCATTCGAAACCTGAAGATACGCCTATGGCTCCGGTAAATTTGTTTAGTTTCGATCAAAGGAGGCGCTAAGTTTACTGAAAGTTAAATTAAATGATAGTTTGGTTTGAACTCGAAGCCTGAAGGTACACCTATGTCTCCTGTAGTCTCCCGTAAATTTTTTCAGTTTTGATCAAATAAGTCGTTTTTTCTTAAATCTTTTTACATGACAAATAATCAGATAAATGATTTTTCAGAAATGAAAATCATACAAATAATATTTTCCAAGGAAACAACCAATCAGTATGATTTTCAGATCTACAACTCTAAGTTGTACAGAGCTTCGACTGCTTTGTAGGTGCAAGAAAAGTAGATGTTTCTGTTAAATTTGGTAATTTTATAAAAAATTCTAGGCTGAAAAATTTGTTTGTTATTTGATTTTTGGTGTCTAAATAGGCATTGTTATGTATTAAATTTCATTTTTGACAATGATTGTGAAATTTAACAATTTATGTTAATTTTTTCAAATTTCTATAAATTTCATTTTTGACAGCTATTGTGAAATTTAGTAATTTCTCACAATTTTTTTCAAATTTGTAGATCTGTAACTTTTTTGTCATTCAATTTTAGTTTACAAGTGGTGCTATTAAATTTATTTTTCTACAAGTATATAGTTACAAATTAAAGAATAGTTTCTTACATGCTATCAATCTGAAAAAAATTTCGATAAATTTGAGAACGGATTTGTGTACTAAAAGTTAAATTAAGTGAATGCAGTTTAAACTTATCTTGAAGATACACTTATGGCTTCGGTAAATCTTCGGTAAATTTGTTCAGTTTCGATCAAAGAAGGCGCTAAGTGTATTAAAAGTTAAATTAAACGATAGTGTGGTTTGAACTCGAAACCTCAAGATACACCTATGGTTTTGGTAAATCTGTTTGAAAATCTGTTTAGTTTCTATTGAAGAAGCATATTTGTTGAAATCTTTTTACAAAAAAGAGAAAAAATCAGTTTATATTATTTATCTGTGTTTTGCTGAAATTTTTTCACATAAAAAATAATAATATAAATGATTTTTCAAAATGTAAATTTCACACATAATATTGTCTTAATTTAACTAGTTTTTTTTCTTGAATTTATAGGGAATTTTGTAAATCCAAGTTATAGCTATCAAACTTTAAAATTTTGGGTGACGAAATTTTAATTAAATTATGCTAAGATGTTGGTAAATCCAAGTTATCGCTATCAAACTTCAAGATTTTGGGTGCCCTATAGATTTTAGATGGTGCTGAATCCATTTTCACCAAAAAAATATATGATTCAAAAACTCCTAATGCAAAATTTCTTAATTTTTTTGGCCAGGATTCTAGCCACTTTTATAGTCTTAGTAGCAATTCCTCCGTCTCTATATAAACAACTCTACGCTGTACAGACTATGGGTTGCTTCTTAGGTGGAAAAAAAGTACATATTTTTGTTAAATTTTGTAATTTTTTAAAATATTCTAGGCCAGAAATTTTGTTTCTTATTTGATTTCTGGTGTCAAAGTAAGCATTGTTATTTATTAAATTTTTTCTTCTTTATAGGGATACGTTCACATTTTTTTGTTTTACAGCTATTGTGAAATTTAGTTTACAGAAATTTTTATTTTTTACATCTACACATTTACAATTTTTAATTTTTGACACTGATACATTGACAAATTTTTAATTTTTAATACATGTTTGTTATGATTTTGTTTAATCATATTAATATAATATAAATATGATTTATTACCATTTTTAATTTTTGACACTTATACATTGACAAATTTTTAATTGTTAATACATGTTTGTTATGATTTTGTTTAATCTTATTAATATAATATAAATATGATTTATTATTTATAGATTTTGTTTTATCATATCCTTATTATTATTTGAAAACAACTCTCCTGTGTGTATAGGGGAGCAACACTATTTTACCGAAATGTGTGATGTTCAGTATCTGGAAAGGAGGGAACGTGAATATGATACCAAGGCCTCTATAGATTTCTACATAGTAAGATGCTTTGCTATGATCTGTTCCACTTATGTATATATATCAGAACTACCCAACATTACTAGATAGATAGGGAAGTTATTCTACAAACCCATTTCTTACTAGAGTCCTAGTGTGAAGGAGGGAATGTGAATATCATACCAAGGCGGAATGTGAATATGATACCAAGGCCTCTATAGATTTCTATACAGTAATATGGTTTTCTACGGTCTGTTCCACTTGTATGTATGTAAACAAGACTACCCAAAATTACTAGATAGATAGGAAGTTGATACATAACCCCATTTCAGGTCTAGTGTGAGTTCCGTATAGCGTATCAGAATTTTCTTAGCTTTGTTTTTAAGCTTGAGATATTTCAGTGATTGATCTGTGCTTGATTGGCTTTTGTTGATTCTAATGATTCTTAACTGATTCATCCACTCCAGAAACAATGTCATTTTCTTTGAGTCCGATTAATGAGTTCTGACATCCTTTGATATCAAAATTTTCTTAGCTTGGTTTTTTAAGCTTGATATTATTTTCTGACTAAAGGATCACAATACTGATTAGCTTTTTTTTATTCTTGCGGATTCATATCCACTCCAAACAATGCCATGGATCTCTTTAAGTATCTTATGGCATTTCCTTTGCAACATATGGTAATGGTGCAATTCCTAGTTATGAATAATTCGTAATACCAATTGTTTTATCCTTAATTTAAGGGAAAAATGACTAGCATCTATGTTTGTTTAAAGGAAATATGAAAAAATAAATTTAACAATCCAATTGAAACATATGAGAAATTGAAGGCTAATCTCCCCATAAATTGTTAACAATTTCCAACTACTTGAAGTATAATATGGAACTTCAAACTGGGATGAAAGCTAATCTCCCAATAAATGTTGAGCAATCTCCAATGACTTGAAGTAGAATATCCAACTTCAAAGTGGGATCGTGGCAATACCTGGTGGGAGTTTCAAATAATTTGACCTACAAAAACAATAGACAATAATAAGAGACACACTAAAGGATTAAAAATGAAAATTCTTGAATTGAAAAATATCAATTTCTTGAATTCTTGAATTCTTGTTATAAGATCACTTTCTAGAATTCTTCTTGAGACTTCTTAAATTAAATTTGGAGAAAATCTCATGAATGTGAAAAAAATAGGATTTGTTGCTAAATTGACTCCGTCTAATCCTGATGTGGAGTGTTGCATCCTATTTTGTTGTGATTAAATTGATGATTCAGTTTCTACTCCCAGCTATAAAATGTAAGCCCGTAGAGGAAAATGAGTATGATGAGGGATGTGAGGTGAGTGGAAGTGGAGATGAGAAACTATGCTGTTGTACTGCTCTTGTTGATGAATGAGATTGCCGATGCCCTTGTTTGGTGGACATAGCCCAGATTGGTTGGGTGAACCACGTTAAATCTTCTTGTCTTATTTTTTTTATGCTATGTGTCTGATTGTTCATTTAAGTTTTTTAGTTGTTTTTCTCAACAATTTGGTATCAGAGCGTAGATGAGAACGCAGGTCGTTTGATTGCTGTGTGTGTTTGTGTTAACTAGTTTCAAAAGGGCACTGTGTCGAATACTAGATCACATGAGACACTAAGATTTGGTAAGCATTGGATGGAAAGTGAATTGAGAAAGATCGTAGCAGTGTATGTTAATGAATCAACTAATCTGATTTAATTCTTTGCTATGAAAAGAACCATTAGAATACAGATCCATGAGCTGTGACCAGAGCTGAGTTCGTTTGACTGTGAGGGCCAGTTGAAGGCAGCTGGTATCTGTAAAAAAACCTGCACGTAGAGTGATTGAGGTCGAGTCCGCTGTGGTCATAGCCTGCATGAGCCGTTGCCTAGTATAAGTTGTTGTGGGTAAATTTTCGTGAGTAGCAGATCTACCTGAGACCGTGAATTGAAGACTCTTGAGCCGTGGCCTACCGAGAGGCTGTGAGGCCAGATTTTCTGAGCGTAGACCAACTTGCACAAAGGTGGAGACAGTTATCAATTTAATCAATTCATTTTTTTTGTTGCTTGTGAATTATTATTATGAACAACAACCTGTAAGGCCATGTTGCAGCATGAGAAAGATTTCGGTGGTATTATTAGTGTGATGGATTTTGCAATCGGTATAAAAATCACGGTAAGCCATATGAAACGGCAAGTCACATGACTGTGAAAGCTACATCAGAGATCAGTGCGTGTGGGAAGACTGTTGGCATGCGTGGATCGAGCTGGCACTAGTATGTGAAAATGTTGGTGGTAGCATCAAGCTCAGAATGAAGATTTGTGTTTAAATGCCATTGATATCGATATAAAGTGAAATGCCATTTAAAACAAAATTTGATTTGCATTTTTTAGGAACCATTTAAAATCGATTTGTTTTAATGCACTTTTTTAAATCGATTTATATTTGAGTTCTATTCAAATTCCATATGTATTCATTTGACATATGTATTTAAATCTATTGATTATAATATCGATTTATTATATATCAAAGTTATTCTAATATGCCATTATATTAAGGCAAGGGCATTTTTTATAGGGGGAAGGCCATTTTTTTTTATCAAAATTATTAATTTTGATTAAAATAAAATCTTCATTTATTAAGATTTGAAATTGGAGATTTTTTGACATAAGGTACTAAACATGTCAAAAACTCAAAGTGCTCGAGATCGAGAAGTTCAATGGGAAAAACAACTTCGAGATCTAGAAAGTGAAGATGCATGATCTACTTGTACAACAAGGTGTGGCGAAGGCGCTTTTGGGCTAAGCCAAACAACCTTTCGCCATGAAAGATGACACAATCTTGAAAAGTTGTACAAGTAGATCGTGCATCTTCACTTTCAAGAAAACTACTGTTGGTTTGTGGACAAAGCTTGAAAAGTTGTACATGACAAAATCATTAACGAATAGGATTCTCATGAAGAGACAGTTGTACAGCTTGTGCGTGAAGGAAGGTACATCAATTACTGATCATTTGAATACCTTTAATACTCTCTTGGTGTAGTTAGAAAGTATAGAAGTAAAATTTGGATCAGAAGATAAAGCTGTAACTTTATTATGCTGGTTGCCCGAGTCATGGGATCATTTTGTTACTTCTATAAGTCTTAGTTCATCAGAAACCCTTGAATTTGATGATGTTGTTGGAGCTTTTTTATCTGAAGAAACAAGGAAAAGGCCAAATTCAAAAACCTCTACATCAGAAGCAATGATCGTTAGAGGTTGTTCTAAAGAAAGACGCTTCAGTAAGCAGAACAACTCGCAGTCAAAATCGAAAGGGAAGAAAAGTAAGGTAAACTACTGGTTTTGTGGCAAATCGGGACATTTGAAGAAGGACTATTGGAAGAGACATCAAACATCCAAAGGAGACTCTTCAACAGAGAAGAAAGAAGAAAACACGACAGATACAGGTTCGACATCCGTTTCAGTTATGAGTGATGAAGTGTTATCAGTTAGTTTGTCTAATCATGATCAACATTGGTTGTTACATTTTGGTGCGTCAAATCACATGTGCATTCATAGAGAATGGTTTAAATCTTATAAATCAATCAATGATGGAGTTGTTTACATGGGAAATGATGTCCCATGTAATATTGTGGGAATTGGAAGCATCTAGATTAAAATGTTAGATGGGACAAATAAAATTTTAACTGATGTAAGACACGTGCCTAAACTAAAAAAAAACCTCATCTATCTAGGAGTAATATACACAAATGGATATAAAACCCTTATTCAAGGCGGAGTAATGAAATTTTATAAAGGAATTTTACCAGTAATAAAAGCAAAGAAGGTTGGAAATATTTTTCAGTTAGAAGGAAGAACAGAGTCAAATCATGCTTCTACAGTATCTAAAAACGATAGTAATTCTATTCGTCTATGGCATCAACGGTTGGGCCATATGACTGAAAGAGGATTACAAATTTTATCTGATCGTAAGTTACTTCCTAGTCTAAAATCTTCTAAGTTAGATTTCTGCAAACATTTTCTATGTGGGAAACAAAGCAAACAAAAGTTTAAAACTGGAAAACATACTAGTAAGGGAATCATTGATTATATCCATTCTAATGTTTGGGGTCCATCTCGTACAACCTCAAATGGAGGATCGTCATATTTTGTATATTTTATTGATGATTTCTCTAGAAAAGTGTGGGTCTATATGTTAAAGAAAAAGTTTGATGTATTCATAGTTTTCAAACAGTTTCGAGCATTAGTTGAAAACATCACTGGAGGAACCATTAAATGTTTAAGAACTGAAAATGGTGGTGAGTTTACTTCAAAGTAATTTGATAATAATTTCAAGGAAGATGGGATCAAAATACATAGAACTACTGCTTATACTCCTCAACAAAATGGAGTTGTTGAACGCATGAACAAGACTCTTTTAGAGAGAGCAAGAAGTATGCTTAGTAATGCCAGTTTGTAGAAGGAACTATGGACAGAAGCAGTATGTACGGCTTGTTACTTGATAAATCAATCACCATGAACTGCAATAGGATGCAAAATTCCTCAAGAGGTATGGAAAGGCCATCCTTGTGATTATTCTAAACTGAATTTTTTTGGTTGTGATGTGTATGCTCTAATTCCGAAACATTAGCATTCTAGATTAGATCCTAAATAAAAAATATATATCTTTGTGGGATATGGTGATGGGACTAAGGGATACAGGTTGTGGGATCCTATTACTCACAAGATCATCATTAACAGAGATGTTAAATTCAATGAATCTTCACTTCAAAATCCAGATGTAGATGATAAATTGAAACAGGATAATGTACCTAAGTTTCAACATATTTAGTTTGAAACCAGTTCAAACACTGATGATAGTCCACATGAACAAGTTTCAGATGCAGATCATGAACAAGTCTCAGATGTAGATCATGAACATGTTTCAGATGTAGATCATGAAGAAGTTCCTACAGATAATAATCAGCAAATTCTGGAAGTACTAGAAACAGATTTAAGGAGGTCCATGAGAATTATACATCCTCGTAAAAGGTATGATTATTATATTACTTCAGTTGATTTAAACACTAATGATGATGAACCTTTGTGCTATTAGGAAGTTGTAGAAGGTTCTAATAGTGATAAGTGGAAAAAGGCTATGAAGGATGAGATGAAGGCATTAGACAAGAATGCCACATGGGATCTAGTTGAAATTCCTAAAGACAGAAAAACTGTGGGATGTAAATGGGTTTACAAATTGAAAAGGGGCGTTGATGATAAAGATAGGTACAAAGCAAGGCTGGTCGCGAAAGGTTTTTCTCAGGAAGAAAGAATTGACTTTCATGAGATATTTTCACCAGTTGTAAAAATTGTTTCAATTCGGATTGTGTTAGCATTAGTTTCTTTACTTGATTTAGAATTACAGCAACTATATGTTAAAACTCCATTTTTACATGGGTATTTAGATGAAGATATTTATATGGAACGACCTGAAGGGTTTGTTCAAAATCGCAACAAGAAATTTGTTTGCAGGCTCAAGAAATCATTGTATGGTCTGAAGCAGTCGCCTCGACAATGGTACAAGAAATTTGATTCTTTCATGATGAGTCAAAATTATATAAGAAGTGAATATGATCATTGTGTTTACTTTAAGAAATTGAGTAATGGCATGCTCATTATCTTAGTGTTATATGTTGACGATATGCTTTTACCAAGAAAAGTCATAACAGAGATCAATAGGTTAAAGGCTCAGATGGCTAGGACGTTTGATATGAAAGATCTAGGAGCAGCAAGACAGATTTTGGGCATGGATATTTTCAGGGACAGGAGCAATGGTAAGCTGTGGCTATCATAAAAGAAGTATATTGAGAAAATACTCTTGAGTTTTGGTATGAACAATGTGAAGCCTGTTTCAGTCCCTTTAGCTTCCCATTTTAAGCTTTCTTCAAGTTTATGTCCTAACACAAATGAAGAAAAGGAATATATGTCTCGAATTCCATATGCCAATGTAGTGGGTTGTTTGATGTATGCGATGGTTAGTACATGACCATATATTTCACATGCAGTTGGGGTTGTCAGCAGGTATATGGAAAATCCAGGAAAAGAACATTGGTCAGCAGTGAAATGGGTGCTTCGGTATCTGAGAGGCACAAGTGATTATTGTATCACTTATAACAGAAGTAGTGAATTTGTTTACGGATATGCTGATTCCGATTTTGCAGGTGATTTGGATATGATAAGGTCAACTTCAGGATATTTCTTTACTCTTGCAGGTGGAGCTATAAGCTGGATGTAAAATCTACAAAACATTATTGCTTTATCCACTACAGAAGCAGAATACATAGCTACTTCACATGCTTGCAAAGAAGCGGTTTGGTTGAAAGGTTTGTTTGGTGATTTTGGTAGGTTGCAGGACAACATAAAGTTATTTTGTGATAGTCAAAGTGCAATTCACTTGGCTAAAAATCCAGCCTATCATAGTAAATCAAAGCATATACCTATAAAGTACCATTTTGTAAGACAAGTTATCACTGAACGGGGAGTCTCTCTTGAAAAAGTGCATACAAAGGAAAATTGTGCAGACATATTCACGAACCCTTTTTTTTTAGAGAAGCTACGATGGTGTCTGGCTTCTCTTGGCTTGCAGAAAATATAAAAATAATAATGGAACAGGGTATCAGGCTAATTGTTGTCAAGGTGGATATTGTTGAGATTTCTTAAATTAAATATGGAGAAAATCTCATGAATGTGACAACAATAGGATTTGTTGCTAAATTGACTCCATCTAATCCTGATGTGGAGTTATTGCATCTTATTTTGTTGTGATTAAATTTATGATTCAGTTTCTACTCCCAGCTATAAAATGTAAGCCCGTAGAGGCAAATGAGTATGATGAGGGATGTGAGGTGAGTAGAAGAGAAGTGCAGATGAGAAACTCTGCTATTGTAATGCTCTTGTTGATGAATGAGATTGCCGATGCCCCTGTTTGGTGGACGTAGCCCAGGTTGGTTGGGTGAACCACGTTAAATCTTCTTGTCTTCTTTGTTTTATGTTGTGTGTCTGATAGTTTATTTAAGTTTTTCCATTGCTTTTCTCAACACTTCTTATATACTCTAATGTAAGGGCACAAAAATAACAATAGTGGGTTTTATGGGGCACAATAATAACAATATCGGGGCTATAGGGGTACAACAATAATAAAGAGAAATTATAAAAACTACGAGTAAATAAAAAAAATTCAACAAATTTAGGGAAAAATGATCACTAGATATTAAAAATTAGTAGCTCTACATCAATAAAAATATCTTAGTAAAATTAGAAAAGAAATGCTAACAACATTCTAAAACTAATAACTAATTATAAAAAATATGTGTAAATGAGAATAAAAATTATGATTCATGTAATTGGAATTGAAAATAGAGAAAAAAAATAGAAAAAGACAAAAAAAAAGTACAAATAAAATTAAAAAATAATAAAACTTAAAAATATATATTGGAAAAACATTTAATTATTTTTTCCTCTTTAAAATTTGTCATCTTTAAAAAAAATAAAAAAATGTTAAAAAATAAAAATAAAATGGAAAATGTTCTTTTAATCATTTTCTCCTCTTCAAAAATTTGCATCTTAAATTGAGAAAATCTATAATTCATGAAAATGGAAATAATAGAAAAAGACAAAAAAATCAAAAGTTTAAATAAAAAGAAATAAAACTAAAAACAAAAAATTAGTAATTAATAGAAATGGAAGTTATTAAACAACCCATAATAAGACTTTAACCTTAGAAATAAATTAATTTAGATAATAATAATAAATAATAAAAAATGAATTTCTAAGGTTAAACTATGAATAAAGGGCATATTTGTTTTGTTAAAGACAAACCAATAGGCATTCAAAGAGATATGAAAGCTAATCTCCCAATAAATGTTGAGCAATCTCCAACGACTTGAAGTAGAATATGGAACTTCAAAGTGGGATCCTAGCAATACCTAGTGGGAGTTTCAAATCATTTGACCTACCAAAAACAACAGACAATAATAAGAGACACACTAAAGGATTAAAAATAAAAATTCTTGGAATGAAAAATATCAATTTCTTAAATTCTTGAATTCAAATTCTTGTAATAAGATCACTTTCTAGAATTCTTATATACTTGTAGGAGAAATTATAAAAACTACGAGTAAATAGAACAGATTCAACAAATTTAGGGAAAAAATGATCACTAGATAGTAAAAATTAGTAACTCTATATCAATAAAACTTTCTTAGTAAAATTAGAAAAGAAATGCTAACAACATTCTGAAAGCTAATAACTAATTATAAAAACTCTGTGTAAATGAGAATAAAAATTATGATTCATGTGATTGGAATTGAAAATAGGGAAAAAAACAGAAAAAAGACAAATAAAAGTACAAATAAAATTAAAAAGTAATAAAACTTAAAAAATATATATTGGAAAAAAAATTAATTATTTTTTCCTCCTTAAAATTTGTCATCTTTAAAAAAACAATAAAAAAAGATTAAAAAGTAAAAATAAAATGGAAAATGTTATTTTAATCATTTTCTCCTCTTTAAAAATTTGCATCTTAAATTGAGAAAATCTATAATTCATGAAAATGGAAATAATAGAAAAAGACAAAAATCAAAAGGTTTAATAAAAAGAAATAAAACAAAAAACAAAAAATTAGTAACTAATAGAAATGGAAGTTATTAAACAACCCATAATAAGACTTTAACCAATCAGCTTAGAAATAAATTAATTTAAATAATAATAAAAAATAATAAAAAATGAATTTCCAAGGTTAAACTATGAATAAAGGGCATATTTGTTTTGTCAAAGACAAACCAATAGGCATTCAAAGAGATACTTAATTGGTGAATATATATTTTTACAATACAGTGAGCTAAGATCATGACTTATCAATACTACATGTCCAAGAAAACTATAACTCATTTCATATGACACGAGTTCATATGATATTGTTTTAGTTAATTAATTTAGGTAAAAAGGAAAAATTCCATAACTACTTTGGAGAAAAATCTCATATCATGCCCGAGGTATAATAATTTATTACCATAAATAAATTGAGTTATTCAGATTTATTTATTCAATATTTAATATTGAATATTGAATATTAAATATTTATATTAATATTACAGTTTTAAAATTAATATGTTTATAAATTGTATATATAATTTATAATTAGTTCAATTATATAAATTAGATGGCTCATAAATTGAAAGCATCAATTCATAATAATTATCAAAACACTTAGTGCACATTACAGTTAGCCTTCCTAAAAAAAATCAAAATTAATTAAATTATAGCTTTGTGTGTGTGTGAAAAAACATGGAACATGATTCTTAATTATGAATATTTATCCTTACTTTACCATAGAGATACTTAATTAGTAAATATATATTTTTTTACAATACAATGAGTTAATATCATGGCTTATCAATACCACATATCAAAGAAACCTATAACTCATTTCATATGACACTGGTTCATATGATATTTTTTTAGTTAATTAGTTTAGGTAAAAACGAAAAAGACCATAATTGTTTTGGAGACAAATCTCAACCCTTGACTTGTGTATACTACTATGAATATTCTAAATATTTTTTGGAATTTAATGTCTATCATCCTCCTAATAACTATTGATAATTAAATTTGCCATGGGGTCTTGGATAGGATGGTGACCAGGTGCTTTATTAAGGCACTCTTTGATCTGACGTCAGAGATTCAATTCCCCACCGAGATCCAGGTGATATATTGGATATGAAGAAGATGTTGTCCTACTAGGCTTACAAAAATTTGATAATTATTTGAAGTCACCATTTCAATAAAACTATTGATAATTATGTGAAGTTGGTTCAATGTCCCCGAGTTCAATAAAACTATTGATAATTATGTGAAGTGATCGGTTCAATGCCCTCCAGATCAGGTTTATATAAGATGTCCTACCAAAACCCCCTCGTATCGGGGCAATATAAGATGTTTTCCTACCAAACCCCCTTGGATCGGGGTGATATAAGATGTCCTACCAAAACCCCCCAGATCGGGGTGATATAAGATGTTGTCCTACCAAACCCCCTTGGATTGGGGTGATATAAGATGTTGTCCTACCAAACCCCCGTGGATCAGGGCAATATATTGAACATGAAGAAGATGTTGTCCTACCAATCTTACAAAAAAGAACTATTGATAGTTAAATTACTTTTTTGGAAACTCTATTCCAAAATAGACACATATATCTTCAAAACCTAAATTATTATAGAAAGAAATTTTAAACATAATGTATTATAAAAATGTGGTCATTTATATATACTTTAAATTTCTTCACATTTCATTTTATTTTATAACTAACTAATGAATTTCTAAAAATTTGTTTAAAATCATAAAAGTATCTTAATTGTAACTTTAATTTGAATTATTATTATTACAATGACCATGACCATGGAGTAGGTCAATTCAAAATAGCCTCATGATTAAGTATTATGTAATACATGATATTCTATGTTCAATCTCTCTCTATATATATATATATGACAAGATTTATAATATCCCCATTTTAACATGGATATTCTTAATTTGTACATAGAAATTTTATAGTAGGATGGACCATTCTCCAAAAACCATAACACACTTCATATAACAAGTTTGACATTCTTCAAATTTAATCAAAAGGTAAAAAATTGAATAGTTACTTTGGAGATAAATATCAACCTTTGATTTGTGTATACTAGTTTGAATATTTTATAATATTACATAATATTCCATTGAGGTTTCATCTCCACCATACACTTAATAATTATTGATAATTAAATTAAATTTTTAGAAGTCCAATTCCAAATTGACATGGCTATCAACCCAACAACTAGTATAGCCATAGGTTACATCCCCGCCATCCACTTAATAATTATTGATAATTAAATTAAATTTGTAGAAGTCCAATTCCAAATTGACATGAATATCAACCTAACAACTAGTATAGGCATATAAATTATATCACTGCTAAATGGTGATAGGCATCAATCCATAATCAAAAGGCTTACTTCATGATATATCTCATATTTAAAAAAAAACAACTCATAAAAATATCAAAGCTATAACTTTATTTTAAATTATTATTATTAATAATTATAAAATAATTATTATATAAGTGAAGGATATATACACTTAAAAAGGGGGGGCTAGAGTATACTCTAAAATTACTTCTTTTTAGCGAAGAGCTCTTCTTCTTGGTATGTAAGGAAACATGTTAATGGTGATGAACCCTTGACTAAAGTGATGGGGGGCGGGGGGGATGAATCAGTTCAGTCCATTCATGGACATTAAAATACTTTTATTCAACTCATTACCAAAACCATTACATGACAAAATTAATAAATAATGATCAACAAACTAAATATGTTAACAACAACAAATAAGCAAACTAACACATCACATCAACACCTAATAATAATGCACATGACACTAGATATAAGTGAAAACCAATAAGGGAGAAAACCATGCTTTTATTATTGTTGTGATGTAAAGGCAAGCTCCTACTCCTTATTGCATAGGATTTTTCTATAGGCTCCAACCTACAAGAGGCTTCTACCTCAAATTTTTGCAAGCTACGACATGCAAGGAAGCTCCGACTCCCATGTGTTTTCTACAGGCTACCACCCACAGGAGGCTCCTACCTCAACCAACTCCAACTGAACATTTTATCAAGATACAACTTGAAAGGAGACTACAATCCCCTCACACAACATGAAAACAATATGTTGATTTACCTAGTTATAGACTCTGCATATCTCCATCTTTACATTTTCCTCTTCTCCCTTCAAATCTACTTCACATAATCTCCATATGCGAATAATGTCTCAATCAACTCTCTCACATTCTCCAGCGCTCTAACCTCTTTATGCACTCCAAAATGAAATATTTTATAGAGATTGTTTGATGGCTATTTGTATTCCACATAGGAATAGGAAGAGAACAAACTTGACTCATTGCCTTCCATTCATTCGTTTCCACACATTTCATATCTTGAATATTAGCCTACAAAATACATAAATAATCTAGTAATAATTTTAGCCACATGTAACGATTTAATGGATCAACTTAATGCCAACATCAAATAAAAACCTATATCACTAATGTATCACAACAATTCAGCTTCATGGATATTTGTCTTTTCCTTGGATTCTTTCCTTTTCCTTTACATCACAACAATTTATTCTGTTGGCACCCATAAAGTCACAAAATGAACAATAATGAACAACAAGGTAGAAATGATTTTTAGCGAGGTATTCAAGATCTAAAGGATACAGTGAGAAACAAGATGTGGTACACCATTTGAGATTTTAGAATTTTTATAAACCACATTCTGTTGGCACCCATAAAGTCTCTGAGATGCAGCACCATTTGTGTCTGCTGATGTGTCAATTGTTTAGTTGATGTACTGCTAACCCTTACAATCTATGGTCTTTATCTGCAATACGCATCTGCTGAAGATATTTGTTGATGGAATATTTCTTCAAATCTAATGATGCCAATATGTATTTTGCAACAATGGTTCACCTTTACTGCCCTTGAGTTTAGTTAGAAATATTTCTAACTATGTTTCAAATGATAGTCTTAAAAATTATGTAGCATAAACGCTACTTCATAAATACAATATCACACCTTCAAGTTACTTCCTTTGATTAGGGCACAAATCTGTGTTTGAAAAAAAACTAAATAATAAGCGATGATGATCCAATAAAAGATCGATGTATAAATAAATTTAGCTTCAAATGAAGCCACGAAAATAATCTTCAGGATATACCCTCAAATACACTTCCACATATCAGTTAAGAGGGGAATTCTAGTAAGTTCAATATGCTTGAAATCAACATCATTACCTCTGTCCATACGACTGCTACAAAAATGGGTCAAATAGACTTCACCAAAATGTCGAGTTACCTCAATGATTGAGCCGAACTCTACCTTAAATAAAAAAACTTATTCACTTGACTACATATCTGATAGTCATTCTTCATGGAATGTGATGTAGGCTTCGATTTCCAGAAGATTTGTAGGATCCTCTCTTTTGGGGAGGGGTATGGAAGAGAGATAGATTTCAATCTTGCCAGCTGCGCATCGGTACAAAAGTAATCTACCGCGTGATCTAAAAAAATATTTCGAATAATTGTCATTAGGAGTATAAATTATACCATATCGATTTTTGGCTTGGGAAGAGAAGCAATAGATACGCATTGTGAATTCCTTGGGAGAAATGGAAAAAAAAGGACTACTTTTGAACAAAGACAGATAGTAGTGTCACATAATTAGTAGCCTATCTAAACAACATATGCGTTATTCTCAAGGGAAATCCCACCCATGTGGTTCCATAAAATGTGTGAAACAACTACTCCCATAATGTATTAATTTAAGAGAACATGGCTAAGTAGCACGTGGGTGGAAAATACGACCAGGTTGAGCTCCTTTGCACCATTAACCCCTCCAAGAAGTTGCAACTCTTTGAATAATGCTAAGGGAAAATAGTGGTTCTAATATCCATGAATGGTTTGAGTAATGCCTCGTATATCTTGACCACGTCTACACAATGGTAAGTTCCTGACACACTATTTTTCTCTAAAATATTGAGAACTCCATGCCAACGTCGATGACATTTCCCTTTGGTTTCTCGAGTGATAACCACAACGTTCAGCTTATCAGTGCTCTAGATAAGAATAAGAACATGAAGTTTGTGAAATCCGCAGAAAGCGAGCAACCATTTCCCGGTGCCATCGCTAGAAGTCCTCGTACATTTAGCACCACTGATTGCTAATTAAACATTGAGGAGATATATTTATATTTTATCTTGAATCCATCAATGCCGCATGTGCTTATGAGAATCCACCACCACCTTATTTTCACCAAACATAATTCCAACATCAACTACAGGACTAGGCACTTTGAATTTTCATTAAAGGCATAGCCCCCCTAAGTGGCATACCAGTTTATTTACGCATGGAAAATTTGAGAACAATAACGATCTTATCATCCACGATGTAATATCACATTTCCAATTATGCACTTTGAATCCAATAACAATGACATCGTTAATCTATAAAAAATTGACCTGCTTTAGCTCCCAATATTTATTTATTGAAGATTACACCAACTTATTTGACATATACATATGTGAACTGCAGTGTCAATTCTGTCCTGAGCACTCTGGGTTATTCGATTGAGTTTTCTCACTCCTCCCATTTTTGTTCTTCTTCTAGGTACGCATTGCTCCAACAGGCTTTGGTCCTACGTGGAGGCACCACAACTAAGTCTCTCTCAAAGAGAGAGATGGGCATGGCAGAAAATTGGGCCTAGGCCTCCAAAGTTTCAGAAAATTCCAACCTAGTATGAGTGTCCACACCATTTTCTCGGCATGAATGGCAATTCTCATGTAGTGGCTCCCTCCACTACTCCATCGTGTGACAACACTATACCCAAAAATTTGCATGGACAACATAAGTGGAGGTCGCACGAGGGATTTAAACAAACCACTGGCCATTGTAGTAACATTCCACGATAGCGCCTCCATTCCTACCTTCCAGAGTGTGGATTTCATTCAAACTATAGACTGTAGTTCGATCAACAGTAATTTGTGCTTATAGCCCAAAACGTTGTTCACCATAACGCACCAATAATGCATATAATGCTACTCCAATAATACAAACCATCATCACAAACCATAATGCATATAGAGTTGCTCCAATAATACAGACCATCACCGCAAAGCATAACGCATATAGTGTTGATACCATCATCGCAAACCTAGGACCTGTTTTGCTTAGGATACCATAACAATAATTCTAGTTTTGACACAAACTTAATTTTTCTTTTAACGCTTGACGCAACTTCTCCTCGGATTCATTCTGGCATCCTATGCATTGTCAAGTATGGTATATTGCAGCAGAGAGATCCTTTCTTTCAATCATGCTCCATCATCACTGGTAGCTCATAATAATATCTGTCAACTTATTATGTTTCTTCTAATGTCTATCATCCTCCTTTGGCTCCTTAACACATCTTTCTGGCAGTCTAAATAAGGTTCCAGACAACTAACAATCATGGAATAATATCCTAAATTATGATTTGTCTTCTCCCTACTCTATCATAATGCAACAACGTAACATTACTTAAACCTAACATACAACATTCTCATATCGATTTATCCACTGGAATCTTTGTCATAGCTGGCATATTTCAAATCTGTTGGCATAATTAGTAACACATGTTTCAATTCCTTTACTCCTATGAAACTTTGGAGACTAACATTTCCTCTTTATTCATTGTCTTGGGATAACACATTTATAATTCCATTTGCGTCCAATTCAAAGAGTACTCTAAAGCTTTCTATTCCATAATGGGCTGCAAAAAATCCACTCAACTGAATTTTACCAAGCAAATTGTTGTTCGCAACCATTAATCTCTCACCTTCATATACTCAAAGATACACTCTTACCTGATTGTTATGCATTTTAGTGTGAGAAGCCTTTCTCTAAGTTAGAATAATATTATTTCTCTGAACGAATACTAACATTAAACCCCATGTAGTTTATATTCCAAGACTCTAAGGTGTGACATTCATGAGGACGAATTGGATTCCTTCATTTCTCAAGGCTTCCGCCTAAACTGCAGCGCCATATGAAGACAACCTCATCAAGGTTTATTCGTTTTCAGAGTTTCTTTCTATTGAAGAAATCTTGTACGTTTGGACTACTAGTAGAACCCCCAACTAATACCACTTCATTAATTTTCTCTTTTATGATCATGGCATCTTCGAGACATTGGTTGAGGATTCACATGCAGTTATTGAAGAAATCAGTATTCAACTCTTAGAACCCAGCTCTCATAATATTCATGTGAAGTCCAAACCTTGGTAGAGACAATTGATATAAATCATATTCTCTACCACAGAAGACAAATTTATTTTCTCTTATTTTATCACATTCTCAGTGGAGCCTCCCAAGGGCTTTGGAGCTTGTGCTCATCTCCTTTTTGTATTTTCTCTTGAAATTTTCAATACGCTATTTGAGCAGGCTATTCTTAAAATCTTAACCACCCAAAATGTGTGTCCCATCCAATAGCCTTCATCTTCAAATTTAACTCCCTCCAAATATAACAATGATAACATCAAAGGTATCTCCACCAAGTTCAAAAACCAAGACCGTATTTTGTTTTCATTGGAACCTTGCTATGAAACCCATAAGCTATCAACTTTATATATATATATATATATATATATATATATATATATATATATATATATATATAATCCATAACGTCTTGAATTATGATTTCTCTTCTCCCAACTCTGTCATAATGCAACACCGTAACATTCCTTAAACCTGACATACAACATTCTCATATCGATTTATTAATTGGAATCTTTGTCATAGCTGGCGCATTTCAAGTCTGCTGGCATAATTAGTAACACATGTTTCATTTCCTTTACTCATATGAAACATTGGAGACTAACATTGCCTGTTTATTCATTGTCTTGGGCTGACAACTTTAAAATTCCATCTGCATCCAATTCAAATACTAATCTAAAGCACTCCATTCCTTAATGGGCTAAAAAATTTCCACTCAACTGAATTTTACGAGCAAATTGTTGTCTGCAACCATTACTCACTCACCTTCATATACTCAAAAATACACTCTTACCTAATTGTTATGCATTTTAGTGTAAGAAGCCTCTATTTGAGCTAGAATAAGAGTATTTATTCGAACAACTACTAACATTACACCCCCTGTAGTTTCAATTCCAAGACTCAAAGGTGTGACATTCATGAGGACTAATTGGATTCCTTCATTGCTCAAGGCTTCCACCTAAACTGTAGTGCCATATGTAGACAACCTCATCAGGGTTTATTCGTTTTCAGAGTTTCTTTCTATTGAAGAAATTTTGTACCTTTGGAATGTGAGTAAACCCCCCAACTAATACCTCTTCGTTAATTTTTTCTTTGGTGATCCTGGTGTATTCTAGACACTGGCTGGGGATTCACATGCATTTATCGAAGAAATCGGTATTCATCTCTTAGAACCTAGCTCTTCTAATATTCATGTGAAATCCAGACCTTTGTAGATACATTTGATATCAATAATAGTCTCTACCACAAAAGACAAATTTATTTATTTTTCTTTTATTTCATTCTGAGTGGAGCCTCCGACGGGATTTGATGCTTGTGCTCGTCTCCTTTTTGTATTTTCTCTTGAAATTTTCAATACACTGTTTGAGCAGGCTATTCTCAAAATATTAGCCACCCAAAATGTGTGTCCCATCCAATAGCCTTCATTTTCAAATTTAGCTCCCTCCAAATATAACAATGGAAACATCAAAGGTATCTTCGTTAAGGTCAAAAACCAAGATCGTATTTTTTTTTCATTGGAACCTTGCTATGAAACCCATAAGTTATCAGCTGTGGGTACTTCTTTCTTCTCTTTTTTTTAATAGATTGGATTATATATATATATATATATATATATATATATATATATTTCAACTCCTTCCCAATATTTAAAAAAAAAAATCCTTGTATGAAGTTTCTTGTATGGGAGGCATTATGAATTTTGATAGTCATCATTTATGGGCTCTTGTTTGCTCCTTGTGCCTTCTGAGATGATGCAACATACTTTAATAATAAACATGACCATATAAGTGAGGCAGGGCCACATTTTCTAGTTTTGATCATCTAGAAAAAATTGGCTTTGTTTTCTTAGGCTGCTATGTTATTAACATAGTTGTTCTCCCTATGAAACAATGTTGTTATATCATAGGATTAGTTACTTTGGATGGTCAGATTTCTCTCCCTTTAAGCAGAGGGATGATCTCCCAAATGCATCTTATTCTGGATTGTAACAAAAGGCCTATGTGCCTCCGAATGATTTCTATATGCTTTATTGTCGTATTTCTAATGCACATTAATGTGACTTCTCTCCCCCTAAGTGGTTGCAACTCTAATATTCATTGATAAATTCTTCATTACCTGCATGATCAGCCCCACCTTAAGCTCATGATGAATTCATTTAGTTATTCAAGTCAGAAGTTGTTCATTTTTCTTCTTTTCCCAAACTTTAGTAGACACCCTTCTACTATCTTTATTTCCTTTTGTCACATTCTTTGGTTTTCTTGCACTGTACATATTTTGTCTACAATTCTTTATGGTGCAGGACAAATTATAGTCTTTGGCTATGTAGCCTAGATTATTATGCTTATAACACCATGTGTTGCCCATAAAAGGTTTGTATTTTCTATTTTACGTTTCAACATGTTTGCAATCAGCAACCTTATGTCCAAATGCATAGCAGAAGAACAATAGCCATAGAAGAAATTTATGTACCTGATGACATATGATATTTTAGTAGATAGAGGTCTCCTTAGATTTTTTACTTGAGGTATCTTCTTTGTCTGTTGCACCTCTTACTGATAGTATTTGGTTTGGTTTCTCCAACAGTGTGTTCTTGTATGGCTAATTTTATGGCAATGAAGGCATGCGACACTGCTCTTTTCAATTCTTGCAAGCTTCATATCCTCATATTTAAGAGCATATTTCACTTTCTTCAATCTATTTTTTCCATCTTTATCATGTTCCTTGCATTTGTTTGTCTCCTTTTTAACCACACTGCTTGTCTCATCTTCTACATGTATTTTCAACATTGTGGTGTCCTCTTGAATAGATGATTTTTCTGAGTTCTTCATGGAGATATTATGTTATTCTAACCTTATATATAATATGTTCTTTTCAAATAGCTTACTTTTAGTTGAAAAAATCTCACCCTCTAATCTCTCACACTGTACCTCTTTCTCCTTTAGCTAATTATTCATCATCAGCTCTATTCTCCTTGCTTCTTCAAGTTGTGTCCATAGGCTAATGATTTCCTTCTTGTATTCATGTTCTCTTTCATCACATATCTGCACTAATTTATTTAAATATTTCTTTTCATTCTTCAATCTTCCTATTTCAGTCAAAACAAGGTCAATTTTGGCTTGTTCTTCAATAATTGTTTCTTCATGGCAATCACATCCATTCACACTAGAAGGTACCTCATTTGATTGAATCTTTTCCTTTTGAAAGGGGTTTCCTTCCTCTTGTTTATCTTCTCCTTCTTAACAGTGCAGCCATTAATGTCTCCTTCATGCATGAGATGCAATATATTCCAAATTTATTTTGTAGAAGTTAAATCCATTACTGTATCAAGATCCTTGTTATGAAGACTGTTATACATTACACATTTTTCCTTGGCATTCCAATGTTGTTCTTTCAAAGAGGGAGAGTATTTGCAGTAATACTCGCATACAATTTTCCATACCTCAGGTCCATCAGCCATTAAATATGTTTTAAACTTATCTTTACATTCATGAAAGCTTGTTGAACTCAACATAGGTACACTTTGAGAGTCCATGACTCAACTAGATCTCCTTCAAGCTATTAGGCTTACACCAAACTAACTAACACGGATACGAATTGATGAACCCTTGACTAAACCGAGAGGGGTGGGGCGGGGGGGGGGGGGGGGGGTGTCGGGGAATCAGTTTAGTCCATTCATGGAAATTAAAATTATTTTATTAAACTCATTACCAAAACCATTACATGAGCAACTTAATAAATAATGATCAAAAAACTGAATACATGAACAACAAGTAATAAGCAGACTAACACATTACATCAACACATAATAATAATGCACATGGACACCACATATAAGTGGAAACCCATAAGGGAGAAAACAATGATTTTATTATTGTTTTGATGCAAAGGAAATCTCCTACTACCTATTTCATATAATTTTCTATAGGCTCCAACCTACAAGAGGCTGCTACCTCAAATTTCTGCAAACTACAACATGCAAGGAAGCTTCAACTCCCATGTGTTTTCTGCAATCTACCACCCATGGGAGGCTCCTACCTCAACCAACTCCAATTGAATATTTTATCAAGATACAACTTGAAAGGAGACCACAATCCCCTCGCACAACATGAAAATAGTAAGTTGATTTACCTGGTTATAAACTCTGCATATCTCCATCTTTACTTCTGCCTCTTCTCCCTTCAAATCTGCCTCACATAAGCTCCATATGTGCATAATATCTCAATTAACTCTCTCACATTCTCGAGCTCTCTAACCTCTTTATGCACTCCAAAATGGCATCTTTTATAGAGATAATTTGATGGATGTTTGTATTCCACATAGGAATAGGAAGAGAATATGCTTGACTCTTTGCCTTCCATTCATTTGTTTCCACACACTTCATATGTTGAATATTATCCCACAAAATACATAAATAATCCAATAATAATTGTAGCCACATGTAATGATTGAATGGATCAACTTAATGCCAACATCAAATAACAATTTATATCATTAATGTATCACAACAATTTAGCTCAACCAACAATTTCACATTATTACAATTTCTTCAATGTAGCAGTTTCACTGCCATTTTATCTTCTTTGCCTTGTCGTTCGTTTATACCTTTGTTGATCGTTATCTGCTCTTTTTCCATCAATGACAATATTTCCAACAAATAGCCCAAAACCCAAATAATTATAAAATAATTATTATATAAGTTAAAGATATATACACTTAAAAAGGCGGGCTAGAGTATACCCTAAAATTACTTATTTTTGGCTTAAATCTCTTCTTCCTCATATGTAAGGAAACTGCTTAATGACCCAAATCCCAAAGACATATGGCACGAGTGAAAAACTGCCCCCTTACACCACCAACATAATAATACCATGTGATGTGGTTTGTTTTAATAATAATGATAAGTCAACATGAATTAACAAATAGTAGCTAATAATGATTATAGACATTGTTAATTTCGTAACAGATTTATGATAGATATTTTCACTATCTCAAAAATATATATACATTTAAACAAAAACATGAAACCGTGTAACTATGAAGAGTTATCTAAAGGCGAGCATATGTAGACCCATTTTAATTATCGATTTTGGTCCTTGCGTAACTGTGCTTGTTTTCAAAACCAAAACAAACAAAAAAATCATTTCCGAACAAATATAATTCAAGACTTGAAAACCATATATAATAATATTTCAGTGTTGTGAAATGAGGTGCATGTTGAGCATTAAACCTAACCACTATGATATGTATACCCATTTTAATTATCAATTATGGTCCAAAGTATTGTTTATGTTCTTTTTAATGATCTTTCTCCCTTACATAGGATTGATATGAAAGTGATTTAATTTTGCTTCATAATTTAATTGGTTATCCCAAAATAGACCAAATTCTCGATATGTTTGAAATTTTAAATTTATATGGTATTCATCAATTTTATCAAACATTAGGTGTCACTTGAAATGAGAGCTTGAGTATTTCCCTTGTAGTTATTGTACATTATGTGCTGAATATCAAATTGTAAATATTGTTGTAGTTTAAGAGGCAAGTTTTAGAGGTAATTTTCCCATTTTATTTCATATAATAATATGGGAAAATATTCATTGAAATAATTGTTGATGATTTTTTTTTTAAGATAGTATTGGAAATGTTATAATGAGAGTAAAGCTTAAAATATTATTTATTGAGATGATCTCTTAGTTATAAATTATTCTTTTGTTAGTAAGATTAAATTGGAACCTGCTATTTACGCCATCAATAATTCTTATTGAATATTTTTTCTTGTATGTTGTGATTCATTTGTCTATGCTGCATTTTATGAAGAAAGAGATTATCATTTTCCTTATTATACCAAGTGGCAAAGTCAACTTGTATTGGAGGAGATGAAAGCTTTTCCATTAACAAAACCAATAATAATAATAATTCTCCATGGCATTGGGTTACATATGCATAAATATAATAAATTATAGTGTCAGCTCAAATTTTTAGTTACATGTAATTGAGTTAGCCACATATTAATATAATACTAGATTTCTTTTAAAATCGAAGAAGATATACGCAATTATATAGAATCTTAAAGACTCGTCAAATAAACTAGGTTTCATGTTCAAATCTATCTTATATTTTGGGGCTTCATAGATAATATGCAATTATTTCCTCTCATCTATTTGGGGTAGTGGTAATATCTCCTCTCTTTTTTGTTTTCTTCTTTCCATGTCCTATAATTTTGTATTATAACAACAATATATTTTTTAACTATCTTTATCCATATGGGGTTTTCAAATTCCGCTTTCTTACACAAATTTCTCTTTATAAATTTCAATTTCCCTGGGATATATGCCATGTAAATATGTTCTTAGTTTAAGATCTCTATTTATTACCTCCAACCTAACAATATTTTATTTTGTAGCAATACTTTTCTAGGAATTTTTCTGGAGTGCTCCACCTTTGATTGGAATTTTTAGAGGACACATTTCACCCGAAATCTTCTTTCTGGCAACAAAACACCCTCAATTTGAATTTATGCACACTAAAGGTGACCGTAACATTGGTTTATACCTACTCCTCTCTCTCTTCCAACATAGTAATTTAGGGGCCACCCTCCCACCCCAATAATCAAACTCAAATATAGCTTCTGGTATCAAGTCTCCCCGTATATAATTATTTTGTTTTTTTGGAGGGAAGCCTTTGAACCTAAGGAAAGTATTATATAGTGTTTTTCTTCAACATCCCTAAAGTGTAGCTTAAGAACGATCCTAACACTGTTATTTATGATTTTCTATATTCAACATCTCACTCCTTGATGTGGCTAAATTATCAACGAATCTTTTTTATCCTTGGATGAAGCATAGGCTATTTTCATATTAGTGAAAATTCCACCATTTATTTAGAAAATTTTCATCATATTTAATAACTCTCCATATTCAAGCCTCTCACCCATCAAGAATGATCTCAAGAAATTATTGGTCGCATGATCTCTTGATCTAACATCCTCTGAAACTTCAACTCTTATTTCCCATCTTACCATGTTAAAGGATTTCATACTTGTCTACATCATTATAGATCACTTTGAATAGAGTGTAGGTTCTCACCTTTCCACACTTAATTGTAACAATTTACTCATTCAACAATTTATCACCCAATCCCACAAACAACGTTACTCATCTAGAAAATATAAGCCCTTCATTAGTTCATCCTCCATCTCATATATCTAAAATAGAAACAAAATTTCCTAATCCACAAAATCATACCATATATTTCTCTCTTAGTAATACATGACACTTGACCATGCATATTATATCCCCACATTAGTGCTATTTTCAAATAATAATGTTTAGGTTTCTCCCATACTAATGCTATATCCAAAACCATAAACCATCCTAAACTTGCATTAAATGCCCCTTCTCACACTGCTAAAAATTCCAAATTTTTACCTCCAACCTTTAAAACATTATGGTTTTATCATTTAAACCTCTTTGTGCCTCCCACATACATCCCCTCTACTTCCTAACAAGATTATTTTCCCATTTATGACATATATAATTTTATATAAGTATCCCTATAAAAAGGCTAAAAATAACATTATTGTGCTTGAATTTTCAAAAGTGACCTTACAGTACAATCTTGTTTCCATGAAATGCTAAAATGTCAGATTGCAAAAGCTAGCATGATAGAACTTAACTATAATGATATTGAAGACAATCCCATAGGGATAATTGTACTATTTTTGTAGGTACAAAATATAGCAATTCCAATTTTGATACATCTATCAAATACATGGTTAAACCAAAATATCATTTATCTTAAATCATTCAAGCCAACAATGTACATTTTCACTAGTTCTAGCAAAGTAGTATTATTGATTTTTATAGGTCGTTTTGTCACTTTCGATCAATATGCCTCCTAATGGGATTAATAAACATCCTTTCCCCTCTCGTAATCATCACTGCATGAATCCCTAAGCATGCCTCTTTCATTTCCCAGCGTTTCTTCCTGAAATTGCATCATTTGAGCCAGTTTTAGGACCAATGCTCCCTAGCACCCTGTTGGAAAATGTTCACCTACAGGGTTCTCCACTCTGGCTTGTGTTGATCAGCTATAGGTTTCTCCCCTTTTCACTTGCGTTGGTTCTATATATTCAAGAAAACGAGAGAAATTTTGGAAGCTTCCTCTTCTAGAAGCTTCCAATATTTGTTACAAACATTTACCTTAGATAAAACATTTGAATCCTATCCTATCATTATTTGGAGATTCCATCCCTTATCCTTTCATCCCATCTTCCCATCAAATATGTATCTAAAACCTTATATTGGTAATTGGATAACAAATCCCAAATTACCCCATTGCTCGACATATTTATTGACTTCCATATGCAAGAGGTTGTCTTTTGCAGAGTGATCTTACCCTTATGTTGGTATTGTGAGAGGCTCATTTCATGAATTTAGGGTGATTGGAGGGGCACATTGCGATAATCAAAGTACAAGCCAGCGTGGAGGAGATCTTCTACAATATCAACACCTATTTATGGTTGTAAAATCCTTCCATTTATATTAATGCAAATAATTCTCTCTTTTCCTATATATGATGTTGTTATTTAATTTATTTCAATACCACGTTGATATATTGAATAAAGTATATATATGAGATTGCATAGATCTCGTAGTTTCTTGGCTTTTGTTTTTAGACTTTACAGGTTCTAATTTTTGTAATCAGAGTTGGAATTCAAGAATTCAATCGAAAGAAGGAGCGAAGCATGAGACAGATTCCATGTAGGCTTCATTCCATCATCTATTTACTTTAAGGAAAGGATTGGTTTCCTTGTATCTCTGTTGTGCTAGATTAACTGCGAGAGCTAGGGGAGATAATTTTGTCTGTAATAATAAATCCCACATAAAAAACTGGCGACTCCACTGGGGATCAATGTATTTCCTTGGTTTTTTTCTTTTTCCATTATGTTTGATTACCTTTTTATAGACCCTTTTTTTCTTTACCTAACCAATACCAAACCTAGGAAATGTTTTTTTTGAGTCTCATTTGAAATTTTTGTGTTGGAATCCTCTATCCCTAGATCAATGCTCCTCGAGTGCCTTTGCAAAAGTGTTGCGCCTCACTTGGGCCAACTCTATAGCAACGTTTCAAAGCACGTGTTCCTATTCTGCACCAAAATTGTGTTGAAAAGTGTAACTAGGATCGGTCTTCATGTTGACTACGTAATTATGTATTTATATAAATAATAAGATAAAGGTAATAAAATGTATTTTTTTGTACTTGCTTCATGGGTTTCATGAGAAATATTTTATTATGTAGATAGAATTCTTCTTGATGTCTATTACGTTCTTATATTTTGGGTATAAATATAATTAAGTGTGAAAATCATGAAGGATCTAGTTCAGATTTATATGCTCCACGACATTGTAAAGAAGCTCTTAACAACCCTCAAAAAGCGTTGGAAGGCAAGCTCAAAATATAGTGAAAACAACCTTAAAAAATATTGGAATATATCTAAAGAAATTCCTCATAAAATTCTGGAGAAAATAAACTAAAATTCGGCCTAAATATCAAGCTATAAAGTTGACCTAAATATCAGCTGAATGGTCGGCCTAATAGCTGGATCAACCCCCTATATATATAACTGTCCTGCAGCCCATTTGGAGGTGTAGTGAATGTGGATCTATCTGAAAAAGAGGTACAAGAAGGTATAGATTATGGAGAGGTACAAGAAGGTACAGATTGCAGATAGGTGCGCAAGGTACAGGGTTGTAGATTGGTGTAGCAAGATTGCGGATTCGTGCAGGAAGGGTACAGTGCAGATATCTCTGAGTTCAAAGTGCGGACTTCAGAATATTAGTTCAGGGTTCAAAGTGAAGACTTATCTAAGATATATCAGATCCTATCTGGGACCATAAAGCAAGGATAAGTTGTAGATATATTATTGTTAAGGGTAGTTTATCTGAAGAAATAATTTGCTGAAGTTGATACAGTGATTTTAAGGAGAAAAGTAGTAATAGTGAGTAAGGTAAATCTATGATTTACCTTCATACAGTTGAAGAAATTCAAGTACAAGCGTATGTAAGGTGAAGATCAAGGTCTCTAGTACCGACGCAGAACTGAGCAAATTGGTGAAGAGAAGAATTGAGGTTGAAGAATTTGTGTCAAGGTCTTGGAAGCATAGATAGGTCAAGAGTCTGAGTCTTGGTCATGGTACTTGTCATTTGAAGATATATAAGAAGAATTCTTTGCGGTTTTTCCTCTGCAAGAGGGAGAAATTTTTCCCTGGCTCTAGGAGACTACCTTTGTGTCTTGTGTATTTTTATAATTGACTTGATGAAAGACTAAATAAGATAAAGAAGATAATACATAAGAATATCAAGTAAGCTCACAAGTAATTATCAAGAAGAGAATTTGTATTAAATACCAGCCTTCCAAATTCTAAACATGGTATCAGAGCTAAGGTGCTGAACTCAAGGGCCGCTTGGCAAAGGAGACACTCCAGGAAGCAAAGATCAAAAGTTTGGGTTGGAAAATAAAATCAGTTTGAAAAGGGTGATTCTCTAGTTACTTCAAGAAATATCTCCCATATATTTTAAAGAATCAACTCAATCAAGAAAGTAGTATTTTTCATCAAAGAATCACATTCAAGACTTTGTTAAAAGGAGGACCTCAACTCATGAAGATATCCTTCATCAAGGAAGCTACAAACCACTCTACTCAAGTAAGTATCTATGACCCTACTTAAATCCATAAAAATGACTTATTATAAAGAGAACAACAATCTAGTTGGGTCAACGAACTTTAGTGGATGGAATAAGAGGACATATTTGAATTTGATTGAAGACGAAGTTATGGAATATAATGAAGGTTCTACAATCCAACCTCCAAAAGAAGATGCTCTAGCTCATGCCAAGTACATGAAGGGAGAAATTAGAGCCCAGAGGATTCTCATAGAATCCACTAAGGACACACTCATTCCCTATGTACCAAAACTAAAGTTTGCAAAAGAAATATATGAGAAATTGGTGGAGCTATTTTCTATGAGTATTGCAGGAGAATAAATCTGTCTGAGACAAGAACTATACAAATTTAAATTATCAAGGGAAGAAGGAATCACTCCATTCTTTATAAGGGTGTTTGAAATAAGAGATCAACTGCAGGAACTGGGAAAAGTAATGTCTGACTCTGAGATGACTACAGTGGAGTTGAATGCTCTACTAGAGGAATGGGGAAACTTCACTTCTAGTTTATACGGGAAGAAAGAAGCCACCCCATTCTATAATCTATGGTCTCTATGTAAAATAGAGGAAACAATACTAAAATCCAAAGATGATAAAGGACCAAGTGAAGAGAATCATGCCTTTGCAGCCACATATAGGAAGAAAGGAAGATTCAGAAAATTTGAACCTCGGAATAAAATAAGGAATATGGAAAACGTATGATGCTTTGGATGTAATGAACTTGGGAATTATAAAAGAGATTTTCCTAAATCTGACAAGGAAAAGAGGAAAATGGAAGAAGCCCATATCTTATATGTGATGGAAGGACCCGATAAAAAGAAATATAAGAAAGAAGAAGCAAGGGATCTCTACTATGATTGAGATCATTTTTCTCCTCTTAAGTGATTTCTGTTGGTTGTAAAATAGTATGGTAGGAATCGATGTATATTATAGCATCATGATAAAAATAATTTTAGGAGCTCTTGGTGGATCAGCTTTGGGAAAACCTCTCTAATAAAATTACTTAAATTATTAGAGATGATATGTGATTACATATTAATGGAGCAGGTCAAAAGAATGAAGCTCTTCATTCTAAAGAAATTGTTGCAGGATGACTCAAGTGAAAAAGGTATGAGATATGTATATATGTTGACATTGGATGCTGTGAAGTCATGTCGTATGGTTGCAGATCATAGAATTCCTTATTTATAAGTATGATCTATGAAGAAGTATCTCTCATAGCACTCATAGATGAAATCAACATAATATGTCCTCATGGAATATGAGGTGTTTGTATAAGAACGAGATACTGGAAAATTTGTAAGTTCCTGAGAATGGAGAATTTGCAGAAAAGAAGAGATCATGAAAGACAACCATGTCGAGAGGCAGGTATCATCTGGAAGCCAAGAGGATGTGACTAAGAGATCTCCTAGGAAGATATGTAGACTTTGACGAAAGTCTGGTAAAGAAGAATTCCCTTGGAAAAACTTATCATTAAGAGATGTGTGAATCTGAATAAAGGATGTCGATGCCTACAAGAAGATGTCATGGTGAAAGATCATCACTGAGGTAACTTTTAAAAAAAAAATTCATACATGTATATTTATTTGGATGAATTTATGAAGGGTTTCCGATCATGTGGAAGGATGCAAGATCCTTGGAAATAGTTTGGAAGTAAGAAGCATGGCATAAAGGTGGACCAAATGAATAATTTTGATGAATCAATTTCTGATAGTTGGCATGACTCATGGATGAAAGTGATGGATTATCTGTGCCCCGTGAATATAAATTTGAAGATTCCTCAATATCTAAATCCATGACATCGAGGGAAGGAATTATTCATGAGCAGCTGGGTGTCCCACCATTGCTGTTGCAGGTCCCTGGTTAAGACGGATCCTGGTGATAAGTTTCTTACTTGGAAGAAACTTTTTAATTCATAAGAATGATCTAAGGTACATTTCTTGTATAGGAATTAGTACATTCCCTTCTAGAATAGGTCCTCCCTAGTTAAGAGGGAGAGATAGACAGATAATTCTAGTCTTCACATGGGAAGACAGAATAAAGGATTGGGTAAAATATGGCATTAGGTACTCTTTGAGAATGTGTTAGGGAATTCAATATAAGAGTAGTCGGGGACTGATATTCTTTGAGGGCTAGCTACCCAAGAGAAGAATAGTCCAAGAAGGTCATACATTGGGAACACCCGGGTGGAGTATGTACCTTGGAGAGACAATGGATATGGTGATTATAAGTCATGTGTCTCGCCAACATTGTAGCCCATTGTCTCGTTGAGAGATGGGGTTGTTAGTCAAGGCCTTGCACTAGGAAAATGTTGGTTGATATGATACAAATGCGATTACCAATCTGATTCTTAGGATGAGATTCTTCAATTTGAAATTGACCATGTACTTGTATGAATACCTCCCTAGTTAAGAGGGAGTGTTGAAAAGTGTAACAAGGATCGATCTTCATGTTGACTATGTAATTATGTATTTATGTAAAGAATAAGACAAATATAATAAAATTTATTTTGTTGTACTTGATTCATGAGTTTCATGAGCAAGATTTTATTATGTAGATAGACTTCTTCTTGATGTCTATTAGGTTCTTGTCTTCTAGGTATAAATAGAATTAAGTGTCAATATCATGAAGGATCTAGTTCAGATTTATATGCTCCAAGACCTTGTAAAGAAGCTCTCAACAACCCTCATAAAGCATTGGAATACAACCTCCAAATACATTGAAAACAACCTTTAACAATGCTGGAATATATGTGAAAAAATGCCTCATAAAATGTTGGAGAAAATAAACTACAAGTTAGCCTAAATATCAAGCTATAAACTCAGCCTAAATATGAGGTGAATGGTTTACCTAATATCTTGATCAGTCCCCTATATATATGATTGTCTTGTTGCCCATTTGGAAGTGTAGTGAATGTGGATCTATCTGAAACAGAGGTACAAGAAGGTGCAAATTGCAGAGAGGTACAGGAAGGTAAAGATTGCAGAGAGGTACAACAAGGTACATGATTGCAGATTAGTGCAGCAAGATTACAGATTGGTGAATGAAGGGTACAGTGTGGATATCTCTAAGATTAAAGTGTAGAGTTCAAAATATTGGTTCAAGGTTCAAGGTGTGAACTTATATAAGTTATCTCAGGTCCTATCTGGGACCATAAAGCAAGGATAAGTTGCAGATATATTATTTTTAAGGGAAGTTAATCTGAAGAAATAATTTTCTGAAGTTGATACAATGATCATAAGGAGAAAGGCAATAATAGTGAGTAAGGTCAATATATGATTTACCTTCCTATAGTTCAAGAAATTCAACTACAAGTGTGTCTAAGGGGAAGATCAAGGACTCTAGTACTGATGCGGAACTGAGCAAATTGGTGAAGAGAAGAATCAAGGTTGAAGAAGTTGTGTCGAGGTCTTCGAAGCATAACTAGGTCAAGAGTGTGACTGTTGGTCATCGTACTTGTCATTTGAAGATTTATAAGAAGAATTACTTGTGGGTTTTCCTCTCCAAGAGGGAGAGTTTTTCCCCTGTCTCTAGGAGCCTAAATTTGTGTCTTGTGTATTTTGATAATTGACTTGATGAAAGAATAAATAAAATAAATAAGAGAAGACATAAGAATCTCAAGCAAGATCACAATTAACTATCAAGAAGAGAATTTGTATTAAACACCAGCCTTCAAAATTATCAACCCGTTGGCCCCTATTTTTGCACAAAATTTCCCCTTCTCTTTTAGTTTCTCTTTGGTTAGCGTACTTCCAACTTTCCTTCACTGGGTCTTGAGTGTATTATGGTTTCTCTAAAGCCTCCATTTGGTTTTCATTTGTGTTTGATTGCCTTTGGTGAGAATTGGTTTTTATTTTTCTTTGTTCTTATCCTTAGGTCACCTGAAAATTGATTTGGTTTGGTCATTGATCGCTTTGATGAATTGTTGTTCTAGTCCTTCGCTAGATTTTCATTGAAAGAGAAATTTTTCTATTTTATCATGCTAGATTTTCATTTTAGGATATTCAAGTGACATTAGTGGTGAGCCAAAAAATGAAACTTAATCAAATATAAATAGTAAAATTTATTAAATCAACCTAAGGAGCACATTTAAAATTAACGAAAACATTTTCCAAGCCAAAGGAGGCAAGTTGTGAAATTTATCCTGGAGGAAATGAAGGTGTACTATGAAAATGTAACGGAAGAAATTCAGAAATTCATTGAAAAATGGGAAGCTGACATAAACATACAGACAAGAACAGAAAATGATACTGAGGAATGAAAGGGTCTTGTGCCCGATCTAGGGCAGACGCAGGGTAGATTGACACAATTAAAGCAGACACTGCTTCTCTACTGTTCCATGAAAGGAATCCTTAGAAAAGCCTTGGAGAAAATTTCTATGAGTTTGGTTACCTTAGCCCAAGACTTCGCAGACTACAGGAGTGAGTTTGATAAAATCAAATTTCAGCTGAGGAAGCAGGATGGATGCCTTGAGCGCATCCAATGCCACCTATCATACATTTCCAAGCCATATTAATAGGCCGACACCTCGGTTCAAGATATGGCAACCGTTGAATATGCCTCAGTTGAGAAGGAAAAGTAGTCTCATGGTGTTGAATTTGGTTTTTTTTTGTTTATATCTATATGCGACTGGAATTTACATTTCCATGGTTAAGAAATCCTGATAGTAGGTATGTTAAAAAATGTATATGTGTGAATATTCAGGCTTTGTTAACTTGGTATGACTAACTAAAAACCTTATTTTTTTTTGTCATACCATGCCATCAGGTGGTCAATAGATTCAGTTTCCTTATCAGTGCGAGTTGAGGCCACCAATTTGTGATATATGGCTGTATTCTATATATGAAAATCAATGAAAAAGGATTACTACCAAGCTTACAAAAAAAACATTAACGCAAACATTTAGAGGTCTATGTTAGAGATGTGTTTTAGCGTCGTTAAACATAGGAGTTGTATTTTTTTTCCAATGTTGCATCTTAGGGGTGATATCCCGTTGTATTTAAGTGTATAGGATTTTACTCCGCATACCTTTGGGTACTATGCATGAAAAGTATATGGGAACTCTCGCATAAAATTATTATGCATTATACAACACTACTATAGACTGCACTCCTACATACGGTCGAGTATATTTTGGGAGTCCCTTATAGGTTTCTATCCATCTATAGGTAACATAGTCTATCGCCTTGTATATTGTGATGCACCGAACAAAAAATTTGGGGAGATTGGATAGTGTACATTAAGTCCTTGGTTCACCAAGGCGTATATTGTAATTCACGGTTGCTTGGTAATCCTTTATTCCTAGATTAAACTCTTTTTTATTTATTTCTTTTTGTGTTAATAAAATTTGTTCTCTAACATGGAAGAAAAAAATCCCCCACCCCTTCGTTCATGTAGAATGAAAAAAAAACATCCTCTTCCACCAGAGGCTACTCGTAGCCATTGTCAAAAGAATAAGAAGATGCAAACTATGGAATCTGGAACTTCAGGAAATACTTATGGTCATCCTATTGATATTGATCTGCCAGAATCATTTTTCCCTTTGAGTTATGAGCCTGAGATTACATCTACTCTTGACGGTGACATTGACATAATCAAAACAAAAGTCCCTGAAATTTTTTTCCTAAGGTTATTAAACCTGACTTTTCCAAGTCACACACTTTGATTCTTGACATTGTCTAACCCGAGGAGCCTCAACCATCTTCACCTGTTACTTTAGGACATTCCTATTCTCTTCCTTGGTCTCAGACATAACCTATATATGTTGTACCTGAGATTAAACCTCTTCCATACAAACTTGTTAATATTAAATATATCTGACAGGAAGAGCCTCATCCTTCTACTCATGTTCATTGGGAGAGAATCCATTTTTATCAGACTAATCGTCTTCCTCCTCTTCAAACTCCGAGACAAAATTATTTTCTTGATTCTTTCGACTTATCCATTGATATCTCATGAAAATATTCACTGGAATTGTTAACCATGAATGGAACTAATCCGAACTCTCAGGTCATGTCCACCACTATGGTTGATACATCAAATGTTTCTTCCTCATTTTTGTTTGCAACATCACTAGAAAAACATATGTAGAGTGGCCATTCTGTCTCGCCAGGCTATCAGTATTTATCTGATACCTTTTGTGGTGTGGCTTCCAGTCCTTGGATCTATCCCATGTCATATAATTAATGAATAAAATCTGGTACTTCTCTTATGAATGCCACACAATCTGCTCCTCCTCCTCCAGCTACACCTATAATTGAGCATCAAACTCTCCCTTATGTTAGTGGGCAAGGTTACCTTCCACAACCTAACTCTCCTTATGTTGGGTACCCTCCATCTGGATCGCAATTGCCTCCATAATCCCCTTATCCTTGGGCAGGGGGAGAATTGTTATTGGTATACCTCAAATTGGTAACCAACATTATTATATTCCTCCTTGTCCTAGAATGGATGCCATTGTTTGGAAATGTACTTTTACTGTTCAACCTCATTCATTTTGGGACTGATTTTTGAACCCTCAACTTGCACCATCTTCGTCTCAAATTCCTATCCATATATCAACATCCCACCAAGCTCAAATACATGTGATCTAACATTTTCAGGTTGTCGTTGCATCAAAAATATTCCATCAGTATCTGGTGCTTCCCAATTCCCACTTACCTAGCCAGTACAAGGTACCTTCCATTCTCAACTGCTTGGAAAGGGTAGTCCTCAAGTTTCTATAGGACAAATTGTTCATAATATGGTTCAATCCCAATTGAACCCACCTTATCATGGTACAATACAGAATCCAATCGAGAAGCAATATATACTACATGAATGTATTTTCAAGGCAAAAAATATTAACTCACCCATTCCAAAAACTTTATGGTCATCCTGGGGTTGGAAAGAAAAGCCACTTGTATAGTGGTTATTATAATCCTCCTTATGTTGGTACCGATGTTTCTTATTATCAAAACCCCCCTTATCTAGGAATGAAACTGCATCTTGCTCAAGCTATTACTTAATATCAAAGCCATCCTCCTCCAAACTTTAACTGAGAGTTACCTTTTGTCAGTACTCTCGAATTTCCAGACTTAACATGGCTAACTAATGACCCCATTTCTAGTTTGCCATGGTGATTGATTATTCCTACTAATTTTCCTTCTGATATCTCAAAATTCAATGGGAATCATGGAGAAGACTCATCGCTGCACGTTATGGTGTATCATCTATGGTGTTCTTCGAACTCCCTTAACGATGATTCTCTTTGACCTCATATTTTCCAATGAATGCTTATATGTACCACAACTAAGTGGTATATTGAGTTACCTAGAGCTTCATTTCATGATTTCATCACTTTAGCCACCACCTTCCTCACACATTTCTAGTTTCCTGTCACGTATGAAACTAGAACAAAACTATTGACCAACTTAAAACAATCAGATTCCACTCATATCATGGATCAAAATAATGGGTGGAGGTGTCTCCTCTCGTTCATCAAGACTTACGTTCCTGATCAATTGTTAGCGGAATGGTTTACCAAATCTCTATTGTTTTCTATAAAATAATATGTCGCTAAAGGTGGAGTTGTTACCGAAGCGAAAGCTATTTCTCATACACAATATTTAGACCTTGTTTACACCCAATCAGGCACTCTCTATCATAAGATATTGAACACTCCGATACCTTCGAATACTATTCCTTATCCAACTAGTCAATAATATCATCCTACCAATGTCGTTATTGGTTCTTCCACTTCACAGCCAGCGAGTAAACCATTCAGTGTTGCTCTTACCACATTTTCTCAAAAACCTCAATCCCATCCTCTTACAGCTTCTGCTTCCGAGATAAATGTCATATTATAAGATAAAGTAAATTCTCAATAGAAACTAGTAAGAAAGAAGAAATTAAAAGGTAAAAATAATAAAGACCCCTCACGATAGGATAAACAAACAAATCAATCCTCTGATGAGAAACAAAAGCCTCGATACCCATGGTTGGTTTGCAATGAGGATCACTTTACACATGATTGTCTGCACCATGATGAAGCGAATTAGTTTCTTAAATATTCCACTTCTCCTACTGTGTTGAGTAGCCCATTTCCCAATCAAGACACTCATATTGTTTCTCGAGACCCTTCTTCCTTTAACACAGTTTTGATGCTTTCCTCCTTAAAGCTGAAATATCATGTTATGGCATCCACTCAAAACAAGGACTACAATAATGTGAATCCACCAAATGATCAGGCTACTGCCCAACCAATGATTTCAACACCACCTTCATATGATCCTACTCTACCTCTGATTCTTGTGGAATTGACTATCAAGCCTTCAAAGGGCGTTATTAATGAGTCTGATTTCAACCCACATTCAAGATATACTCAAAATTACAACGTAGTTGAATAATTGGGTCAGTATCCATCATCTTTGTCAACTCTTGAGTTGTTAAAAAACTTTCCCACCCAAAAGAAGGACTTGTTTTTAGCTATCTCAAGTTTGGATCCATCGGATTTCAACCTAGTGGTTTTATCTTATGAAAACTATACCCCTCGACTTCCATCTCAATTTTCTTTTATAATATAGGTCATTATCTCTGGTAATAACAGTCATTGTTCTATTGTGGACGAGGGAGCCTCGACTTGCATTATGTCCATGTCTTGATGGAAGGAAATCGGTTCTCCTCAACTAAGTCAATCAGCCACCACCTTGAAATCCTTTAATGGAAGAATGTACAAACTTTTTTTGATTTTGAATTCCCTTCAAGTAAAATTAGGGGGAAAAACCATTTACATAGATGTTGAAGTTATTGATGGGCCACTAGATTTTAATATTCTACTGGGACGTACATGGGTTTACACCATGGATCCTGTCGTTTCAACTTACTTACGTATTATCACCTTTTCTCACAAAGGAAATATTGTAGCCATAGACCAACTTACCTTTTTTTCCTTTTATTCTCACGTTACTCAAAATGTCCCTCTTGTAGGGAAAACTATACACTCCTATCAACATGTCATAGTTATATTGTTGAAGGATTCCTCGCTTATGCGAAGATTTTCGCTCCCTCCTCATCTAGTTGTCGATGACTCATCTTCGGTTTCTTATATCAACATGATATAATCCTTTAGTATCCTGGATAATCCATGGATTGTACCTGATGTAACTAACATCGAAAGTTTTTGCGACTGAATCTCACTTATCCCAGTCAAGATAGATAATGAGGCCATATATTTGGCTTGTGTGCCTTATACTTTCACTTCAATTAATTGGGTAGATCGATCACTGGATTATGGCAGGTATTTTGATCATTTTTCTCGCATATTCACTACCAATGATAAAATCATGGATATCATTATGCCAGATGACAAGCCGTGGGATGAACATTGCCATCATTCATCCTTACCGGATTCCATTGAGCATAATATCAGTGATGTACAATTACCTATTTTTTTTTAGCCTTTTACAAATTTCATCTCCATTCATGGGGTTGACTTCGAAAAGAACCTTTCTAGTATCAAAGAAATGATATATCTCGATATCGCTATCATACCGGATATTGTCGAAAATATATACATTGGAGCATCATCTTGTCCATCTGAGATTGAGCTTTATAGACCCCTATTTCATGATTTTCAAGATGCCTTTGCCTAGAATTATGAATAAATTCTGGGTATCCCCCCAAATATGGCAGTTCACAATATTAAAATGTATCTTGATGCCAAACCCACCCGATAACGCCTTCATCTAGTCTATCCCAAGAAGGTTGTTAGGATTAAGGATGGAGTTGAAAATCTTCTTTGGGCTACATTCATATACCATGTTCCTTTAACTGATTGGGTATTGAATGCTTTCTGTGTCATGAAGAAACATCTTTGAGTATGTATCAATTATCCGAATGTGAATCATGTTTGTCTAAAGGATAGCTATCGACCCCATTTATTGACCATATTTTTGATTACTATGCTGGCTACGAGATTTATTTATTCATGGACGGATTCTGAAGTTATAATCAAATCAAAATTCTCTGAGTGTACCAACCTAAGTTTTTATTTAATTTTCCTTCGAGTACTTTTTCCTATCGAAATGTCCCATTCAGTTTAAAGAATGTTGGGGCCACATTTCAACGTGCGATGGTGTACGCTTTTCATGAAATTAAACACATTATGCAACCCTATGTAGATGATCTCCCTACACATTCTAAACATCAGGTCAATCACTTGATGCATATTATGGTTATTTTCCTTTGTTGTACACACTATAAAATTTGAATTAACCCACACAAATGTGTGTTCTGTGTTGGTTCTGGTAAACTTCTGGTTTTTTTCATTTCAAAGCAAGGAGATCGTCAACTTTCCTGCACTTTCTTCTCTTTTTTTGTTGCAAAGACACCAAGGGAAAGCTAACTTCCTTCCAATGTTCATCCCTAATTATGTTGAGCTGACCAAAGGATTCACTCACCTACTGAAAAAAGGGCTCTCCTTCCATTGGGATGACACTAATAAAGAAGCGTTTGATGCCCTAGAAGACGTACTAGTTCGGGCATCTCTTTTATACCCCCCTCATTATCATCATGACTATTTCCTGTATCTCTCTATTGTTATTTATACTATAGCAATGGTAGTGGTCCAAGAAGATGATATAGGGACTAAAAATCCTATTTATTATCTGATTCTTAACCTTAATGATACCAAAATTAGGTATACTCATGTAGAAAATTTTTCTTTGGTAGTCATTCAAGCCGTATAAAGGTTTCACCATTACATCTTGCTTTGGAATACTACGGTCATTACAGATTGAAGCCATATGAAATATATCTTGTCAAGTCAATTGTTGGGGGGGAAGTAATCCAACTGGATGAATATTCTACAAGATTTCTACATGGATTTCATCAAGTTGAAGTCGAATTTACTTGATTCTGAATTTACCTTCCTTCCCCTGATTCTGAATTTACATATGAAAATTCTATCCCTGACGAGTCATTTTTTCTTATTTTGTAATCTGACCTATGGTATGGATATTTTATCATCTATCTCTAGACCAAATCTTTCTAGCACAATACCTCTCACTTTGAGCATCGACGTATTCGATACCAATTCCGAAATTATGTTATTATCGCTAACACCCTTTATTTTCTTGTTATTGATACGATTTTACGAAGGTGCTTCACACTTGAGGAGGCTGAGAAATTCCTTATTGAATGCCACTTAGGGTAATGTGGCATACAACTCTCTGGTTACGCTACCATGCAAAAATTCTTATGTTCTTGTTACTTTTGGCATACTATTTTTCATGATTGCATTCTCGTTGTCTAGAAGTGTCATGCATGCTAGATCTACGATCAGAATATTAATGCTCTTCCTCCTCCATTGCATCCGGTTATCATTGTTGATCACTTTGTGAAATGGGGTATCAACCTCATGACATGTAACCCTCACTCAGGTGGGGTGCATGGTTATATAATTGTTTATGTAGACTACTATACTAAATGGCTGACGGCGATGCCTACATATAATAACTCTAGAAAAAATACTGCATACTTTTTCTTCAATCATGTTATTCCCAGGTTTGGTGTTTCACAAGCAATAGTGACAGATCACAAAAAGGATTTCCATAATCATATGATGACTGAAATCACTGCCAAGCCAACAATTTCCCATGAAAATTCCACTCCCTTCTATCCTCATGATAATGGCAAAGTTGAATGTGTTAACAACGTTCTTAGTAATATGCTTCAATGTATGGTAGAGGCCCACAAATTGGAATTACACTTGATTCTTTACGATTCCTTGCGGGCATACCGAACCTCAGTTATTACTGCTACTAGATTCACACCGTTTCAATTGGTATGGTATGGAAGAAATCCTCCACATTGAATGTGAAATTCCATCCTTAAAAAGAGTTTTTGAACTTATTCCTTCCACTTTTGTAGAGGAGGAGCATCTTTTACATCTGACTCGTTTGGATGAAACCTGGTGCGATGTTGCTTTAGCTAATGAGGATCATAAAAGACATGTCAAGGCACAATACGAAAAAATGTCAAGCCTCATGTCTTCTCGGAAGGAGACTTGGTTCTGTTATATGACCACAAGGCCGAAAAGCTAGGTCTAGGAAATTTCCAACCTATGTGGTTGTTTCCGTACATTTTTAAGTGAGTCCTTGCAAAAGTGGCCTATGAGTTAGTATACTTTCATGGAGTTCCACTAGCGCAGTCTAGGAATGGGTTGTACCTCAAAAAATACTATGCTTGATTTCATGCATAGTAGATTGGGTACATACTATCTATAGGTGTGCTGTGAATGTTTGTAGTATGTCTTTTCATAGTCTCCCATGGTTTCTATTCATCACATTTATGTTTGGTTTGTAGATGTCAACATCTCTCGATCCATATATTGGTTATGTCGATGATGCTATTCATAGTACTCATAACCTATATTCCGTAATATGGGCTATCTTTTCTCCAAATGGAAAGATAGTGAGTATGGAAGGAATTTTCATTGGTTATTGTACTAAAAACATCGTTGAGTATAGCGCAGTGGTTGAGCTACTATGTGATGTTATTTCACATGGTATCTGTCGTTTAGTCATCAGGTTTGAATCAGAAGTCATAGTACTAAAAATTGCTAATGTCTATTCAGTGAGAAATTCCAACATCCTTTTCATTTTTTTGAGAGTATGTATTCTATAAAGAAATTTTGGTTTCATATGATAAAAAAAAAAATAGAAATCTAAACACACTAGCAAATTCCCTAGGTAATTATGTTTTAGATACACATTTGCAATGAATGTAAATAACTTTCAATTCAGATCACATCATATTGAAAGCATGATAGGGACTAGGAGATCACAGTAATCTACCAATATGTCTAGGCACTCTGATAGTGTGGTTTTGAAGTCGCATCTGAATCTAATCGACTAGGGTATCATCAATCCCATGTGTCATCCCCTCCTTTTGGCACTCCACCCTTGATAGGATCTCAGCTAACTCCATATCCAATAGTGCATCTCATCTTACTGAAACAACCTATACTTGTTCCATTGTCTCCTCATGTGGTTTTCCCTCTACACGAAAGAGATATGAAGCACCTACTATTCAAAGTGGTCTAATATCTTCATGAAAACATCAATATTTTAGTCTAATAAACATAAAAAAAACATGAAAAAAATGTAAAAATTTCAAAAACTTAAATGGTTGAAATATTTTACCTAAAGCATCCCATTTCTCACCCTTAGGAAGCATGAGCTCAAGATCTGTTAGGTCCCTATAATACTAGCTCATCCCCTTATTTTATTATACACCCCTTATTATTATTTTTGTTACCATGTAGTCCCCATATTGTTATTATTATGTCCCATATAAGCCCACTAGTATTATTGTTATGTCAGCATTGATTATATTGTGACCCCTTAGAATCATATATATAGAAAGGGTATTTTTTCATTTGAATCATAAAATAATTGTTCATTTATGTAATTTAAAGGAGGTTTACCCGTCGAAGAGGATAATTTTTAAGTCATTGATCTATCATTTCATCTATTTGTGAGTTGGTTCCATAACACTTAGTATTAGAGCTTTGGATTCTAGGGTTTTGCTTATTCAAATGGGTCATCTTGGAATTTTCTCTAGAATTTTTTTTCTACGAGGCTTTAGAAGCTAAAATTTCTACCATGTGGATCTGAAATCTTCGTGAATATTGTATCAACATTTCATATCTTTTTTCGTTATATTTTCGAAGATATGATCTATGGAAGTTAAGGTTTTTGAAGGATTCAAAATTCAGTATAAAACAGGCGACATAGGGGAGACCATCCTAAATTTCATTTCAGACATCTGATTTGAATTCTATAAAAATTGGCTGAAAGAGAATGGACTGTAGTTTTTCTTGTATAAAGTTTAGGGTTGAAGGTATGAACAGTGACACATGGAACTCTATACAAGTTCTATATACTAAGTTATTATATAATCAAGTCATCATGGGAAATCAGGCATAACTCTTTGCTAAAGACTCCAATATTTGTATGAATTGTGGAGTTGGAAGGTAGATTCAAAAGGCTACAACAGGGCCTTATTTAAGACCTTGGAGATCTAAAATTACCAAGTTACAACTGTTTCAATATGGAGCTCCCCAAAGAAAGGAAAAGGTGTGTATATTTTTTTTAAATTGGATAACTTCTTTTTGAAAAGTCAATTTTTGAGTGATTCCAACGTAATATTGAAGAATATATATCATTATTGGGTTATAAAGCCCCTCCCAAACAAAATAATTCTACACCCATTAAGTTCTCAAAAAGATCTATTATCATGCATGAAGAGGAAGAATTGCAGCATGAGATCTCAAAAGTATGGGACCAAGTGCAACAAATTTCTCTCTCACAAAGAACAAAAAAAAATGAACTAAAAGATGACATGGATGGTTTAAAATAAAACATGGAAGCTAACATGTATGTTTTGGAGGATGGCATGGATGGTTTAAAGAATGGCATGGAAGCTAATATCGATGGTATAGAAGAAAAATTGAAAGGAAACATGGAATATTTGAAGAAATATATGGAAGGTTTGACAAATTTGCTACAAGAAAAGCTTCCTAATGGTGAAAAGGTAGTAGAGGAAACTCATGATGAGAAAAACATGAATTCTAATCATGATTTAATAGAATCTAATGTTGGATTGAAGAGCCTCCATATTCCAAAGATCAATATGAGGAAGTTTGACGGAAAGGATCTCGTAACATGGATACTACAGATGGAGCAATATTTTGATCTCCATAGTGTGAAAAACACAAAAAACATACACATTGAAAATTTATATTTAGAGCCCTATCAATTATTATGGTATCGATGGCTTTAGGCTTGTAAACAAATTTCCACTTGCTCCATTTTTATGAATGAAATGATAGAATATTATGAGGATGCAAATAGCAACACCTTCTTTAGTCAATTGATAAATCTCAAACAAAAGGGCTCAATGGGTGACAACATTGAGGACTTATAAACATTGAATATAAAGCTAAATGATATTCCATAGGAGCATGAGATTGATGTCTTCATAAGGAATTTAAAGGATAACATCTAACATGAGGCTCACCTTTTGGAACCTTATTCATTCGAGAAGGAATTCAGGCTGGAAAGAAAAATTGAAAGAAAAAACATGCCAACAAGGAACCATACCACTAACAACTATAAATATGGAAGTGTTTCATTTCCTAGCCTTTTGCAACCTACAAGGTTGAAATCACAAAAATTGGCAGAAAGAAGAGAAAAAGGGCTTTGCTACAGTTGTGATAGAAAATACACTAAATGTCATAAGTGTGCCGAGAAGAAATTATTTTACATAGATTGTGAAGAGGAGGAATAAAAGGAACAAGAAACTTCAAAAGAAGAGGATATACACCAAGAACCAACCCTAGATAAATAAGAAATGAATCCAACACTATATTGTAATGCATTGGAAAAAATGACCACTCCTCGAACTCTCAATATAGAAGGACATATCAAGAAGAAAAAGGTAATAATGTTGATTGATTGGTGTAGTACCCATAATTTTATTCATTGTAAGGTAGCTAAGGAATTGAATTCCTTCCGATACCTAGCAACAAACTGTCAAGTGATGGTTGTAAATTGAGGGACTATAAATTTCTCTGGAAATTTCCATAATATCAAAATAGCCATGGGGGAGTATGTATTGACTAGTCCAATTCTCTCCCTTCCAATGGGAGGTGCTAATGTTGTACTAGGAGTCCAATGGTTACAATATTTGGGTAAAATAGCTTTTAATTTTCAAGAACTTTTCTTGATTTGTTTTTTGGGAAGGAAATGGAGTTGAATTAAGGATTATTGAAAGGGAACTAAGAAATATAATTATCTCTAACATAATGAAAACTTCTAAAGAAATAATAACATGGCATAATTGCACAATTGTGCTCACTAGATGTTCAAACATTAGAATCATCTATTTCTCCATATCTCCAGAAAGTCTAGGAAAACCATTGCAAGTTATTTGAGACTCCCAAAGGCCTCCCACCTATTCATTATCATGATAATTCTATTCACTTGATTCCAGGAAGTGTTCCTCCAAACATCAGGCCTTACATATATCCCTATTCCAAAAAGAGTGAAATTTAATATATGGTTGCAGAAATGCTAGAGGCTGGTATAATTCAACCTAGTCAAATTTCTTTTTTGCCTCCAGTAGTGTTCGTGTAAAAGAAGGATGGATCATGGCATATGTGTCTGGATTATAGGGACCTAAACAAGCTAAGTATTAAAGAAAATTTTCCCATTCCTTTCATTGAGAGTTATTGGATGAATTACATGGAGAAATTTACATGACCAAGTTGGATCTCCATTCAGGATATCATGAAATAAGAATGAAGACGAAATATATTTTGAAAAAAACATTTAGAACTCATGAGATTCATTACGAATTTGTGGTAATTGCTTTTGGCCTTACCAATTGCACCTTCTGCATTTCAAGTTTTGATTAATTCCATTTCGAACCATTCCTTAGAAAATTTGTGATAGTATTTTTCTATGATATACTAGTCTAGAGCTAGTCTTGGAAGGATCATGTTCAACATGTTTATAGGTAATTATCGTAAGTTTTTAATAATTATGGAATAATAGCAGCACCTCTAACAACATTGCTGAAGAAAGATGCATTTTCTTGGACTCCAGAATCAACTAAGGCCTTTGAACATCTTAAAGAGGCAATGTGCCAAGCATTGGTATTAGCTACGCTATAATTCACAAAAATCTTTATTGTGCAATGTGATGCATCGGGAAATGGAATTGGTGTTGTTTTAATGCAATAAGGAACAACCATTTCTTTTGAAAGTCATCCAATCAAGGGAAATTATTTACACAAACCTATTTATGAGAAGGAAATGTTGGTAATACTACATGCACTTAAGAAATAGTGATCATACCTAATGGGAAGACACTTTAAGGTAAAAACGGATCATGATAGTATTAAATAATTTTTAGAATAAATATTATCTTGATAAGAGCAGTAAAAATAGGTCACAAATATGTTGGTTTATGACTTTGAAATTATGTACAAAAAAGGGAAGAAAAATGTTGTTATAGATGCACTCTCAAGAAAGGATGAATATATGGAAGAATTGTTTTTTTCCATTTCTATTATATAGCCAGATTGGATAACTAAAGTAAGGAGTGAGTGGAAGAATGACGAAGAAGTGTGGGCACCCATTCAAAATTTGCAACAACATCCCAGTACATTTGATGCATTAATATGGAAAAATTATTCATTATGGTACAAAGATCACTTATACCTTTGTCAGAATTGCCAAATAAAACAAATATTCTTCTATAATTTCACACCTCTCCCTTAGGAGGGAACTCATAATTTTTAAAAACTTACTAGAGGGTTAAGAAGGATTTTTTTTTGGATGGCCTTAAATTTGATATTGAAAAGTTTGTGGTAGAATTTTTGCTTTGCCAACAAAACAAAGTTGAGATAATTACAATCCCGGGTTCGTTACAACCCTTTTCCATTCCAAGTCAATGTTGGCAGTAGGTTTCAATGGATTTTATCATAGGTTTACCCAACTCCGAAGGAAAGGGTGTTATCATGGTGGTAGTTGATAGACATACCAAGTATGCATTCTTTTGTGCATCATATCATCCATTTAAAGCTAGTACAATTTCTATTTCATTTATGGAAACAATTCAAAAGATACATGGAAACCCAAAAATTATTGTAAGTCACAGGGATCCTATTTTCACTGGAAATTTTTGGACGAAATTATTTTCTTGTCTGGGTACTCAATTAGCTCACAAATCATCTTATCATCCTCAGTCTGATAGGAAAACCGAGATAGTGAACCAATGTTTGGATGGATATATTTGTTGCTTTGTATCTGACAAATGTGTACAATGGGTCAATTGGTTACCTCTAGCTGAATGGTGGTATAACACTTCCTTCCATACTACAACAAAAATGACCCCATTTATGGAACTTTATGGATATCATCCATCATCCATCAAATCATATTTAAGAGAAAATTATAAGGTTCAAGCATCAAAAGATCACATCCAGCGTCAACGACATGTTATCCAACTCTTAAAGGATAACCTCACTTTGGTGCAGAATCGAATGAAACGAGAGTCAGATCAATATCACATCAAAATAATTTCTTATGTAGGTGACTAGGTATTTTTATAGCTAGAACCATACAAAAAAATGTCCCTCAAGCAAGCTAATAAGGATAATAAATTATCACCAAAATATTATGGTCCTTACAAGGTGTTTAAAAATATTGGAACTATGGCATACAAATTGGATATTCTTGCATCTTCCCAAGTGCAACGAGTTTTCCATGTTTCATGCTTAAAGAAGGTTATAGGTGACAAGCTCCTAGTTTAAACAATATTTCCAGAACTTGACGAGGAAGGAAAATTCATATTGGAACCTGAAGCAGTCACAACAAAAAACTTGACAACTACGAAATTGAACTTTTTTAGAGTATTTGATCGAGTGGAATAACTTACCCGTTGAATATTTCACATGGGAGGATGCGAATTTTATACAGAAGCATCCAACGCTACTCAATCATTAAGTAAAACACGTTTTTGAAGGAGAGGGGCATGTTAGATCCCTATAATATGATTTTATCTCCTTATTGTTATTATACACCCCTTATTGTTATTCATGTTCCCATGTAGTCCCCATATTGTTATTATTATGCCCCATAGAAGCCCACTAGTGTTACTATTGTGCCCTTACATTATTATTTTTATGTCGGCTCTGATTATATTGTGACCCCTTAAACTCGTATATATAGAAAGGATGTTTTTTCACTTGAATCATCCAAGAATTGTTCCTTTATGTAATGTAAAGGAGGCTTCCCCATCAAAGGGTATAATTTTTAAGTTGTTGATCTATATTTCTTATGTTTTGTGAGTTGGTTGCATAACAAGATCATCATGAAAATCCATCCCTGTGTAAGGATAATCATTGATCATAATGAACTATCAATGCAACCATCCAATGAAAGCTGGTGAGAAGCTAATCGTTGATGGATATGCATGTTGGGACATATGATCTATCTACGTCCTCAATTATGGGGCTCTAAGATCGATAGGCTCGAGTGTAATTTATTGAGGGTGAATTAGTGGCACATGTTGTAGATAGAAAGAGACCAATATCTAACCATACACGAATTTACTTAACTTCCACTCTTTTCCTTTACTTATTTTTTCCTTCATATTGACCAAAACTCCCTCACTCTAGTTAAATATTGTTGGCTCTAGACACTCCATCTCGTACTGCATGTACGATCTACTTGCCACATGAAGCGTTGAGCTACCTTCCAATCTCACTATAATGAACAAGATATTTATTAAAGTTAATTAGGTTACATATTTTACTTCGATCTTTCCATCCCTAGTTGGCTAGGCTCGGGGTCTACAATAGGTAGTGATAAAATCTTTCACTCTCTCCCCACCACTTTTCCCACCTAGGAGAGAGATGGGGGAAACCCTCCTAGATAAACTTGTTAGAAAGTAGATATATTCTACCTTTATCTCCAGCAGATGTTCCCCAAAGCTGAATTATTCTACCCAAACATCCCATGAATGAACATGATATCTCAATAATTCCATATGTTGCCTCGTACGAAGAAGCCAAAATAATTTTAGCAATCCATAGATTTTGAGTGCCTGGATGGTAGCAGGATCATTTTCTAAATCTAAATATTGTTCTTCATGTTCACTTTCTCTCCAAATGAACCATGGAAATAAAGAAAATGGTTATATATCCTACCTGGAAGAGAAAATATTTAAAATGGCCCACCGAATTTGCTGCAATCAACTCCAAATGGTAGAGGGGAAAAGTTCTCAGAATTCTCACTATTGAAGATAAATTTGAAATGTGAAGATGATTAGTAATTTTGAGTATTTATGGCCATTTCTTGCATTATTTTATTCATATTTAATATTTTTACCTAGATATGCTTCATTTCTACTATGGAACAGGTATGTTTAATCCTTTATGTGATGTTTTGAGCACGTCGAAAATTCTTAATGGATTTTTATCATGCTTTAAACAAGTTATTTTGAGAAAAGAGTACATTTATCTATTTTTCGTGCTCTATAAACCTATGAAAAGGTAAACCTTTGGATTCCTCTTTCAACTCTTTTCAAACTCTGAAAATATGAAAAGATAATCGAGCACTTGTTTTTTCAAACTATTTAAAGTAAATGAAAATATGTCTGCTCAGTATAATTTTAACCCTTTTCTGGACTAAGATAGACTATTTATGAAATAAGAATACGTTAGTTGAACATGGTTAAGAGGTTCTCTTGAGTATTTTCCTCTACCTTTACAGACTCGAGAGAATATCTATGAAAAGGGACATCTGGAGTTTTCTTTTTTGTCTCTTTTTCAAACTCTCTAAAAATGAAAAATATGCCGAGCTTTATCTTCGCTAGTCTCATTAAAACATCAAACAACGATGAAATTATCAAACATGAAAAGGCCAAACAACTACTTCTCAGGGTTCAGTATATATACTTGGAGGTATTCATCCAACCGATGAACTTATAGATCAAGAATATCTTACCCTCCTCAATCATGTTACAATATAAAGAGGTACTAACCAGTATGGTTGGGGAAATTGGGAGAACAAGGTATTCCACTTGTTAATGGTTTCGAGTCACTATTCAATAGGACACTCTCCCAACTCATCTCTGTGGTTTATTTTTTGGGTAATATGTTTGTCATTCGGTTCATCATACCTTTTTCAGAGCCTCCATTTCATTTTTTGGTCAATGTTACCAAATTTGTTCAGTGTCGTCGGTGTTTTCAAGAGAAGTAATTCAGTTTATATTCATTACAATGCCCTTAAGCCTTCATTTCATGTTTTCCTTTTGCTTATGCAGTTCCATATAATCATCATTTTGTCTCAATCATGATACTTATTTCGTGTCATTGATGGGGGGTACATCAAGGCCCTCCTGCGATGGGTCGCTTCCTATCAACATCAGCACATTATCCAAGAAGTTGAATTAGAAAGAACCCTTTGGTACCTTGGTTCTTGCATACATATATGGAAATTTTCCTCGTTCTCGACAATAATCATTGGCCTTTGACTGAAAGACTCTGTGTGGCGTTCTACATTGACTCATTCACTCACACTGTACAGATTGTACTATACTACCTTGAGATATATTAACATCATACATGGTTTCTCTTGCATATGTTAACGACTTACATCATCAATGACTAATCATATGATGTGTACCATGTTCGACCTTAGCTCATTTATTCACATGGTTATACTCGTAGGTTGGTTTGGTCGTGTGAAAAAGATAGGAAACCATGGATCTATTTTCATCCATTCAAGCTGATATTTCAACAGTTATACAGAGATCACTATGTATGATTTCCATGACCATAAAAAATTTCATGTAGTCATGGGCCCACTAATTGTTATCGAAGGACGCATATTTTGATCATTATTGTCAGACACATGCATGGTATGCACACAAGATGAAGGATAAAAATGATATTGCATCTATTATTCATAATGATACATATTTATTATATATTGGAGTGTCTCTTGGATTCCATATTCGAGGGTCTCTTGGAATCCCTTTGACCATTCGCCTTCCACACCAACCCTCAGAGGATTAGGTGTCTAACATTACTCCCCTTAATCCGAAGGGGTATCTACGAGTCCAAAAAGAGAGATGTAATACAAAACATGAAAAATATGCATGGAAGCACTAGGTTTAATGTTCTCTCAGGAACATTGGAATAAGGAAGTGGTTTAAGGATGACCACCAATAGTGGAACGCTTAGTGCACTTCCTAGAACTCTTCCAAATTTTGCAAGAAGATGAGGTCTTCTGCTAGAGGAAGTGATCCTAATGATTTGAAGAGTGAGACCTTCAACCTGAAAAGGGGAGGTCGGCAACCTGCATAAAACTAGAGAGCCTCAACCTGAAAAGTGAGGTCTCAACCTATGGTTGTTTAAGGATGACCACCAACTCTAGAATTCTTGATGTAATTCTTGGAACTCTTCCAAAAATGGAAAGAAGCTAAAGTATTCTGCTAGAGGAAGTGTCCCCAATTATTTGAAGAGGGAGAAGCTCAAGCTCACATAGATGGTTTAAGGCTCACAACCAATCAATGGCATGATCATGGGCATATTTCTCTGGCTACAAATCTAAATATGGTATGGAAGGATGTGGCTCAAGCTCACTTGATGTGGCTTTGAAACTTGTATGTGACCATCATTCCCCCCTTATCAGATACAAGGTGAGATGATGGGAAAAATCTAACTGTAAAAGATTTTAATATTATAAAAGAGATTCTAACATATAACTGAAAAATATTATTGGTTGTTCATGCCCATTCCCAAGAAGCGATCCATAAAATATGAATCTTTTTTATTACAGGACGCTCGTTTATGAAGAGAATGTTTGAAGAATGAATGGTTTTATGATAGTGCTTACATGCGTGAAGAACAAAATAGTGAACTTTCATATGACCAACTCGATCATAGTGTTGGAATTTAACACTATGTTGTTTCTGATGTGGAAGAGGAGCATAATATGGAACATTTGAATATGCGTTGTGATGAATAAATCCAACACTCTAAAATTGAATGGGCTTGGAATAGTTTTGAATATTAAAGACACGTCCTTGTCATATCTAAGACTAGTTATGTTTTTTTTATGGACAAGCTCTTCTCAAAGTCTGATGATTGGCTTGGGAAGTGCAGGTTGAATTTCTACATCATTACGCAAGTCTCCTCCTAAAATTTTCAGTTGATGGGGATCAACCTCAACTTTACTAACTTGATCACTTGGAAGCTACTGATGGGTGACTGTTTGATCCTTAAAAAAAGTATTTTTCGGGACAAGAACAGGGTCAGAATGATGTCTTTTCTGTTGTATCTCATCTTCCTAAAGTTTTGATTCTAGCCGCAAAAATTCTATATTCTCTTGTACATTTTGTAGAGATTTTTGAATGTCAACAATAGTGGTTTTATAGATTTTAATTTGGATTTCAGTATTGGATACAATTAGAGCTCTCAATAACTCTAATATTCTTTGAAGTTTAGCCATTTTCCAAACAACGCAAGCTACAGAAATGAATAGTGTAGGCTTCAACCGATAATGCACCCGTTTACAATTCCGTTCAACTTACTTTTAAAATAATGCAAGTGACTTCAGATACCCTTTTATTTCTTGAACTTCCAACTATGGGAATCCAAAAGGACAAACTATGTTACTCAAATTATGGAAGACCCAACTTAGAAAACAGAATTGAGTTATACATTTAGTAAATGGATTGCAAAAAAATGGTTCCAAATTATCTCTCCTTAATGGATAATTCTTGTATAAATAATATACAGAAACGATATTTAAGAATGAGATATTAAAGGACTAAAGCAGTTTTTAAATTGGTCCATTGGAAACACTCTGGAATGTACCTTTAGTTTGCAACTTGCTTATCCCTTTTTTCCAATTTCTGGAAGCTAAGAACTCCCATGACCTGAATGTATGATCATTCATAAACTCAAATAATTAAAAATTACCAAATATAGATTCTATATGCCACCATATTGATGGATTGATAAGATAAAATTTCTCCTGTTGGGTCTCCCACCAAACACAACTTATGAATGCATTATCTCTCTGAATTTAACTATGGTCATGTAACTGATAAACTCAGACTAGGTCGCACAGGGACATACATATTAAATTGTGGTCTCTCTTTTCAAACTTTGTTTCCCATGAATTATTTGTTTCTTTGATATGAACTACTGGTTCTTTTCAACCAGGGACTCAGTACAGGCAAAGGACTTTGATAACGCGGTTGTGAATCCCTTCGAATTGAAAGCAATCTTTAAGTACCTTCAAATTTGAATTAATGGTTCTTCTATTTGTTGATTAAGAGAAAATCATTCACGTCTCTCTCATCATTGTGGATGAAACTTTTTTCATGAAACGAATCAAGTAGTGCGTTAATGGGGATTGAAAACTCCTTTCTTAATTTTTAGCATGAGAGCCATAGTCCATCTACAATTCACAGGGTTAAAACTCCATCGGTAAAACTAGACCAATAAATTATAAACAATGATACCAACCACCATAAACACATAAATTGACGCTTCTAACAACATCATAGGTGATACTTTTATATGTGGACAACAATTCTCAACATAGCACACTGAAACATATTGTTTCCATCTCTACTGACCAGAAAAACCTGTATGAATTTGCGATTTCAAAATAAATAAATTCAATGCAATGGATCTTTAATGGTCGCTCCAACGATACCACTGGAGTAGAGTAGCAGAGTTTGGAGGTCACATTTTTATGCAAGTCAAAGCTGAAAGGTGGATATGTCGAGAGGTGGAGTGGGTAGGAATGTGGAGGCCAAATGCAAGAGTCGATAATGGTAAGTGGTCGAGTATGAGTATGGACTCACCACACTTCCATTATGGTGGTGGTAATGCCACAACCAGAGGTCAGTGAGAGACACCAGGGGACCAAGAGTTTGGAAGAGAATTAGGTGTCAAGGCTCTGGGACTCGATTCGAGGTCAGAGGTGGTGTGAATAAAAAACCCCAAAAAATACCAGATGGAGCAGAAGAACGTATTAGTGTCAACCCTTAATGAGGGATTCATAATTAGCCTGGGTGTCAGACTCGCAAGAAATCATTCTCAAACCTTTCAGAAATGGATGTCTCCATGTTCTTCTCTCAAATACCTTTTAAGAATTCCCTTATTCCCTTAGAGAGTAGACGAAGGCTTTGCTTTCTTGTGTTGAGGGAAAAGAATGAATAAACAAAAGTGATGGAATCCAAATTCCAATCAATGTATGAAAGTTTTGCAAGAAATTCAACAATTATTACCACCTTCTATAATGATCCGAGAAAAGAGGTTGGAATGTCTAGTTGAGCAGGCCCTTAATGTTTAGTGAGAAGAATTAAATTTTAAAAACTACTTGGATTCAACCCTTTCTCTATACATTGATCATCAATGTCGACGAGATCAAATTCCTACTATGACATTACAGATTTTGGAGTCACATAAAAATGAAGTGTGGTTTCTACAATTTTCGAAGATTGGGAAGAGACAAGAGTGAGAAATTACAATCCAAGGACTACTGCACTAGGTTTTGGCCCTGAGACCCTTGAGAGAGGTGACAAAGCTCTGCATGAAATCAACATCACTAAAAATTCCAAAAAGGGCATTTGACCTTATGCACAAGTAGGGAGAAAATCGTTAAGTCTAGATGTCGACACAAAAGGATGAGTATTAAGCAACACAACCTTAGCATGAAACTAAGAGGCAATATATGGTTTATGACGAATATAAAAAACTAGCCCAACAATAACATGTGAAGAGATGCACTACAAAAATGGAAGGAGAGGTAGGGTATGCGTTGGAGTAGTGGACTGGAGCACACTACAGTGGCAGCAGACTAGAATTGACAGGAGTATAATATACAAGAGGAATATGGCAGAGAATGTAGGAGTGCTTCTATTTGTGGTAGTCAAAACCTCACAACTGGTCTGACTCAACTCATAGCTAGTGAATTAGAGCCATAATGGTAGGACTTAAGTGGCCAGAAAGACGAGTGGCTCAAATTGGAGGAGGGCCAAAAATCGCCCACTTTGATTCCATGTCAAACACATGTATGGTATGCACATAATATGAAGGATAAACATGGTATTGCATCTATTATTCATAATGATACTTATTTATTGTACATTGGAGTGACCCTTGGATTCCATATTCTACGGTCTCTTGGACTCCCTTTGATAGTTCGCCTTCCACACCAACCCATAGAGGATTAATTTTCAAACAATTGTACATGTTATGTGAGCTTATGTGCTAATTAGGGGTATGCCTCCATCAATAAAAATATGTCATGATATAAATGTATTGTAACAAATTAATATTAAGGGTTTTTATTGATCCAGACTTGTCACAAAGTAAAGCACTTCAGTCATCAGTCATCATTTTTGACTTTGTGCTTTAGGGGGAGTCTGTTACAACCCATTTTTTTACATCTAGTCAATAGGTCTCCTAATGGGACCGATCAACATCCTTTCCCCATTGTCATAATCATTTCACAAAGGCCTAATAATACCTCCTTCATTCCCCAGAGTTTCTTCCTACAAACTGCATCATCTGAGCCATTTTTATGACCAACACTCCTTGAACTCTTGTTGGATAGTGTTCACCTACAGGTTTCTCCATGGCGGCCTGCATTGATAAACTCCTAGTTACTCGCCTTTGCACTTACGTTGTTTCTAGAACTTTGTCAAAAAGAGAGAAATTATGGAAGCTTCCTCTTACAAAAGCTATTAGATTTTTTTACAACCATTTACTTCAGATAAAAAGTTTGGATCCTATCTTATCATTCTTTGGATTTTCTATCCCTTATCCTTTTATCCCATCCTCCCATCAAAGATGGATCTAAAACCTTAGATTGGTAATTGGATAAGAACTCCCAACTTACTCCACTCCTCTATATATTTACAACCTTGCATATGCAAGAGGTTGGATTTTGGAGAGTGATATTACCCTTATGTTTCTATTGTGAGATGTTTCATTTCATGCATTTAGGGTGATTGGAGGTGCACATTGTGACGAGGAAAGGACAATTCAACCTAGAGGAGCTCTTCCACAAGATAAACACATATTTATGGTTGTAAACTCCTTCCATTTATATTAATGAAAATAATTATTTTATTTCATATATGTGATGTTTTTATTTCATATATTTCAATACATGTTGATATATTGAATAAAGTATGTAGATGATACTAAATACATCTCGTATTTTCTTGGATTGTGTTGTCTGACTTTGCAGGTTCTAATTTTGGAAATTGGAGTTGGAATTGGAGAATTCAAACTAAAGGAGAAAATCATGTGACGAATTCCAATTAGGATTCATCTTGTCATCTATATTCTTTAAGGAAATAATTGGATTCCCTATGTCTTTGTTGTTCTAGGTTAGCCACCAGACCAAGTGGAGATAGTTTTCTCCGTAATCATAAATCCCACATAACATTCATACACATCCCAAATGAGTACATCAATTTTCTTAGCCAGGGTTTAATAGTCATGGAACCTAAAAAAAATGGTCCCTCTACATTCATACTCAAGACATCATTCTGAAGATAACTTATGGTATTAAATATGTTATGGATTTGAACTATATGGCCTTTCAATCTCATCTCTGCTAGAAAACAATGTGGGTTCTATTATTCAATCACTTTAGACTTATATCCTTAAGTACTTATATTTTGAAACTCTATCCTACATATTCCACCACTCACTTTCACATTTTTCTCGAATTTGTGCCCCATGACTAGCACAGTCCTTCTCCTCCTACATTATCCTTTCCATTTTATTTTGCATATAGAGAGTGTTTTTCAGTTCTCTTAGCATGACATATTCATCATTGACATGAGTACGTAATGAATTCTTTCTTTCTAGCACCATTTTATTTTTAGCTCCAAATGATTTTTTATATCCAACATATTATTCTAGGCCTTTAGTTCCCTGCGACACTCTATAGTATTTTATCCCTCTCACTAGAAGCATAATTAGCTGAATGCATTACATATCCTTACCTATTATAGTCTTACCTTTGGATTGTGTAGAAATTTGCTGAATAATAATTAATTATCCACCGAGACTATCCTGATCACATACAATTCGAATTTATATGCAACACATAATATCTTCCACTCAGATCATCAAACATGCGGAATTAAAATCAAGCGATAACACATCAAATCATCATACACATTAACACAATATGCATGGGGAAAGCTTATAGCTGAAAACCCCGTAGCTATTGTGTATATTATAATGGAGAAATCAAGTAACAAACTCAGTACAATACTCCTCACAAGTACTTAGTACTTTCTCATACAGTTACACACAAACTAGCTTGGTTTTGAACAGGTTACTGGTTCAAAACTCACCGCCAATTGCCTTGCCTCAATTGCGCAATCCAGGCCTGTCTATATAGAGATCCAAGGTTCGAATATTCTTGGCTTGACTGCGCAATTTTCATGGACAAATCCTCCAAGTGTGGTGCAAATCTCATGCACAACTGATGTCGCCACTGATAGCTAACTCCACCCTTTCATCTACCTCTTTCACTGGTCTCCACTGAACTGATCATGCACTGTAGTGAACTGATGTGTTCTTGAGCTGAATAATGAGTTACTAATTAATAAATTAAATAATATTTAATTCACTCCACTCATAACTAATTGATTAGCTAGTTAAACTAATCTCAACTAGTTCAACTAAAATAAACAGAACACAACTCCACTATCTGTCTCATTCACTCCTCCAAACTTCTGCCACTGAAGTCCTAACTGAAGTCAACCATGCATGATGCCATCAAACCCTTGGGAATAGCGTAATTCCTCTGTCATATGCATGAGCCACTTCTGTAGCTCGAACTGAAGTGCTCCAAGAGAGTAAACTGAAGTTTATAGTCTAAATATTATTAAGCGTAAATAATATTTGACTTCCCTATTTTTAGGAGAGGCAGTCTAAAAATAGACTTCGACCTCTTTGACCTAAAAAATAGAGTCTCATCTATTTTTAACAACACGACCAATGCTCCAAGAATCTCAAACTGGAATCCCTGAACCATGCTCCATATGTCTAAAAATAGACATAATCTAAAAATAGACTTTGCGCCAGAATTCGCCTGCGGGCCCACTTAGTGAAGGCGACTTCATTTCACCAAGTTCCATCATCTTGCTGCATTCTCAACACTCCCTCTCTGCAAGATATGGATTATCTGCAATCCCTATCATGCCTCTGTGGAATTCGAACTTGCTCCTGGTGAGCGCCTTCGTCAGGATGTCGGCATCCTGATCCTCCGTGGGAACATATGAAAGCATCATGATTCTCCGCTGAACACAATCTCTGATATGATGGTACCTGATGTCTATGTGTTTGGACCTATCATGAAATACTGGATTAGCCGAGAGCTTGATGCAGCTCTGGTTATCACAGTAGATCACTGTAGGCTCCAAATGCAACCTGAACAAACCTGCGAGGATCTTCCTCATCCAAATAGCCTCGCATGCAGCCAAGCTAGTTGCCATGTACTCGACCTCTGCTGAACTGAGTGCCACAGATCTCTGCTTCCTGCTGTACCAGGAAACTGCTGTCGACCCAATGCTAAAAACTCCTCCAGAAGTGCTCTTCCGGTCCGTTTGACTCCCTGCCCAATCTGCATCAGTGAAGCCAGAAAGCTTCGCTCCATCCTCTTGTCTGTACCATAGACCATATCCCGATGTGCCTCTGATATAGCGCAATACATTCTTGCCCACCTTCCAAAAGAGCTTGGTAGGCTTAACCATAGCTTGCGAAAGCTGGTTAACTGCATAGCATATATCAGGTCGTGTATTGACCAAATACATAAGTGACCCCACCAACTGTCGATAGACAGTGGCATCCACTACCTCCGCTGAAGTAGCATCCTCCTTCGTCCAACCACCAGGAAGAGGAGTTTCAACAGGTTTGCAGCCTTGCATGTTGAACCTCTCCAGAATCTCCCAGGCATACTTGCCCTGAGAAACAAACAGTCCTCTGCTGCGCTGCCAAATCTCCAATCCCAGGAAATAATGAAGGATGCCCAAGTCCTTCATCTCAAACTCTCGTGCAAGATCCTCCTTGCATGAAAGTATCAACCGCTCATCGCCAGTCAAAATCAGATCATCTACATACAGTACGATGATCAACAGCTTCCCCTCCACCACAATCTGGTACAGGTTAGGATCCGCCTCACTCTTGGAGAATCCAAGCCCGGTGAAGTAGCTGTTTGTCCGAGTGTACCAAGCACGAGGTGCTTGCTTCAGCCCGTACAGTGCTCTCTTGAGTCGGCACACATGCGACTCACTGCTGAAGATCTCAAAACCTTCAGGCTGCTCTATGTACACCTCCTCCTCAATAACTCCATTGAGGAACGCAGTCTTCACATCCATCTGATGAATGTGCCACCCCATCTGCGCTGAGAGAGCAAGGATCGTCCGTATGGAAGAGTACCTTGCGACAGGTGCAAAAGTCTCCTCATAGTCAATCCCCTCGATCTGTGAGAAGCCACGGGCGACAAATCTCGCCTTGTCCTTCTCCACACTCCCGTCAGCCGCCTGCTTCACTTTGTAGATCCATCGCGAACCTACAACTGATTTCCCAACCGGTCTTGGGACAATCTCCCATGCACTGTTCCTGATGATCGAATCATATTCTTCGATCATCGCATCAACCCATGCGGGTTCCTCCACAGCTTCCTCAAAAGAGGATGGCTCTGTCACAACACATTGACTCATAAGAGCCATGTATCCAGTGTACCGATCCGGTGACTGTCTCTGTCTGCGCTGTGCCGTAGGTGGTCCTACAACCTTCTCTGCATCCCGAGCCAGTCGCTCAGCTTCTGTAGTGCGCATGCGCCCTCTGATGGTTGGCGCTGCCTGGGTGGTTTCTTCCACCTCCTGAACCTCCTCTTGTGGCTGACCCACATCCGGAAGCTCCTCCTTAGGAACTAACAGCTCCTCATCTGCATGCAAGTGTAGCTCCCTCTCAAGCGAACACTGCATGGCTTTCTCCTCCTGAAATATTATATCCCGTCGCACAACAGTCTTGCGACTGTCTGGCACATACACCCGATAGTTGTGAGGTGTATCAGTGTACCCCACAAATATTCCAACTTCAGCAGTTGGATCCAGCTTCCTTCTCGCATCCTTCGTCGCATGCATGTAGACAGGAGATCCGAAAATCCGCAAATGGGAAATATCAGGCCTCTTGCCAGAATAAGCCTCCTCTGGTGTACTCATGCCAAGAACCTTGTGAGGACAACGGTTCTGCACATACACTGCTGTATTGCATGCCTCAGCCCACAAGTGAAGGGGTAGGCCCCGATCATGCAACATCGCCCGTGCAGCACCCACGATCGTTCTGTTCTTCCGCTCAGCCACCCCGTTCTGCTGTGGGTTATGGGGTGCGATGAGCTCTCTCCGAATCCCTTCTGCGCTGCAAAACTCCTTGAATTCAGCCGAGATGAATTCACCACCGTTATCACTCCTTAGAGCAATCACCTTCTTCCCCGACTCCTTCTCGACCAGTGCTTTAAACTCACAGAACTGCGCGAATGTATCGCTCTTCTTCTGCATGAAGAAGATCCAGCACTTTCGAGAGAAATCATCAACAAAGATCACATAATACCTGTGCTTTGCTGTCGAAGCAACTGAGAAAGGACCACACACGTCTGTGTGAACTCTCTCAAGGATCGTCGTGGCGCGACTAACCTTCTCGTGAAAGGTGGCTTTCACATACTTCCCTAAAGTACACCCCTTGCACTGATCTGACTGCGCAAGAGTGCCCTTAGGAAGCCCAGTAGAAATCTGCTGCAAAATCTTCAAAGCTCCATGGTGAAGGTGGCCCAATCTCCTGTGCCACAGTTCGCCCTCATCATCCCGGCTCACCACTTCTCCCGCCTTGCATGCCATAGCTGCGCAGCCATCTACCTGCAACCGATAAAGGTTCTTGGTTCGAACCCCTATCTTCCGGGTCTCTCCAGTAGTCTTACTGCGCAGGAAGGCTTTTCCTTCGCTGAAGACCACATCATACCCCTTATCCTCCAACATCGCCACAAAGATCAAGTTCTTCTTCAATCCAGGTACATGCATGACATCCTTCAAGACAAAGGGTTTACCAGACTCCCTCTGAAAGGATATGGTACCGATATATCTACCATCATCGTCAATCTCGATGTGCACACCCAAATCTTTGTCCTCTAGATCTGAGAACAAATCCCGATCTCCCGTCATATGAAATGACGCACCGCTGTCCAAGAACCATACTGATCCCAGCACACTTGAAACCAAGCATGCAATCAGTGAAAAGTCAAGCTCGAACTGTGAAGCCAAAGCTTCTCCATCTGCAAATCTTCCCGCTTGCTTTTTCTTCTTCTTCTTTGGAAAAATGGTAGCATAATGTCCGTGATCATGGCAGTGAAAACACTTCACTTTCGCCATATCCTACTTCTTGCCCTTTTCACTAGAATGAGAGGTTTTCTTACCCTTCCCCTTCTTTTCTTTGGCCACCAAAGCGCAATTTTCTTCATCAGCTCCCTTTGATGAAGATCCATCTCGAGTAGTCCTCTTTATCCCCTCCTGCATGAGATCCGCCCAAAGGCGCTCCCATCCCGGAAGCTTCTCCCGACCATTGACACTATCTTGATATGAGTGCCAAGCCTTCGGAAGACAAAGGAGAGCCAGATCGACCATGTCCTCATCTTCGACAGTCACCCCCACACTTCCTAGCTCATCTCTGCATTGAGTGAACTTCGTGAGGTATTTGGCGATACTGTCGCCCTTCTCCATCTTGATATTCCTAAGCTTATCTTTGAGCGCCAGCTTCCTTTGGTCGCTCTTACTCTGGAATAGATCCGTCAAAGCTTTCCACATTAAATATGGAGTAGCCTTTCCATGCAGGCTGGATACAATATGATCCTTGACGCCCTCCAACAGGATCCTTCAACACTTCGCCATCTTCTTTTTCCATGCATCGACTTCAGCAGGATCAGTGGGCTTTTGGACATCCGTATCTATGAACTCCTTCAGACCATTATCTTCTAATACTGCTTCCATGTGATCCTTCCATGCAACATAATTCGAACTGCCTTCAAGAGCATATTCGAGTCGCAAACCATTGAAAGACATTTTCAACACTGGCACCAAGAAAACAAAACTGCTGCAAAATTTCGGAATTCCACCTCAAAGCTCAACCGCTCTAGATCTGTGAGAACAAATTATTTCTAGCACAGAGATTGATTGCAAGGGGCATTTACCAGACCTTTCACTTTCCGAAGAAAGATGAATCCGGAGGCTACCTGGCCCGCATGCAGACTCTGTCTACCGAAATAAGTTTGTAATCACTGTGATGATCAATCTCTGCTTCAATAGCTCCGATACCATGTAGAAATTTGCTGAATAATAATTAATTATTCACCGAGACTATCCTGATCACATACAATTCGAATTTATATGCAACACATAATCTCTTCCACTCAGATCATCAAACATGCGGAATTAAAATCAAGCGATAACACATCAAATCATCATACACATTAACACAGTATGTATGGGGAAAGCTTATAGCTGAAAACCCCGCAGCTATTGTGTATATTATAATGGACAAATCAAGTAACAAACTCAGTACAATACTCCTCACAAGTACTCAGTACTTTCTCATCAATTTACACACAAAACTAGCTTGGTTTTGAACAAGTCACAGGTTCAAAACACATCCACTAATTGCCTGCCTCTATTGCGCAATCACTGCTGGCCTAATGAGAGATCCAAGGTTCGAATCTCCTTGCCTTTACAACGCAATCATCATTGGCAATTGCCTCCAAGTGTGGTGCAAATCTCATGCACAACTAATGTCACAACTGATAGCTGTACTCACCCTTTCATCTACCTCTTTCACCGGTCTCCACTGAACTGTCCATGCACTGTAGTGAACTGATGTGTTCTTGAGTTGAATAATGAGTTACTAATTAATGAATTAAATAATATTTAATTCACTCTACTCATTACTAGTTGATTATCTAGTTAAACTAACTTCAACTAGTTCAACTAAACAAACAGTAACACAACTCAATTATCTGCCCCATTAACCTAAACTTCGCCACCGAAGTCCTAAATCGAAGTCAACCATGCATGATGCCATCAAACCCTTGGGAATAGTGTGTAATTCCTATAATGATAAAGAAGGAGCCACTTTCGTAGCTCAAACTCATGCCTCCAAGAGAGTAAACTGCTGTTTAGAGTCCAAATATTATTAAGGGTAAATAATATTTGACTTCCCTATTTTTAGGAGAGGCAGTCTAAAAATAGCCTTCGACCTCTTCGACCTAAAAAATAGAGTCTCATTTATTTTTACCAACATGACCAATGCTCCAAGAATCTCAAACTGGAATCCCCGAACCATGCTCCATATGTCTAAAAATAGACATAGTCTAAAAATAGACTTTGCGCCAGAATTCGCCTGCGGGCCCACTTAGTGAAGGCGACTTCATTTCACCAAGTTCCATCATCTTAATGCATTCTGAACAGATTGTGCCATTTTTCCTTAGGGATTATCATTTGACTCTCCTATTGTAACATGATCCAACACTATGTTCCATATGGAACATGTCAACGAATCATCACAACTAATTATAACTAATTATAAAGGTTATCTCAACAGCATAGACATCACTTTGAAAACTTGAACTATGTGCATGGGCATTGCTAATTATAGTCAGTGTTGTGTTTCTAGATCAACTACAATTAGAAGTTAATTTCATTTTAATATATGATTTTTCTAAATTGAGTGACATGAATTTTAGATTAAGGATTTTGACTAGGAGAAAGATATGTGAAGCCATATAAATGTTCATGCCACATCAATAAAACTATGTTTCCATTTTTTATCTATCTTATCTTCTAGGAATTTACAGATTTGATATACTCTAAGCAACTAGAATAGTTCCTACATTTGGTTATACTCTGCTATTTTTGTGGGCCTACACATACTCTCTACTTAAACACGTTGAATTACACCTTAATTATTTAATGTCACATTTTTACATACCCAAATAGGGCTTTAATACTAAATAATATAATTTTAATTTGTCTTTGACGACATATAAATAAAAATATTATTCTTTTTCTTTTTTATTTAATTATTTATGTATTATTTCAGTTCTAATAAATATTTAAAAACTAATATATATTAATTTAATAGATACAATACTTAATTATCATCTTATTAAATTAAAAATTTCCATGATATCTTCATTTCATCTCATCAATAGAAAACTCTTTTTAATCAATAGAAAACTCTTTTTATTAACATTAAACTTATGATAACTATGTACTTTAATATTAATAAGTATCATAGATTCATCTTAACTCCAGATATACCAAGTGTCGAAAGGGATCAAATATCTTAATCTATTGTCATGTTTTGCATCTTTCTTATGTCCTAAGATATTTTCTCCATATTGGGGTTTGGTAGATCTAGAGTTAAGATGCATCTATGATGGTTTATATATTATAAATACTTATTGTTTTCTACCTTAAGAAAATTTAACTCACAAAAAATTTCTAAAAAGGCTTACAAGCTTCAAGAGAATTGGATATCTCTTAGATATTCAATGTAGTTAACCTATATAAGTTTCATGAAGGAGGAAATAGAGAAGTGATCATTGAGTGGAAGAAACAGTTTCTATTCAAACTTGCCTAGGAAGTGGAAGAAATTCTAGCCACCAATATTGGAAGGAAGGCTCCTGAAAAGGACTATTTGGCGTATTTGGTCAAATGGACAAACATGGGGATCTAAATATGTGTCTTGGGTGACTCAACAAGAGCTACCATGCCTGCAAGGGATTTCAATATATGAAGGAAGTACCACATAAGCTGGCATCTCATATTTTCTTACCAAGGGTATCTGATGCAAGAACATCCTTCACCTCGAACAATCAACAACGTAAACTTTGAAACAGGAATTATAAACTGAAAACGGGTACTGTAGCAAAAAAAAACGAAAAAGGCATGAAAATGACCCAAAAACGAAAAGTGTGTATTCCATAACGAGGTTTTTTTATTTTTTATTTATATTTATTTTATTTTATTTTATTTTTAAGTTCAAATTTGCAACAATTTAAAAATATGGTAGTAAAACCAATGTTCATGTGCCAAAAAATGGAAAATCACACAATCATTGGTGCTAGAACGGTGCTAGAATACCAATTTTATTTTTGGGGTAAAATTTCAACCTATTTTTAGTAATTGTGTTAAATATAGAATAATGACAATTTAAACATATTATAATTATAAACATTTGCATACATGACATTTAACATATAATATCATGACACTAAAAATCCCTAAAATTCTAATTGTCTTCAACCATAATGTTAAAGATAAAATATATTTCACATTTTTTCACCCATAGAATTAAAAAATATTAAAATTTCAAGATATTTCAACCACGATATTATGAACAAATTATATGACTAAAATAACCCAATAAAACATAAATTATTTCTCCAAGTTATTGTTGCATTGTTAACATTTTAGACAAATGAATTCATCATAATTAAAACATATAATCAAAAAAACATAAAAATGACTCATAACTTAAAATATCATTTTCATTGCTCAATGCAAAGATCATTTATATCAATTTTCTTACACAATTATTCAAAATCACTGATATTTTCTTGCACACCATTAGAATTCACATCTTCAGATGGATAACTCGATGTAGATGGGGATGTTCCATATTCTTCTCTTTCACCAACTAGTGCCCCATATAATTCAACATGCATGCCCACCACTTGAGGTTTCGAAATTCTTGTAGATCTAAGACTGGGTTCAACAGACTGCCATCTCAACATTGTTTCTTGTGGTATAAACCTCTTAAGAATCACTATCGTCCTGGAGCGAAGAGTTCCTCTATTTTTTAAATTGAAGTCATAAACGAGTATGTCAACTTCCTCAAATTTTAAGAGGTCTATGCGGTGACAATTTATATTTTTACCCTTTATTTTTCTCTTTCCACCAATTTTTTTATCAACTACCATCTCTGGCTTGTGCGCACCATTGAATGGGTGTGTGTTTGTGGCATACCAATGTACTTCAACACTTGTAACATCCTCATTTTCTGTAATCACCTTTATAACCTTGGCAACCCAGAATGGATAGCCATATGGATATTCATGTGCTAAGACTGTGATCATGCAACCCTCCTTAATATCCAGTACTAAACCTATGTAAAGGTGTTCCATGGCTTCACATTGTGCATGAGATCTTCTAGAACCAGTATACGTTTCTCTTTCTTCCACCTGTGTAGAATTAATAATACCATGTGACTGTTGTTGTTCATGAATTTTTGTTTCCTCTTGCTCATTTGACACATTTTTTGGCAAAATAAATGGAATCTTCAAAAGCATATCTTCATTTTATGGTCTTGAAATGATATCACTCTGCTCATTGAAAAGGTACTCCCACCAAACTGAATCAGCAACATCAAAGTACTCATATGTATATCTAATGGTTTTTTTAATTTCTTCTAGGAATTCAGAATAATCTATATCTCTCTTTTGCCTTTGTGCATTATGAAATTCACCAACTGATTGTAATAACAATATATTTGACACAAATATTGGATGACCTGGAATGAAATTCAAAAATTCCAAACCTGATGCTAGCGCCCATTCTGCAGTTGTTGAATACTTCTTGCCCCATAGAAGTGTTCTCCAACCAATTTGTTTTATACGAAATTGATGTTGGAAGCTAATGTCATTAAGTTGTTCAATGCATTTCTCTTGACCATGCGATCTGAGAATAAACCTTCACATGTCAATAGTTTCTTCTAACACATGAAAAATAGGCTCTCGAATATATGATTTCTTAATACATTCAATTAATGATGGAAAGCTCCCAACATTCTTCCTCCTCAATGTTACTGAAAAATGACTGAACATCTGATCAATATCGTTATGAGTGTGCCCAACAAGAAGGAAACCAACCTTTACCTTATGAAAATTTCCCAATTCAAAAAGCATGTTTAGATGTCCAAAAACAATCTTATTTTTATTTTCATGACAAGTGTTGTCTAATTGTAGATACAAAATTTCAGGAAGATTACCACCCAAATGAGAAAGCACATAATGAATTATGGTTATTGTCAGATTTCCTTCATTATGAATATTTGGAGCTATGAAGTAAACTCTTGGCGACATTTTCCCATTGAAGACCATACAACCGATCAAACAAAACTGGATAAAATATTCCTCTTGCAAATTTTTTGGTGTGCGAACAAAATGTGGTAGAAGTGTGTTATTTTGGTCCATACCATCAATTTTAAAACCCAAATATTTATCTGGATTATAATAACTCTTCTTTCGATGCTTGTACAAATTTTTCCTTTCACTTTTTTGTTCTTCGCAATGCTCTTGAAGGGTTTTAACAATGGAATCTACACAACATAAAATAAACGTATTAATAAATGCATTTTCATAGTTCATCACTATACAATTTTAAAAAATAATGTTATGAATTCTTACTTCTTTCTTATCCTTAACATTTATACCTTTTCTATTTTAGAGAAGCACATATACTGCAAACCCCCATCCTTGTCTTCTTAGGGATACGAAAATTATTGAATTCTCTCCTCCATATCTGCACTAAATATTGATATGTAATAAAATGACTATTTCCTTCAACACCTTCTGCATATTCCTTGTATAAGTTGTAGATTTCTTGTATTGAGAAATGATCTAGAATATGTATTGTATCTCTACTTGGCATACACTCTCCATGTTTTGAAAAGAAGTTTTGCATCCATGACATTGCAGTGTTTACTAGTGGTCTAAAGTCTCGTTTATGACGAAATTCTGAATAATATGTAGAATCATTTTCCAAATTATCTTGAATTATTGATAGACGAAAATTGTCAATTGAATGAATCATTTTGAAATCCTTTCTACAAAGAAATAAAGACCCAATATGATAACCATAACCTGCCCATGTAGATTGCATGCACCCCACTAAATATGAATTATGCATGCTTTTACTCATTGAAAAATAATTCTTCCTTTTCTCTAAAGAAAATTTGAAATCCATATGCTTCAAGCAATCCTTTTTACTACAATCACTTGAAATGAGCTCACTGATAGATATACTACTCTACCCCTTGTATAACTAGAACATTTTGGATTGATATGAAAAGGTCTACTCCTACTCCTAGAAAAAATATTTGCTGGAAACATCTCTATCATTTCATCATTCTTTGAACAAGAATCTCAATGATAATTACGAGGAATACCATTTTTACTATATCATTTGCAATATATTTAGGAAATTCACCACCATCATTGTTTGAAAAATATTCATTACCATCTTCAGCGGCATGACAATTTTCAATACCATCATCTGTGGTTTTGAAATATTGAAATGGAGGATATTCTTCACCATTTTTATCTTTCCCTTCATTTCTGCTACTCTCAATGTTCATAGGATTAGGACTATGTGGAAATTGCGACTCTTGATTTATTAGAAATTTTTCATCCCGACCTTCATCACTACTGCTCCCATAGTCCATATGATTAGGAGCAAGTGGAAATTGAGACTCTTGATTTATTGGATTTTCTTCATCCTTCTCTTCATTACTACTTCTCTCAATGTCCATAGGCTTAGGAGTATTTGTAAAATAAGACGCTTTATTTCATGAAAATTTTTCATGCTTCCATTCATTACAATTCACTCATAATCCTTAGGATTGGGATTAAGTGGAAAATGTGACTCTCTATCCATTGAAAATGTTTCATCATGCTATTCATTACTATTGCTACCATAAAATTTAGGATTATGTCTAAGGGGAAACTGTGACTTTCTATCCACTGAAAATTTGTAACTCGACCATTCATCACTATTGCTTTCATAATCCTTAGGATTAGGACTAAGTGGAAATTTCGGCTCTCTATCGCCTAACAATTTTCCATCCTGCAATCATCACTATTTCTCTCAAAGTCCTTAGGATTAAGAGTAAGTGGAAAATCTGAGTTTCTAGTTTTTGGAGATTCTTCATCTTGCCATTCGTCATTGTTGCTATCATAGTCCATAGGATTAGGAATAAGTCGACATTTGGACTCTCTATTCATTTGAAAATTTTCACTAGCAATTTTGTCACTACTTCTCTCATTATATTCATCAATATGAATAGAGTTGTTACGTGACGAAGATGTTGATGCTTCAGAAAATGAAACTTCATTATCGGAGGAATCCATAAAACTCAAACAAGAAATGATGAATGATGCAAATGATCTCTCATAATGATAATATATAGCTGAGACAATGAGAAATTCCCTCCAAAACTTCCCTCCAAAATTTTTCGCTGAAATGTTTTTGTTAAGTATGTCCCTCCAAATTTTATTTAAACGATTTATTTGAAAATTAGTTATTAAAATATTTTCATAATATGGACCTTAATTTCGAATTAAATTCCATAGACATTTTTCCCTTATTAATTGTATTCAAACTAAAATAATTTTAATGAAATTATATGACTTTGACTACATTATAAATTTTATTTTTATAATATTCATCGATTTTTTTATCCCAAATTCACCGTGTCATAAAAAAATTCCATTATTTCTGCTTTATAAGAAAAATCAATTTCATTATTTCACACATGACGTCAAGGTTTCTCATGGTTTGTTTAAAAGCTTGGAATGATTTTCTAGTGGAGTAACATTGTCAACAAGAGATTCTCACTTTTGAAAGGTTAGTTTTGTTTCTATTATTCCAAAATTAGTAAGTTGTTAAAAATAATTAAAGTCAAGTTATTTATTTATGTTAAAAATTTACCTGCTTTTTCCACTAATTTTTTTAGGTAGAGAATGACTTTTTTTGTATCTAAAAATAAAATAAAAAATTAATAAGCCCATTATCTGTTGGCTCGCCTGGGGTAGCACATCACCGATTTGGCCGAAATGGGCACGCCCACTGGCCCCCTAGGAAAATAGAGGGGTCGATTCTGAGAATCGGTCCCCTTGCTTGCCCAAGGGGCCGATGGGCACACCCACTTGGGCTAGGCCGCTATGCTGTGGGTGGACACCACCATGGGGCAGCGTCTGCCCGCAACATGGGCGCTTGGGAATTGGCCTCCTACCAAGAAGGGGGGTCATCTCCTTGGGCTCGGATGGACATGCCCATGGGGCAGCATTCACCCGAGCCCGAGGGTGCCGAAGGCATGGAGGTTGATTCTAAGAATCAAACCCTTGCACATATTTTAAAAAAAAGTAATGTTTGTTTTATATTGCCAACCGGCTGAATATAAAAAAAAAAAAAAGATTTTTTCTTAGAATCAGCCCTTTTAGCATATATAAAAAAAAAAATAAAAAAATTAGTGGGGTTGGGGAGATAAAATAAAAGAAAAATAACATATTTTTTAAAACAACTTGTTTTAAATTATAATTTTTTTAATGAGGTTGTATAGATGACATATAAAAAAACAAAAATTGTTTTAGAGTTTCTGTTGGGGGGGAAATGTATAAAAATATCATTTTTTTAAACAAGTTTTTTATTTTGTTCATGTAAGGTATTTGTTTTTGTGATTCAGTAAGTTATATATATATATATATATATATATATATATATATATATATATATATTTATATATATATATATATATATATATATATATATATATTTATTTGTGTGTGTGTGTATTTGCAGGAAAATGGCATCAAGGAAGGTTTTTGTCAATCTTTCTGGACCTAAGTCAACTTTTGCATCATCTAAAGCTACAGGTGGGCCTTCAAAATAAATTGTTGGACGGACTTAACCTCAGTTAAATATTGAAAATGTGGGAGATGCATCCACAAAAGAAAAGAAGTTGGTTTCATACAGGAAGAAATCAATAGAAGCGAATCATTCAAAATATGCATGGTTTATGAAAGATGTAGAAGACAAATCTATGAAATTATATCTATATTCCAGTAAGAATTTTGATGTTGAAAGTTATGATCTGGTGGGAAAAGTATTAGACGTATACATTCTTCCAAATACTGAAAGTATTTGTATACTATCAAAACTGCCCAAGTCACATGATAAACATAGATATCATTTTACATTGTCGATGTATAACACGACGGAAGATTTTTCAAATATATGCAAATAAATCGTACAAAATATTGCACAGAAGATTGTAAATATTTTTATTTATGCTTATCTGTTTTGTGTTATTCAAATTGTATCATTGTATTTTTAATAACTTAGTTAATATTAACATATCATATTTTGTTTTACAGGATTTTGCTGAGGGCATTTTAATTATGTTGGGGGAATCTATTATATAAAGCGAGATATTATGAATTTAGTCTCCATTTTCCATGAACATGAAGTAGAAGATATGGGAAAGAAGCAAAAAAAAATAATTCATGATTCTACAAGATTGTATCGAAGGTATCATTCTAGTAAAGGTAGATATGTTGCTTTTCAAAATGAGGAAGTTGAAGTTAAAGTTGAAGCTGAAGCTAAATATGAAGAATGTGTTGCCATATCCAAGGACGGGATTAGAACTGATGGTAGAAAGGATAAGAGCCATAAAAAAACAAAAACAAGAATGCCCAAGAATGTCTCCCTTATAGTTGATGATGAGGAGATTGTTTCGTGTCAAGAATATATCATAAACAATAGGAGGAAGAAACAAAAAATTGTTCATTCTCAAAAAATCATGGACAATAGTGAAGGGCGTAGTGAAAAATCCAAAGTAAGCAGGGAAATCATTACGCCAAGAGATGATTTGGAGGATGACGTTACGAAAACAAAACAAAATTACATTCAACATCAAATTGGTGAAGAAAAATTTAACTGAAGGTGGTCGGTCATTCCAACTTAATGTCATTCAAGTCCACAAGCCAGATGAAGGAAAGCTAAAATATCAAATTAGAAAGCCACACCACTTGCATGTTCACAATTTGAAAACATTGATGAGGTACAACTCTTTTTCACATGTGGTTGACTATGTTCTTCTTGTTGATCGAAGTTAGGTTCCTGACAAAGAATCACTTGACAAGTTAAAATATTTTGAATAAAAATATTATGTACATGGGGACAACCATTATGTAGAAGCTAAAAGGAAATTAATATAGGAATATCCCAATAACCCATGCTTTGAAACAATCAAATGTCTTATTTATGTTGGTTTAATAGATACACAAGAAAATTTATTAGCATGGGATCATAATTCAGATAATTATTATAGGATACATCTATGACTTTCATCCAAAGGTTCAGATTTATTCATAGTGAATTTGAAGAAAAATGTGGTGGTGATAAGCTAAAGGTTGATCATGCATTCTAGAAGGAATGTTTTTATGGAAATTGGTTATCAAATCGAAGAAAAAATAAGTTCAAAATGTGGCAGAGTAAATTATGAAATATTCATAGGTATGGATAACATTTTCCAGTTGGCATTTAGAACTAGAGAGATATGGGAATTGATTGATTAGATTTTTTAGTTGTGGGAGAACGTTGGCATCAAAATTCAGAAGGTCAAAAGATCTAAACCATTGATATGTACCAACAGTAAATCATGTCATGAAATGAAGTTCCTTCTAGAAGATATGACTATCACAACTTGGAGATCAATGCAAAGAGTGAAGGATGAAAATCTTGTCAAAACAATATTATCTTGTATAAAGTGAGGAGAATTATCAATGGATGAAATGTCTAAGGAATTTCTAAAGTAAGCTTTGTATTTTCAATTTTTATTATTATAAATTTCGGATAAATATAATATATTGTTATTGGTATTACTTGTTATACACATTTTTTATTTCATTTATTCAGTCACAAGGTTTATATGATAATACAGGAACAAATGGTTAAATTGTTGAATGAAGATAGTTGGGATGATGTTCTACGCAACTACCCGGATTCAAGTTCTACATTAGTGGTAAAAGATTTTTTATCTTGCATTTAAAAAGCTATGTTCATTCATACATTCATTTCTATTCATATGTATAATATTTTTAATTTATAACATACACATTTATTTTTTTTATTTAATTAAATATGAAGAATGATGCAAATGGAGCACTAGATAGTTTCATAAAATCCATTGAAAAAATAAAAAAGGAAATGATACGAAAACAACATCTTAGTGATGTTGAACTTGATCCCAGTATTAATCATTCCATTTCGAATGGGCTCCACACTGTCTAATATCAAATAATATCAGGTGATTATGAACACATTGTAAAACTCATACCTGAAAGGGATTATTCCCTATTTATTGCAAATATTCCTCATGGTTTCAATATCCCAAACATTGAATATGATAGCGACCCTTATACTTATCAAGCATTTATTAAAGTGGTAGTGAGATTTATAGAAGTCACAACATCACCACTTTGGAGATTTACGAGACTTCACTCAGACACACAATTGGGGTTGTTATTATCAAGCTTCAAGGGAAAAGAAAATTCAAGGATGCAACTTACATGGTAAGACGTTGAAATTGTATATTTCTTTAATGTTAAAAAAACCATTTATGTACAAGTTAATTGACCTTTTACTATTTCATGTTACAGGCAAAAGCCAAATCTTATTTGTGGCAAAAATCAACAAATTATAAGTCACTGTGGGTTCATTCATGTTGAAAGTTGGACAAAGGATAATAGCTACAAGAATATTCTTTTCAATCAAGTAGATGGAAAGAATCATAGCCAAGTACTGGTTCATGATGTTGTTGTAAGAAAACTAACATATGAAGATAAAGAATCAAAAGGAGAGATAGTTAACATATACCAAAAACCACAGTCATTGATTAATTATCTTTTGTATTTATGTTCAAATGAAGGATATTGACTTTTGGATTTATTTTCAGGCTCACGTAAGTCTTATTGTATAAGAATGAATTTCACTGTTATCTTTTTTAAATTTTTTGTGTTTATACTAGATTACTAAATTTTTTCTTTTGTACTTGATGATTAGGTACAACACTAGAATTTTTCTTACAAAAAGGAAAAAATTGCATTTCCATTGAAAAAGACCCAGTGCAATGCAAATTTATTCATCAAATAATCAATGCTCTTCAATTTCTTCCAAATGAAATGCAAGAAGTTGGTTTGAGAAAATGGGATTTTAATGAATCTCATGTGGCAAAAAAACAAAATAACCTCATCCACCATTGGATGGAATGATTGGAAAGGCATGTGTTGGGACGTTCATAGCCATCAAATATCCATTAGAAGAGGAAATTGATGAAACTGAAGTCAATGATGAAAATATTGTGGAAGAGGACAATAATGATACTCTTCAAGATGAAGAGTTTTGGTTACGTGATATTATTGATTAAAGATTAAGTTAAGCTTCCAAATAAAGATCATTTTTTGTAACTACTCATAAGTTATACTTGTAATTTTTTTACTTTGACATTTAATGAGAAGAAATAAATATTCAATTGTGGTTATTATATGTTTAATATTTGTATAATGTGATTTTCACTTCATTCTTATGTAATCATCTAAGTTTTGAAAAAAACTGTTATTATTAATAACTTTTCACATAAAATTAACAAGAATTGCTAATTTTTATATATATTTTTTACTTTTTTCCTATATGGTTTATTTGACATGTCAGTTTTAGCAGAAAAGGTGCAAAATGTGTATATTTTTAATTATTTCTATGTTGAAAATGTGTTTTTTTATGTAATTTGTTAAAAATTCTTGCTTTTTTAGTGGCAATTATTTCATGTGCAATGAAATATTATTTAACAATATATAATTAGATAGAAAATTGACAATTTAAATTTTTTACCCTTTTTGTTTTTTTTACAATGCAAAAAATCAAATATCTCATTAAAAATAAAAAATAAAATAAAAACAAGAAAACAAATACTTGAAAAAACACTTAAATAAGATATGTAAGTCAAAATAATTATTAACATTTAATAGATTAGAAAAATTCAAGTCAAAAATAACTCTTCTAATGTTGGAATCAACAATTTTTAAAATCAACATAAAAATACTAACATTTTAAAAATAATGTCTATATTTGGTACATAAGAAAATTTAATGTGTAAAAAACATAAAGAGTATTCTAAATGAGCACTTTTCAAAATCGGACCATTTTTTGCTACCTAAAAAAAGTGGGTACTCGTTTTAAGTTTCAAAGTTTACATTATTAATCCTTATTAACCAGTTTTTTTTTTTTTTTTTGAGTTTGTAATAAGTGTTGTTACTCCCATGCATCTTAAATTGTTAATACACCTATTATGTTAGCTGTTGATACACCTTGCTAACATTCATGTAACTATATTTTATCAAAGCGATGCGTTGATGCTCCTGCAATGCGAAATTGCTGATGTATCAAAAAATGGGCAGGTTTTTAACTGCGAACGCTAGAAGACCGACCCTACCAGATGCCTTGCCAGAATGAAACGTAAGTTACAAAATTTTGTTTGTCCGCATGCTGAAAGGAAGCGAACCCATTCAGTTTAGGAAGGCGAAGAGGTTGACGACATAAGAAATGGTTTTTTTCATTGGAATGTGAAGAGATCTACAACATGATAATAAATTCCGGACACAAAATAAAAGGGGTTTTGGCTTTTTGTTATTCCTTGTGACCTGTTGGTTTTTTGCATAATCGTCTTGGGCTCTGGGTTGCTACATGATTTTTAAAGAGAGTGGTTTTGTGTTGTACAAATTAGTAAGTGTGTCTAGTTCTTGTGGGTGGTGTTTCTATATAACAACATAAGAATTTTAAGTACTTTGTGAACTTCAGCCTTGACTGTAACCATACATTTTGAATAAATGAAAAGTACTTAAATCATATGTGTTTTTCTGAGCACTCTTGAATTACTCTCTATTTGAATAAATGAAAAGTATTTAAATCATATATGTGTTCTTGTGAGCACTCTTGAATTACTCTCTATTTACATTGTCTTATGTACTTATTGAGTTAATTAATTTAGTAGTCAAACTCCTATACCCAAGATTGTGTGTAATAGCAATCCAAATTTTGTGAGTGTCGTGAAACCTATAAAATCGAAACTAAACAAATAGCCCACCTTATCCGATATCTTAAATCCCTACTCAATACCATTCATAACGATTTCCTCAAATGCGGAGTACCTCCCTACAATGAAATCTATCAGTTGTGACATTGAGATCCGCACAGACCGAGACGAGATCCATGCACCATTTATAAATGTGCATTACTCACTGAACAATGTGTCGGTTGAAAACGACAGAAATAATAATGTTTTCTACGGACCCATAGTTTCTAAGTAATTGTTTAGCCACCAAAACTAATTGCTATTATTCGTTGTGCAACTGTTAAGAGTCACGAGTAACAAATACGGATGTGAACGCTGAGGAAACCGTTCTAAAGTCTTTGCATTCACAACTAATACGCGTGCAAGTCGATTTCGTTCTTCTACACTTGTTGGTGAAATGGAAGTTGACAGATCATATCGTCCTGATTGGGAATCAATAAATCCAATCAATGTCTGGAGGAAGGCATGTAGTGCAAAACTGCACGGCACCTCACCTAGCAAACAAAAGTTTAAATACACGTGAAGACCAATCGAGCTTCTTATGAATTTAACGTCCTTCCCTAAAATCTGCCATTTTCCAGCGAGCAAAAATGGCAACCTCTGTAGATGAAAGGAAGATCGTCTTGATCGAGTGTCTTGCCATCTTCTGGTTTTCGATTCTCGCAGGTCAATTATCATTATCGAGCAGTTTATTTTTTTAATGACTTATTACGATATAAATGTTTATATAAACCTATCATTGAAGAAGGCCGTTCTATTAAATTGGTTTTTTTGTGCAGATGGTGACAAAATCGGAGTAAACTACGGCATGCTGGGCAATCTGCCTCCTGCAGACCAGGTTGTAAGACTGATGAAGAACAACAACATTGGGAAAATGAGGATTTTCGAAGCAAACACAAATGCACTGAAAGCTTTCGCGAATTCCGGCATCGATGTAATCGTGGGAGTCGAAAATTTCAGATTGCAAGAATTAGCCTCCAGCCAGGAGGAAGCCAACAGCTGGGTAAACAATAGCATTGTTCCCTTCTATCCCGCCACAAACATCAAATACATTGCTGTCGGTAACGAGGTTTTGGCCAACACGAACGACGGATTGTATCTTCTTCCTGCAATGAGAAACATTCAAGCCGCTGTTCAGAACAAGAATCTGCAGGATAACATCAAGGTCTCAACAGCCCACAACATGAATGTTATAGGGATCGGCTTCCCGCCGTCAAATGGTGAATTCAGAGACGACTTGAAGGCCACCATGGGACCTATGCTCAAATTCCTTTCTGTTCACGGGTCTCCCTTCATGGCCAACGTGTATCCATACTTCAGCTACATCGGCAACAGAGACGCCATTTCTCTGGACTACGCTCTGTTTAAGTCCACATTTACTGTGGTGCAAGACAGAGATCGGAACTACAACAACTTGTTCGATGCCATGGCTGATACTCTTTTCTCGGCTATAGAAGCGTTGGGATATTCCACTGTCCCACTTGTCATTACTGAAACCGGATGGCCATCTGCAGGCGAGGATGTGGCCACAGTTGAAAATGCTCAGTCGTATAACAACAACCTCATCGAACATGTATTATCGAATGCAGGGACACCCAAGAGGCCGGGTAAGAACATCGAGACCTATATCTTCGCTCTTTTCAATGAGAACAGGAAGCCTGGGGATGAAACAGAGCGTCACTTTGGGCTCTTCAATCCTGATCAAACTCCCGCGTACCCGGTCACATTTCTCCATTCCTAATAACGCCATGTGATTCCACAACACCATATTGTGGGAGAAATCGATGTCCCGAAGTGATACCATCCATATGCAAAATATGGTAATAAACCGTAGGAATAGATATATTATCTATATGAAATAAAGTGATATATGTATTCATATTTGTTAAAATAGTTAATTAATTCTGGCATGAATAATTAGACAATCAGTCAAGTAAGGGTTGAGTTGTGTGATAGAAGAATTTGGTAAGTGAGTAAGAGAGTTAGTTAAGTGAGTATGTCTAGTTATGTATTTTTCATTTGGTTCATTGTATTCATAGAGTTATTGAAGTTCATGAGATTAATTGAATAGCAGTAGCTATGGTAAGTGACTTAGAGAGTCAGTTAAGTAAATAAGTTGAGTTATGTACCTTTCACTTGGTTCATTGTATTCAGAGAATGATTGAACTTCATATGATTAATTGAAGAGCAAGAAGTAATTTGTTTTGTGTGTAAATAATTTGTGTTATTTATACCTTTACTCTTCTGTCTTTTCAACAACATTGTATGATATGTTCATACTTTTGAAATAAATTGTAAACAATAAAGTATTGGTAGTTAAGATGTCTTTTGGAAATGATAGACCTTCAAAATTGCTTCTACACACAAACTTCAGTCAGATAAAACATCGGGCAGTTCTTCCATGACAAGAAATTAGAGAAGTCTTCAATTTAAGAACTATATCTCCATCCGACCTTAGTATATCTTGCATGTTAAGAAAAAATGGGTGCACAGTAAAATATAGCAGCAGATCAAAATTTCTTTCACTGAAGCGTTGGGAGGTATAAAAGATATGACAGTATTAGTTGCAAGTGACTTAATTCCAGAGCTTTTATATGAAATGAAAAATGTGACTTGTATTTGGTTGTAAATTTTTGGAAATATTGCAGGTTGTTCATTGTATTTATTATTTTAAAATATTATTATTAATCGACTTTTACTCTTTGTAATAAATGGTATGTAATAAGGAGTCTGGGTGCCCTTGCCACGAAAGGTCATTGGGTCAAACCTCTTCTCACTCAACCATTTGTGAATATAAAAGGTGAACGACAATTTTGGTGTGGAGAACGTGACAATGGTGTGAAGAAGCTTGTCAACTAGGAAGAAAATGTTGAATACTACAAGTCACATCAATATCCTTATAAGTAAAAAGATTATGAAAGATTTTTTTTGGGTGCACAGAAGCTTGTTATCCGGGAGAAAATGTGTGATGGATAATATCATCTATATAAAGATTCCCAAAGTACAAATCAAAGGTTTGATCTATTCATTGCACAGATGCACTATTTCCTTTTATTTAAGATATTTAGTGCAACAACCACGGGAAGAAATTCTATGGATGTTATGATCAACCTGCCCTTATTAATAGCAATCTATAAAAAAAATTGTTATTTTAATCATATTATAACAATATATGAAACTCCTGTTGAGTACAATAAGGTGAGTATAAACCACAAATTGGAATTGGAAACAGTCCGTGTGTATATATATATATAAAAGTCCTGTTGAGTACAATAACGTGAGTATAAACCACAAATTAGAATATATATATATATATATATATATATATATATATATATATAAAATTGTATGGTTACTTTATATTCAAATTGTTATATAATATTTATATTATACTAAAATTTTAAAATATATTTGTTTATTTTAAATATAATTTGATGTTTATAATATTTATTTTAATATAAAGTAGATTAGTTTTTAAAATATTAATATATAGTAAATATTTATAGATTTTCATTTACAATATAAAAAATAAAAAACAAAAAACAAAATACAATTATAAAATATTACTTTATAAATGTAAATTTTCCATTTAAAAAACTGCTCATTGTTTTGGTTTAGATATGAGAAAAGGTAAATGTTATTACTAAAACAATAGATCATTGATCCCATGTAACTTTCTCTTATCAAATGACACTCTTACACTTTACAATTGCTCAAGACATTATTCTCCAGATGTTAACTTGCCATCTAGGATGAAAGAGGCACGCCACTTGGTGTCCATGCGCAACATCAACAAGCATATATAAAAGCTAATGTGCAAAATCAAGAAGTAGATCTACAAGCCTTTGGTCATCCTTACCAATCTACAAAGGAGATTAGATAAAGTGCCTTTGGTCATCCTTACCAATCTACAAAGGAGATTAGATAAAGTTGTACTGTATCTGATGGAAAACAAACATTGGATCTCAAGATTGAAGAATCTCATATAATTTTGTGTCTACATCGAGTTTGCAAGAGCCAAATCATTGATTATTTATAGGGTATGAGAAAGGGAGAAATGCATATTAGTAATGATTAAAAGGGTATGTCAAAGGAGAAAATGCAAATTAGTAATGATTACACTATGTTATAGTTTGGGATGGTTATTAGCATACGCTCTCATAGCCTTATTCAACATTTTTTGGCAAGCTACTTTCTTGTATTTATGAGAGAATATTATTCAAACTATGAATACATCTATAACCTAGTTATAGACACCGATTCATATGCACTACTCATATACTTGAAGAAAATGGTTTCATTTTCCAAATAAGGTAGGATGATATAGAAGAAATGAATAAAAAAATAAAAGTAATGAGAAAAATAGAAAGTCTTGTTCTAGAAACTAGGTACCGGTGCCACTAGGCATGCGTTTTTCTTGAAAAATGGGTCAATGGATGAAAAAATACAATAAAATTTTTCATTATGGGTTCTATGAAAACAAGGCAACTCAGTTTCAAGAAATGAAGATCCCCTTTTCCTATAGCAAGCTCAAAATTCCTGTAGCACCTTCTTTTTGAAGGGGCCTTTCAATGCATATCCAAGGATAACTTGTTCACCCCGAAATTATAGAGCATCCTATAATAGAGGTTATCATGTGAGGATTCTACTAGCCTATGTAAGGGAGAACTAGATGAAATAAAAATCAAAATATTATTTTTGAAAAATAATTCATTTCCAAGTACAATAGGATAGTCACTTCAAAAATGAATGATATTTATTCTAATGATAGATTATTTCTAAGCACGCTTCTAAAACCATTCTCATCCACAAAGTAGTAGCCATATTTCTTATAGCAATGTTTCAAAGAAATCATGTTTATTTTGTATTTTTTCTAAGTTGGACTAATCTATTAATATGAAACACAATATACAATGCGGGACTTGCCTCTGGAACTACATTACTATCTAATTATGAAGGGAGTCTTGTTCAAAAAACCAGAAAAGAGACCGCCCCTCGTGGGGAAACCAACCCATAAAAAGCTGCCCATAGATGGGAAACCAACTTTCGTAGAGTTATACAAAAAAGTTGTAACAGCCAATTTGTCCCAAAAATTCAGCATAGCATTAAAATTGACCAAAACAAGCTGAGGAGACCTGTCAATGCCATGGATGCACATCAGGCTAACTGTCGTGTTGTGTTGGAGGAGGCTCCTCCACAATGAGACATATGTACTCCAAGGCGGAATCATCATCATCTCCCTTGGATTGCTGTGTAGTGTGCTCAGGAGAGGATGTTCAATGAGCTTGACTATGGCCTTTCCTCAGCTCCCTGTCTGTGTGCTCAGAACTCTCGCTACCATTGCCGGCACTGCTAGAGGACTGTGAACCAGATTAGACTGGTAAGGCAGCGAATTTTCTGGAATCTTGAGGAGGCACCAGGAAAACGGTGGATTTCCTCATGCGCTTTCTGGAACCCAAGTCCATGGATCTCGGCTACACTTCCTGGAACACGACAAAAATAGTGGTTGTGATTCTTGGTCTGTCTAAAATGTTGTCAAAGTGAAAATGAGCCACATTGTTAGCAGGAGCCATGGTGCCACACTCATCGTGAATGGAGAGAGGCAGGCGAGAGCCTGCTCCTCTGCCTCTGCCTCGCCTGCACCTCATACGGTGTCGTCTCAGCATGCTGGGAATGGAGGGCAAGTTCGAGGGCGAATGAGGGGAATGGGAGGGCGAGCACAACAATTTCGCGTAGAGGTCAGACCAAATGAATTCAGCACTGGAGGGATTATGAGTGCAGATGTCAGGCGAAGGGCTATCAGCACAATGAACAGGCAGAGGGTTGCCAACACGAGAGGACGGATTTGCAAATAAAAGATGGAGGTCGAACAATGTTTCAGTGGAGCTCAAGAGCCGAGCAAGAGCCAAAGACAAAGACAAGAAATTTTGGCCAATGGAAAAAGTTAAGGAGGAGGGACGGGATGCCATTGAATAAGGGGCAAGATAGGTTGCAGTGCCAGAGTAAAGGTTGATTGTGGGAGAGATGAATGTTGAACGCGCTTTGCAGAGGGCATTAAATGTTGTGCTATCACCCTCCTAGATAGCCATGTGGACTAGAGAAGTGTTAAGCCTTGGGCCAGCCACCACCTCAAGCTCATAACTCACCCGCATCCGGGAAATAAATCATGTTTATTATTTAAAATTGATTTCAGTAATTGAGACACCCAATAAAAATGCAACATTCTATACCTTTATGAGTACAGTAATAAGACGCCATACATAATGAACAACTTGAAAATTGGTAGCATCTTATTTTAAGAGGGACTATACCTATTATATTTCCTTTCTTACTATAGAATATGCAATTACCCCAACACATATAAAAAAAAATTAAAAAAAATAAGAACACAGATCCTTGCTCAACATGTAAATCTCATATTGAATGAGGTGTGTAAATACATTGTTATATAATAAACCTATTACTAATATTAATATTTATCAACTACTAACTATCTATTGATTATTTGCTGACACTGCCAATGATTCTAAGCACTGACCATCCTAATAATTTTCTCCACTAATTTTTAATAATAGAGAATCACAAAAACTCATGACTAATGTCAGTAATTACATGATGATATTTAAGAATTATTCTCAACAATCCCCCTTACTGCCTAATGAGGGCTTACTAATTTATTGCGTAGTGCCAAAAAATGAACTTTTGCAAATTCTTTGGTGAAGGTATATGCTAGTTGATCCTTTGTATTTATGTGCTTCAATTCAACATCATTCTTCTCCACCAAATCCTGAATGAAGTGATATTTCATGTAAAAATGATTTGTTCTGCTGTGATGAATGGGAGTATTTACTAACTTGATGGCACTTACATTATCACAATAAATCATTGTAGGCTGAATTTGCTTCTCTCCAATTCCTTCCAATTTTTTTTTTGTGCCAAAGAGCTTGTGTACTTGCTGAGGTAATTGGAACATACTCTGCTTCTGTGGATGAGAGTGAAAAAATGCTTTGTTTTCTTAAGCTTCAGGTAATCAAACCAGAACCAAAAGAGAAACAATTTCCAGACGTGGACTTACGGTCATCCATACTACCTCCCCAATCTGAATCACTAAATCCAACAAGATTGAACTTTTCAGCGGAGTAGTAATGAATACCAAAATTTAGAGTGTCTTTCACATACTTTAAAATTCTCTTGGTTGCCCTCATATGTATTTCGGATGGATTTTTCATATACCTTGAAACAAGTGAAACTTAAAATGAAATATCAGGTCTTGTGTGGGTTAGAAACATCAAGCTCCCCACAACACTTCTGTAAGTTGTCTCATCAACTAAATTAGCACCATCATCTCTACATAATACAACTCCATGAGCACTTGGAGTAGGGGATCCATTACAATCAAGCATATCAAATTTCTTCAACATAAGTATGACAAATGAAAATTGCATCCTTACTTTGATAAACCTCCATTCCTAGAAAATATTTCATGAGATCTAGATCTTTCATCTCAAATTCATTCATCATAGAAAATTTTAAGTCATCATTCATTTTAGAACTACTGCCCATATACAATAGATCATCAACATACAAAATTATGTTCAGAATATCAATACCTTCTTGTTTTTAGTAAAGGGTAGGATCACTTTTGCTTCTTTGGAAGCCATTTTCCTGAAAGTATCCATCAATCCTGGCATACCATGTTCTTGGTGCTTGATTGAGACCATAAAAATTCTTCTTCAACTTGTAGACTTTATTCTCTTTTCCTTCCACTTTAAAACCTTGTGGCTACTCCACATATACTTCCTCTTCTAAGTACCCATTCAAGAAGGCACTTTTCACGTCCATATGATGTATGCTCCACCTTTTATGAGTTGCTAATGAAATCAAAATTGTAATGGTCTCTTGTCTTTCTACTGGTGCAAATGTCTCTTCATAATCAATTCCATACTTCTGTGTGAATCTTTTGGCAACTAATCTTGCCTTGTTTCTTTCAACACTCCCATCACTGTTAAATTTGGTCTTGTAGACCCATTTTATGCCAATCTTTTTCTTTTCATGTGGAAGCTCTGTCATTTCTCAAGTGTCATTCTTGTGAATGGAATCCATCTCTTATTGCATGGCTTGCACCCAAGCCTCATTAGTACATGCATCTTCAAAACATGATGGTTCAAAATCGGCCTTGGCTATTAAATCAAAATTCACTGTCTCACCTATTGGGTTTCCTTCAAGTGCTTGATTTGCAGTCCTCTAATATACATCACTCAATCTCCTTAACTTCCTTGTAGAACTTGGAGAAGAAGTTGGACTTGATACTGAAGAAATTGATGAAGGTCTGCTTGGTGGAGTTAAACCACTATATACAGAAGCACTAGTTGGCTGCTCAATATCAACAATTATATCATAATTTAAAATAGATTTTGTCTTCTCAACATGGCCTTTTTGATGACCATAAACTCCCCCTTCATAAAAAAATACATCTCTTGAGACAATGAGAATTTTAGTAAGGGGATTATACAATTTATAAGCCTTGCTCGTCTCACTATACCCAATGAAAATACATAACTCACTCTTTACATCTAACATTTTTCTATTTTGATCTGCATGCACATATGCCAAACAACCAAAAACTTCGAAATGATGAACATTAGGCTTTTTTCCATACCAAGCTTCATAAGGAGTCATCTTTTCTAGTGCATTGGTGGGGCTATAGTTGAGGATGTACATTGTTGTAGAAGCTTCATCTCCCCAATAAGAGTTGATCAATCCCTTAGTTTGTAACATGCACCTTCCCATTTCAACTACAGTATGATTCTTCCGTTCAATGTTGTAGTATGTTGCCTCCTGATGCCATTCATATCACAATAACTCTGGAAAGCTTTTGAGCATAATTTTCCTCCACGGTCAATTTGCAAACATTTGATCTTGCACCCCTTTTCATTTTCTACAAGTTCTTTGAACTTCTTGAATGTATCCAGGGCTTCACTTTTGACCTTCAAAAAATATACTCAACAATTTCTGGAGTAATCATCAATAAAAGTGATGAAATATGATGACTTACCCAAACTATTAGTCTGCATAGGACCACATATGTCTGAATGAACAAGTTGAAGTGGTTGATGAGCCCTTCATGCATTTCCCTTTGGGAACCTTTCCCTTGCATGCTTGCTCTTATCACATTCTTCAAAAATCTCTTTATGCTCTTCTACCATGGGAAAACCATAAACCAATGCATCTGAGGTTAGAAAGTTTAAACTATGAAAATTTAAATGCCCATACCTGAGATTCCATAGCCAACTTGAATCCTCATAAGCCATATTTGCAAGGATGTTGTTATGTTCATCAAACCTGAAGGGAAACATTCTATTTCTTGTCATAGGCACAATAGTGATCAAACCCGATTTCCCTTATTCTTATGATAGATAGTACATGTCTTATTTTAAAATACTACTTTATAATTTTTATCACATAGTTTCCCAGCACTTAACAAATTATGCTTCAATTGTGGAGTATAATAAATATCACGAATACTCTTTATACATTCTTTTGTTTGGACTTCCATTGCTCCTTTGGCAGCAACCTCCAATGGATTATCATCACCAAGTTGAACCTTGGATTTAAAACTTCCATCCTTGGTCGAAAACAATTTCTCATTTCGTGTCATATGGTTAGAGCATCCAAAATATATGTACCAAACATCTTTACTAGTTTTTTCAGTGTTGGCATAAGATAAAAATAAGTGATCCGGAGGATACTCATTACTTTCTTGAGTATAGTTAGCATTTTTACCTTGTTTCAATATGCATTCTCTTTCAAAGTGGCCATACCTATTACAATAGTAACATTGAAAATTTCTCTTATCAAATCTACCTCTACCTCTTCCTCTGGAACTACCTCTGCCTCTACCTCTAGAAAAAATTTGGCTTTCCCATTTATCTTGATCTTGATTGGTTTTGGCACTACTGTTGCTTGCATCTTTATTATGTGTAATTTTTAATTTAGAGGAAAAAGATTTCTCAACAACTTCAAAAGTGTCTTTGAGTCTTTCTTCATGAGACATGATCCAATCAATTGATCAAACTTTAATTGTGTCAAATCCTTGTTTTCTTCTAATATTATGGCAACATTATTCCATCTAGGTGTTAAATATCTTAATACCTTTTTTATTAAAACTTAATTACTTATCATTTCCCCAACTGTAGCCATTTTATTGACCACATCTTTGACTTTCACACAGTAGTCACTTATACTTTTAGCTTCTTGCATCTTCAAATTCTCGAATTCTCGATTCAATGTCTGAATCTTGAACACCTTAACTTCGTCATTACCTTGGTAAGCTTCTTGTAGAGTCTTCCATGCATCTTTGGCAGTTGGTGCTCCTGATATTCGTGGAAATCAAGAGATATCTGAATGTGAAACAAAGCTTGAGCATTCTACTTCCTTGCTTCCTTTCTTGTTTTTCTTTCATTGATTGTAAGGGCATTCCAATCATTTAGCTCATCGTAACTTGATTCAACAATCTCCCACAAAACGTTTCCAATAAAAAAGGTCACCACCTTAAGGCACCAATAATCATAATCGTTCCCATCAAATTCTGGAACAAGTTTGTTAGCATTTGACATTTTAACTTTGGCGAAATTCCAACAATAAAACTTTAACCCAAAACAATTTTACTTTCTCTCATACCAATTATAAAATCTGGAATGACCCTAGCACATATAAAAAACAATGAAATAAAATAAAAACACAGATCACTGCTCAACTTGTAAATCTCATATTGAATCATATGCGTATATACATTCTTATATAATTAACCTATTACTAATATTATTATTTATCAATTACTAATTATCTATTGATTATTCGGTGACACTCTCATCCTAATAATTTGCCAGCACTAATTTGTAATAACAAAGAATCACATAAACTGCTAACTAATGTCACCAATTACATTACTAGATTTAAACATTATTCTCAACACTTACAACAACATATAAAAATACTAATGACTTCATTTAAATATAATGGTAAAAACCAAAAACAGATGGCTGATGCAACATGTAATCTTATGCCAGCAATAACTATGAAAATCAATTATCGTTACTTACCTGCGACACAAAATTGTAATAATCCCTACAACAAAAAAATTTGGTAGCGTCTACAATGTAGAATTCCTATAGTACCTGTAACATAGAATTTCGTTAATGGTCGTAACAAAGAATATCAGTAGCACCTGCAACATAGGATTTCGGTAGCAGTGCTCAGACAAAATTCCGGTAGTGCCTTGATGGTAATTAGGTTTTGTTAAGGACGGTATTGTTATGCTGCCATGTTATTCAACCCAAACTTATAGCGCTCAGCTAAGGCATGGAACTTAGGTCAATGTCTTCGTCAACATATTTTGCAACGTCCAAAATTAGCTGACACTGTTGGTTAATCCAGTTGGACGGATTTTCTAATCAAACAAGTTTTATTTCAAGTAACATTCAACTATGGGAGTGACCAACTTGTTCAAGGTATTGCTTGTACAATTGCAATTTCTTCCTTTTATTTGTTTGCAATTATATTTTGACATCCAACTTGATGGAAAATTTCTGTTAATTTCGAACAAAACAGAGGAAGCAAAGTTCCTCAACTCAAACACAAAGAAATGAGAAATTTGGACAAAGAGGATATGGAGAAAAGCTCTGTTTTCATTAACCATAAAAATGACAATAAAAATTACAAACTTCTTCAGAACTACAGTTCTGGAATAACTAAAAACTCCATACTCTGTTTTTACAAATTCTGTAAAAAAATAAAAAACAGACAGTTGCTGAAACACGTGTTTCAGCAACAGTCAGACAGTTGCTGAAACACGGACGCAGTTGCTGAAACAGCCTGTAGAATGCATGTTGCTCCCAAAACACAGCGACTCTGTTTTCTTGCTGTTTCTTCTGCTCTGTCTATTTCTCTGCCTTCTGCAATTTCTCAAAATGTTTTCTAACATTCTTCTATTTCTTCTAACCTTAAAAAGAACTGTTGTTCATCATATTTATATGCAAAAACATATTTGACTTATAATATTAAAATAATGCAAATATCTTCTAATGCATATATGCGTATTGAATGTACAGGAAGCGGTGATGCCCTTTTGGAACAAAACAAGTCGGCTGTAGCAGGAGCAATAACTCTGCAAATTAAATGCACAGTGGAGTGCAATAAATAAACCATGACTTTCAGGCATCCGATATTTTTGAAATATCTACAGCGGATCTGAAATCTGTCCAGCTGTTTATGTTGCAGTTGGAATTAAATTCCAACACAACTCCATTTTGTATAGTACCGTATCCTATATGAGTGACAGATAGGGGTTCATCTTCATATATCATTAAATAAGGTACCACAATGGTAATTCCTGAATTATCCTTTCAAAAATTCCCAATAGAAGATCATTTTATATTAGATTGCGGTAGAAATTACCAGATTGTTTTTGTAGCAGTCAAAATATTGATTTATAAATTCCGAGTGGCATCCTCCCACTTCTTTCCGTAATTATTAAAGGAAAAAATATCTACTATACTGAATTTGACATACACTTCTTGATCACATCAAAGATAGCCAAGTTTGGACATAGGAAAATGTAGGTTGAGTAACCAATTTCTATTTCTACTTAGTCATATAACTTGGGGATTTTTATTATTAAATTCTTAAATATTTTGCATATAGATCTTCATACATTAACTTGCAATTCATAATCTATCTGGTCCATCCACTACCTTCACCACTATTCCTTCCTTTTTGGTGTTCTACTTACCTACTTGTTCCTTTTTGGTATTGCATAGGGACATGCAATCAATGTTTGGGTGTGGTGGTGTTTAACATTAGTTTTAATATGTTCTTAATAAATATATTTTTTCTTATTCTCCACATATTTATTATCAAATATTATTCATATTATCTATTTTTATTTGATCCAAATTTAATGAGATATGTGATTATTATTATATTTTTCTTTGTTTTTCAAGTTTTTTGTGATTTTTCAGGTTTGGTGTATGACTTGAGAAACTTTGACACAGGGATCTAATCTATCAAAGTTACATGGGGCTTTTGACGGGATTTTTTAGCATGTTTCTTGACCTAGTAAAGAGCAGAACCGACCCTCAGAGGTACCACACCAAGTCTAAGCTGACTAGATTCTTTAGCATGTTTCATCTAATAACATAGGGCACAACCACCGAATGAATTTTGATCGTGGGTCTCTTTGCTAACTAAACCATCTTCAATAAATTGTATTGAGAAGATTTAAAGTGTTTATTAATTTTATTAATTTTCTTAATTTATAATTATTATATATGTTGTTATTTTCTAACTACTAACCACACGAAGGTTAGTTGCATTTATGGCCATTTCTAGAAATATGATAGTAGCCCAGTGCTGCTGGAATGCATATTCCTGTAATAGATTAATTTTAGCCTTCATTTTTCCGCATCAGTATCAAATCAATGATTATGAAATGAAAAATTCAAATGCATGGTTGAAAAATTATAAATCTATATTTACCCTTCATTTTTCCATGTCGTTCCATGTCGTTATCAAATCAATGAAGGAAAAATCATAAATTGAGTAACGCATTGGTGATTTCAAAAGGGACATTTCTGTGCACACTTTCTAAGGGGAATCTTGTTATAAAATCTGAAAATTTTGTAGCACTTATTTTTAAAATTATTTGTGGGTTCACTTGTATTTTTATTAAAAAAAAATTGGAACAATGTTGCTATTAATATGGGAATAAATATGATTTTCATGTTATTAATTTATCACTATTTTTATCAAAATATTTTTAGATTTTTGGTTAAAGATGGGAATAAATATGATTTTTATGTTATTAATTTATCACTATTTTTATCAAAATATTTTTAGATTTTTGGTTAAAGATCTAGACAAGACTGGGGTAGTATGTTGACATTTTTAGTTTAAGGTTAAAAAATGTATAAGATGCTCCCAATCTCATGTATAAGATGCTCCCAATCTCTCCAATATATTTACCAAATATAGATGGATAATTGAGATCAGTCCAATAGTGTGCAAATTAGTTTTTGCTTAATAATGTCAAATCATAGATGTGTTTTCTATAAAGTATATATATTAAGGGATCAATCTCATATTGTTTTAACCTAGTTAACTCTATGAAATATGAAATGTGTTTATAAATCGATGTGGAGATATCATATTTAAATATAAACAAAATATAAAATATGAGTAGAGTGACATTCCCACGGGTTTAGGTTTAGGAGAAGTAATGTAAAGCTATGCCTTGCCATTTTTCAATGTTGAATAAAAAAGTTATATTTTTTTGATTTTGAACAGAGTGTTGCAGCCTTCCTCATGGGTGTATGTAAAAGGATACATGTACTCATCTCTCTAGTATATGTTATTCATTATTTTATTCTCTTACCTTTCTTTTATTTGTGCATTTTCTAGTAACATTTCTACATAACTAATCATTTTTATTTTATTTATTAGTTGACTAACTTATTGAGTAGTCACATGAATTTATTAATAATTTTATCACTCATTCCTTTATGCTATATGGTTCGTTGCAACTGTGTTATCATTTGTACATAACTAATCATTTTTATTTTATTTATTAGTTGACTACCTTGTTGAGTAATCACATGAATTTATTAATAATTTATCACTCATTCCTTTATGCTATATGGTTCTTTGCAACTGTGTTAACCACTGAGTGTAGTGTGTTACACAAATCTTAGAAGTTGTTAACCCAAAGATACTCAGAAAGATAAAAGTACACGAATTGGACTTTCAATTATAAGATATCCTAGTTTTGATTTATGATTGCATATTTTTTTTTTATTAAATGTTAAGAAGAGTTATGGAAATTTTTTGGATTGTCGAGTGAACTAAATGTCATTATCCTCAACATTCGATTTGGACTTTTCAAAATAACCTATTAAGCTATTTCTCTTTTGAATTTGATAGAAGTAATCTAGTTGATCTAGGTCTATACCTAATGTGCGTACATCTCACAAATTTATGAACTCACAAGTTGATAATTTAATTTCTTTAATTGAAATAATTAAATTTGATAAAAATTATAAAAAATGAGATCCTTCCCTAACATCCCAGGGAATTCCAAAAGACTATAGTAGTTAGGAATAGGTTCACAAGTTTGTGGAGTTAAAGTAATTGGTTTTATGAGGAACGAGATTACAAAATTAGTTGGAGAATTTGAATCCTAAGATCAACGAGTAGAAAAAACTTAATTTCTATAAATTGTTACAAAAAAGCACGAGTAAAAACTTGCAAATGGGATAGAAACAACGGAAATAACTCATGTTATTACAACTTTTCTTCTTTAAAATAAAGTAACCAAGGTTGTCAAATACCGAGCTGAGATTTATTCACTATTTTCCATATCCTACTTTTATATTGTAGGCCTAAAGGTCTAAGGAGTGTTATCAATTTTTTGATACTATTGTTATTTTATTGAATATAATTTTAAGACAATTTTTATCATTCAAACAAATTTCCTCTATAAAAATATTGGATATATCTACTCTCTACACTATTGTTAGATAAGTATATTTTCCATTTTTTTGTTTAGTTTATGTGATACTATTTTTCATGATTTAATTTTTTTTTTTCAAATTAATAACAAATTGTATGTAAAAGTAGTTCGTATATCAAATAGCTATCTATTTGAATAAGAAATTTACTTCTTCGCTACAATAATTGCTAAATCTTAGAACTATTTCAACCATCGTAGTAATTAATCTTCCCTTGTCATATTGTTTTCCTTTCATTGTATATTATCCTTATGGGGAAAATTAGAATTATTTCTTTCTCCTAGCTGAGATACTTAAATTTAGAGCAGAATGTGGTTATTATTATCCCTAGATTAAGGACAATGTAGAGGTGAGAGTGTATGTAAAGTTTTTTTAATCGACTATTTTTTCAAGAATCCAAATCACATTTGCAATTACTCATTACTAAGTTTATGTGTTATTTCTAGATTTAGTATGTAATGTCTTTCCTATATCTAAATGATCCAGGTGGAATTGAATAGGTCCAAGTATAAGTGGCTTAAGTTAAGAGGCTAAAAAATAAAAGTGTGAGAAATGTGGCAAACTCAATGTCAAGTTGAAGATCTCATATTTTTGATTCCAACTACGTAGATGACACTCAATTATGACTCTGTATGGAAGAGGTAGGAGTAGTGAAAGTATGGGGGTTGACTTGGTGATGCGGCAACTTAAGGAGGCAACAAATTTTTAGAAACCTGGCCACCGGATTCCAGCCAACTTCGGCCAGATTCTGGCCGAAATTGTGGGTTCCTTAATTTGACTCAAGTCAAATTCTAGAAATTTTAAAAAAATCGAGTTGGTGGAACATCAAATAATATATATATATATATATATATATATATATATATATATATATATTTGGAGGGCGGGCGATGACCCTTGCCCTCCCCATCCAGCAACATAAAAAATATAATTAAAATGGGATCGACAACCATGACCCCATCGAACCCCGCTTAGACGATACGACAACAATATTTAAATATGGTTGGTGGGGGTTGTTAACCCCACCACCAACCTAACCCTCATTCCATGACTATATGGTGTCGGCGGAAGTGGCAAGGCAGGTCGCCAAATGCGGGCCTAACCCCCCAACATGCCACTTGCATTAAAATATAATGACGAGTTTTCTAAAAAAAGGAAATGTGCAGGTTTAAAAAAAAAAAATTAGCCTTATTACGGAGGTGGCGGGGTTTGACCACCCCACCCCCTTCCCTAATACGTGGATCTTAATCAACTCATCCAACGTTGAACTTGGTAAAGTCTGCTCGAATTTTAATATTTAAACCATTCATTTGAGAAGTGCGCCCAGGGAGGCCAAGAGCATCACAGAGTATGAGACAGAGTTGAATGATGAGTGCTTTGCGGGAGGGGGGCAGAACCATGATTTGAGCCATTTCTAGAGGGTCCAGATTTTCTGAATTAGGAAAATTTTGATATGGATTCTGCACCTCTCGGCACCATGAATCGAATGGTGCTATCCATTTTTTCATCAAAGGTCTGCAATTTTCAGGCACTTTCAGCTATGGAGGTATAAGGGTGTAATTTTGCATTTATACTTGTACTTTAATTTTTATTGCCACTTAATGAAAGAGGGCCTCCCCATTGATTCAGTAGGGCCCAGAGACATAGTCCCTTTTGGAAAATCTCCAATGTCAATTATGTGTTTTCTTGCATGATTTTATGTGCTTCTCGCTTCTTATGTTTATGCCTTTCAAGTTTCATGGTTAAGCTGCAATTTTACATGTTAATTATTTAACACATCTCAAAGAAAAATATTTTGGACCAAGTGGTATCACAAAAGGTGTGTGTAGATGTTAATTTCATTTTTGTATGCTAACTAGAAACATGCTATGAAGAGGCGAAGGGACACTAAAGTTTTTTTATCACAAAGCAGGATGTGCACATCAATGAAGAAACATGGATGACGATGTTTGAAATGAGGAGGAGCTAAAATTCCACAATACCTTCTACACCATGGCAAACCGAGCTAAGAAATTATTCTCTAGACTTGAAAAACTAGAGAAAGCAGTGGAGAATGCTTCAAAAGGACAAGGTTCAGGGCATGGAGATGATGGAGGAGATCCACCTCCTTCTCCTCCAGCGAGTGAAATTTCTTCCTCCTCTTCTCACCATCATCATAGGAATTCAGGAAATGCATATAATAAACCTTTATTTAAGTTAGATGTCAAATTTGATCTACCCATATATAATGATGAAAGTAATGTAGAGAAAATTAACAACTGGATTAGGTAGCTTGAACTTTACTACAGGATTAAGAAGAATGTGGAGGATGAGGCAAAGATCCAGTTGGTTTCTCCTCGACTAAATGGCATCGCTCTCATCTGGTGGGAGAGAAAACTTCAAGGAAACAGTCATTTGGGTAACCTTGTTTCCTCATTGTGAAATTTTATTTTTTCACTTAAAGATCAATTCTATCCCTTGGGTTATAAGAAAAAAATCCATAATGGAGTGGCAGTTTCTAAGGCAAGGAAAAGGACAAAATGTGCAAAGTTTTACCAAGGAATTTATAAAACAAGCACTAACTTTGGGAATTTCATTAGATTCACCTCAAGTGGTAACTGGTAACTAAGTATATTGGGTCATTACATAGTTACATTAAACATTCATTGCTAATTTTTGAACCTACTACTATTGACTCTACTAGTGTAAAGGTCAATCATCTTGAAAACAGGAGCATAAATGATAAATATGATCATTTAAATAAACCACTATTGAAACCTTAAAATGAAAAATTGCAAGGGAAAGGAAAATAAGACATCATCAATGAAGAAAGATGAAGGATAAAAGCCCTATTGCACTCATTGCAAAAAGGAAGGTCATGACAACGATCATTGTTGGAAGTTGTACCTAGAAAAGAAGCCAAAGAGATATGGTGGAAGGGTAAGCAGAAGACGGTAGCAACCGTGCAACAAGACCTTGGATCTGACTCTGGCGATGAGTCATTGATCACAACAATAGGCACAAAAGGTACTCTTTCTCTTCATGTTAATCTGAATCACATGGAAGCACTAGTTCAACATATGACACTCTTCCTAATGAACAAAGGATAATTCAGTTGTTTCATATTAGAGTTGTCATAAATCATACAAAAGTAGAAAATCTATTTGATTCAAGCTCTCAAGCAAAGTTAATCTCATAATGCTTGGTTAAAAATATAGGCTTAGAAGTTAAGCCTCATCCGAAACCTTATCTGCTTGGATGGATACATGACAAAGTAAAACTGAATGTAACCAAGAAATATAAGATTAAATTTGTAATTGCTTCTAGACGGGTGGATGAAGTATAACTGGATGTCATACCATTAGATATCTGTGGTATTGTGTTAGGGAGTTCGTGTCTTTAGGACAGGAAAACTGTTTTCTTTCGACATGAAAACAAATACCAAATCATAAAATATGGGGTAGATTATATTGTAACAACTCATCAAACCAAGATCAGTGCCAGTCTTGTAAGTGCAGGACATATGAAGAGATTGGTGGATTCCAACAAGGGGTGTTTGATCATGGTTGTGAGAGGAAAAGATGCAGAAACATCTGGCACTTTCTGAGGATGTGATCTCGCTCATAAACATAAATTATGTGAATTTATTTATAACTATGATGAGTTGTTTCAGGAACCCAGAGGATTGCCTCCAAAACGATAAATATAACATGAGATCGATTTTCATCATGATGCTCCATTGCAAAATATTGGTATGTAGAAGATGTCATCTATTGAGATGGAAGAGATCAAAAAGCAGGTAAAGGAATTGTTGAACCAAGGGGTGATCTGGCCAAGTACTTCTCCATCTGCCTCGCCGATCGTGTTAGTACCCAAGAAAGATGGCACATGGAGGATGTGTGTGTTTTATTAGGTGCTAAAAAAATCACAGTGAAAAATCGATACCCTATCCCTCGCATTGATGATTTGTTAGATCAATTAAATAATGATATCTATTTCACCAAATTGAATTTTTGTAGTGGTTGTCACCAGATCATAATTACATGGCAGGACGTGTGAAAAATGTCTTGCAAGACCAAAGAGGGGTTGTTCAAATGGATGGTCATGCCATCTGGACTATGCAACGCTCCAGCCACATTCATGAGAGTCATGAATGATCATTTTAGACCTTTCACTTATGAATGTTTACTTGTGTATTAAGCTAATATTCTTATCTTTACTAGAACTTGGGATGAACATGTATGCCATGTAAAGAAAGTGCTTGACGTATTGAAGAGGGAGGTATTGTATTAAAAGTTTCAAAGTGTGAGTTCAGGAAAACCTCTTTGGTTTACCGAGGTCATTTTGTCAGTAATGGTAAACTAAAAAAATTCCCCTCCAAAGTTGAGGTGATTGTAAAATGGCCTTAGCCTACCAATGTAACAGACGTCCGTAGTTTTCTAGGTGCATTATAGTACTTGAGAAGATTCATGGTCAACTTCTCTGTTATTGAATCATCCTTACACAAAATGAAAAGTATAAAACAAGCCTTTTAGTGGGGAGGAAAGCAACATAAGTCCTTCGAAGCAGTGAAAGAGAAAATCAACACTGCATCAATCCTTGCTTTACCTAATCTCCAACAATCTTTTGAGATCGGAACCGATGCCAATGGGTACACCTTGGGAGATGTACTGTTGCAGTAGAATAAGCCAATATGTTACCATACAGAGAAGTTCTCCCAGGATGTCGTCAATTACCCCACTTATGACAAGGAATTGTATGCCTTGGCCCAAAGTGTGAAAAAGTGGAAACACTACCTGATGAGAAACGAAACCATTATCCATACGGATCACTAGCCCTTGTAATACCTTCAGTCACAGGGGAAGCTACAACAATCACGTCATTTTAGGTGGATGGGTTTTATACAATAGTTTCATCTGGTAATAAAGTATAATAAGGGAAATAGTAGCAAAGTAGCAGATATGCTCTCTCGCTCTCCTATTGCTGCTTCTATTATTTTGCATAATGCTTCGTTGTCTTTTTAAAGTTATGCTGAATAATACACTAACGATGATGACTTTAAAGAAATATATGAAAAACTAAGTCATGGATCACAGGTGGAAAACTATCATTTGTAGGAGAAGCTGTTGTATCACCTTAGCAAATTGTGTGTACCCACATCATAAAGGGTACATGTAATTCAAGAGGCGCATACCTCTCTTGTGTCTGGTCACTTTGGTGTCGAAAAACCCTTGTCATTTATGAAGGTGTTACTTTTGGCCTCATATGAAAAACATTGTAACCTGATTTGTAAATGGATATGGGATGTGTTTTGTTTCAAAGCCCTCTAATAGAAAACATGGGCTCTACATTCAACACCCTATTCCGGGTCATGCATGGGAAAGTGTGTCGATGGAATTTGTAGGAGTTTTTCCTATGTCTAGAAATGGTCACGACTATTTGTATGTTGATGTAGAATTCCTTAATAAAATGTGCATATTGATGCCTTGTAAAAAGCAGGTCGCTGCGGAGTATATTTCTTATCTTTTCTTTCATTTGGTTTGGGTCCACTTTGGGTTTCCCACATCGATTGTGTTAGATCAAGACTCTCACTTCCTTGGAGATTTTTGGACCAGCTTGTGGCCAATGATGGACACCAGGTTGAAGAGAAGTACGGCCTTCCATCCAAAAACTGATGGATAGACATAGGTCGTCAACCATACCATGGTACACTTGTTGCGACGATATTGCAGCAAACATCAAAAGTTGTGGGATGAGCATCTTCGATATATGCAGCACACCTACAACCAAGTAGTGCATTCCTCTAGGCAGCGTTCACCATTTGAGACATGTTTTGGTTACTTACCAAAGGACCCTTTTCACATGATCTATGGAAGGGATGAAGATGCCAGTGGACGTGATGATAGGGAAAAATCATAGCGGTTCATCCAGTGGATACAAACAATTCACCAAGTAGTGCAAGAGCAATTGGAAAAGAGTGAGGCTTGATATAACACCCGACATGATAAGCACTGATTCAAGCATCAATTTCAAGTTGGTGGCAAGGTGTGGCTCCATATTAGCAAGGATCGAATGAAGGGGGAAGGCAAGAAATTGTGACCAATTTGGTATGGTCGATTTACCATATTGGAGACGATTGTGAATAATGCTTTCTGACTCGATTTTCCTATATACATGAAGATGTAATCAGTCATGAATGTCAAAAATCTGAAGTTTTATGAACCACCATTGATTATGGACACCAAGGAGATAGGATCAGTACCTACATTGGATTACTTTACACCAGAGTATCTCGATAAACTTCCAGAAGACATCATTCTTGATCGAAGAACTAACATTTCATGACGAGGAGATGTGGAATATCTCTATGTTGGTTTCAAATGGATGCACCCAAGTAAAGCTAAATGGCTTGAAAAGGAAAATGTGAGGGAGAAACTCCCTCACTTGCATGTTGATTGATAAGTATTTTGGGGTCCAAAAGCTCTTTAGTGGGGAGGAATGATCCAGATGGATCGAATAGGTCCAAGTAAAAGTGGCTTAAGTGCAAAGGTTCAAAAATCAAAGTGTCAGAAATGTGGCAAACCCAGTGTCAAGTTGAAGATCTCGGCTTTATGATTCCAACGACATAGACGATAGTCAATTCTGAGTCTGTATGAAGGAGTTAGGAGTAGTCAAAGTTTGAGGGTTACCTTGGTGATGTGGTAGCTTAAGGAGGAAAAAAATTTGCAGAAACCTGGCCATCAGATTCTAGCCAACTCCTCCCAAATTTTAGGTGAAATTGTGGGTCCATTAATTTGATTCCTTTTGTCAAATTCTAAAAATTTCAAAAAAATATGGTTGGTTAAAAATAAAATAAAAATAAAAATATATTTTTGGAAGGCGGGCCATGACCCCCGCCCTCCCAATCCAACAACATAACAAATATAATTAAAATGTGGTATGTGGCCATGACCCTGTCGGACCTTGCCCACACTATACGAAAAACATATTTAAATATGGGTGGTGGGTGTTTTTAACCCCACCGCGAACCCAACCCTCATGCCATGACTATATGGTGTTGGCGGAAGTGGCGGAGTGGGCCACCTAATGCGGGCCCAACCCCTCAACATGCCACTTGCATTAAAATATAACGATAGGTTTTGTAAAAATAAATGAATGTGTGGGGTTTTAAGACAATTTTCAGCCTTATTATGGAGTGTGGGCCATGACCCTCGCCCTCCCCATCCAATGACATAAAAAATATAATTAAAATGGGGTCGACAACCATGACCCTTCTGAACCCCGCTCAGACGATACGAAAACCATATTTAAATATGTGTGGAGGGGGTTGTTATCCCCACTGTCAACCTAACCCTCATGCCATGACTATACAGTGTCGACAGAAGTGGCGGGGCAGCCACGCAATGTGGGCGCCACCCCCCAACAAGCCACTTGCATTAAAAAATAACGACGAGTTTTCTAAAAAAAGGAAATGTGCAGGTTTTTAAAACAATTTTAATCCTTCTTACGGAGGGGGTGGGGTTTTACCACCCCACCCCCTCCCCTAATACATGGATCTTAACCAACTCATCCAACGAATAACTTGATAAAGCCCACCTGAATTTTAATATTTAAACCATTCATTTGAGAAGTGCGCCCAGGGAGGCCAAGAGTGTCACGGAGTACGAGACAGAGTGGAACCATGAGGGCTTTGTGGGAGGGGGGCAGAACCATGATCATAGCCATTTCCATAGGGTCTAAATTTTCCGAATTAGGCAAATTTTGATATGGATTCTGCACATCTTGGCGCCATGAATCAAACGGTGCTGTCCATTTCTTCATCAAAGGTCTGCAATTTTCAGACACTTTCAGCTATGGAGGTATAAGGGTGTAATTTTGAATTTATACTTGTACTTTGATTTTTATTTTCACTTAATGAAAGAGGGCCTCCCCACTGATTGAGCAAGGCCTGGAGACGTAGTCCCTTCTGGACAATATCCGATATCGATTGTGTGTCTTCCTGCATGATTTTATGTGCTTCTCTCTTTTTATGTTTATGCCTTTAAATTTTCATGGTTAAGCTGCAACTTTACATGTTAATTCTTTAACACATCTCAAAGAAAAATATTTTGGATGAAATGGTATCATAGCAAGTGTTTGTAGATGTGAATTTCATTTTTGTATGGTAACTAGAAACATGCTATGAAGAGGCAAAGGGACACTAAAGTCTTTTGATCACAAAGCAGGGTGTGCAGATCGATGAAGAAACATGGATGACGATGTTTGAAATGAGGAGGAGCTAAAATTCCACAATACCTTATACACCATGGTAGACCGAGCTGAGAAATGATCCTTTAGACTTGAAAAACTAGAGAAAGCAGGGGAGAATGCATCAAAAGGAAAAGGATCAGGACATGGGGATAATGGAGGAGATCCACCTCCTTCTCCTCCAACAAGTGAAATTTCTTACTCTTATTCTCACCATCATCATAGGAATTCAAGAAATGCATCTAATAAACCTTTATTTAAGTTAGATGTCAAATTTTATCTACCCATGTATAATGATGAAAGTAATGTAGAGAAAATTAACAACTACATTTCGCAGCTTGAATTCTAATACAGTATTAAGAAGATTGTGGAGGATGAGGCAAAGATCCAGTTGGTTTCTCTTCGACTGAATGGTACCACTCTCATCTGGTGGGAGAGAAAACTTCAAGGAAATAGTAATTTGGGTAAAAAATTTTCCTCATGGTCAAATTTTATTTTTTCACTTAAAGATCAATTCTATCCCTTGGGTTATAAGAAAAACCCCTTAATGAAGTGGCAATACCTAAGGCAAGGCAAAGGAAAAAATGTGCAAAGTTTTACCGAGGAATTTAGAAAACAAGCACAAACTTTGTGCATTTCACTAGATTCACCTCAAGAGGTAACTAAGTATATTGGGTCATTACATAGTTACATTAGACATTCATTGTTAATTTTTTAACCTACTACTATTGACTCGTCTAGTGTAAAGGCCATTCATCTTGAAAATAGGGGCATAAATGATAAATATGATCATTCAAAGAAACCACCATTCAAACCTTCAAATGGAAAATTGAAAGGGAAACAAAAAGAAGATATCATCAAAGAAGAAAGATGAAGGAGAAAAGCCTTATTGCACTCACTACAAAATGGAACGTCATGACAACGATCATTGTTGGAAGTTGTACCTAGAAAAGAAGCCAAAGAGATATGGTGGAAAGGGTAAGCAAAAGACGGTAGCAACCATGAAACAAGACCTTGGATCCAACTCTGGCGATGAGGCATTAATCACAACAACAGGCACAAAAGGTACTCTTTCTCTTCATGTTAATATGAATCGCATGGAAGCACTAGTTTAACATATGAGACTCTTCCTAATGAACGAAGGATAATTCAGTTGTTTCATATTAGAGTTGTCATAAATCATACAAAAGTAGAAACTATATTTGATTCAGGATCTCAAGCAAAGTTAATCTCAAAATCCTTGGTTAAAAGGATAGGCTTAAAAGTCAAGCCTCATCTGAAACCTTATCTTCTTAGATACATGACAAAGTAAAACTAAATGTAACCAGGAAATATAAGGTTAAATTTGTAATTTCTTCTAAACTGGTGGATGAATATAACTAGTTGACATACCATTATATATCTATGGTATTCTGTTAGGCAGTCCATTTCTTTACGACAGGAAAATAGTTTTCTTCAGACATGAAAATAAATACCAAATCACAAAATATGGGGTAGATTATATTGTAACATCTCATCAAACCAAGATCAGTGCTAATCTTGTAAGTGCAGGACATATGAAGAGATTGGTGAATTCCAGCAAGGGGTGTTTTCTCATGGTTGTGAGAGGAAAATATGCAGAAACATCTGGCGCTTTTCGAGGATTTGATCTGGCTCATAAACATGAATTATGTGAATTTATTTATAACTATGATGATTTGTTTTAGGAACCTAGAGGATTTCCTCTGAAACGATAAATCTAACATGAGATCCATTTGCAACATGATGCTCCATTACCAAATATTGGTATGTACAGGATGTCATCTATCGAGATTGAGGAGATAAAAAAGCAGGTTTAAAGAATTGTTGAAGCAAGGGGTCATCTGGCCAAGTACTTCTCCATGCATCTCGCCGATCGTGTTAGTACCCAAGAAATATGGCACATGGAGGATGTGTGTGGATTATCAGGTGCTAAGAAAAATCACAGCGAAAAATCGATACCCTATCCCTCGCATTGATAATTTGTTAGATCAATTAAAGAATGCTATCTATTTCACCAAATTGGATTTGTGTAGTGGTTATCACCAGGTCATAATTGCATAGCATGACATGTGGAAAACTGCCTTCAAGAGCAAAGAGGGGTTGTTTGAATGGATGGTGATGCCATATGGATTGTGCAACACTCCAACCACATTCATGAGAGTCATGAATGATATTTCTAGACCTTTCATTGATGAATTTTTCCTTGTGTATTTAGATGATATTCTTATATTTTCTAGAACTTGGGATGAACATGTATGCCATGTAAATAAAGTTCTTGATGTATTGAAGAGGGAAGAATTGTATGTCAAATTTTCAAAGTGTGAGTTCAGGAAAAGCTCTTTGGTTTACTGAGGTCATATTTTCAGTAATGGTAAATTAAAAAACGTCCCCTCCAAAGTTGAGGTGATTGTAAAATGGCCTAAGCCTACCAATGTAACAGAGGTCCATAGTTTTCTAGGTGCAGTATAGTACTAGAGGATATTCATTGCCAAATTATCTGTTATTGAATCACCCTTACACACAATGAAAAGTATAAAACAAGCCTTTTAGTGGGGAGGAAAGCAACAGAAGTCCTTCGAAGCAGTGAAAGAGAAAATCAACACTGCATCAATCCTAGCTTTACCCGATCTCCAACAGTCTTTTGAGATCAAAACCAATGCCAGTGGGTACGCCTTGGGAGATGTACTGTTGCAACATAATAAGAGAATATGTTACCATTCAGAGAAGTTCTCCCAGGATGTCGTCAGTTATCCCACTTATGACAAGGAACTGTGTGCCTTGGGCCAAAGTGTGAAAAAGTGGAAACACTACCTGATCGGCAAGGAAACCATTATCCATATGGATCACCAGCCCTTGCAACACCTTCAGTCATAGAGCAAGCTACAACATTCATGTCATTTCAGGTGGATGGGTTTTCTACAATAGTTTCATCTGGTAATAAAGTATAGTAAGGGAACTAATAACAAAGTAGCAGAGATGCCCTCTCTCTCTCCTATTGTTGCTTCTATTATTTTGCATAATGCTTCATTGTCTTTTTAAATTCATGCTTAACAACACACTAACGATGATGAATTTGAAGAAATATATGAAAAACTAACTCATGGATCAGAGGTGTAAAACTATCATTTGTAGGAGAAGCTATTTTATCACCTTAGCAAATTGTGTGTACCTACATCATAAAGGGTACATGTAATTTGAGAGGCGCATACCTCTCTTGTTTCTGGTCACTTTGGTGTCGAAAAAACCTTATGTCATTTACAAAGGTGCTGCTTTTGGCCTCATATGAAAAACATTGTAACCTGATTAGTAAAGGGATATGTGATGTGTTCTGTTTCAAAGCCCTCTAATAGAAAACGCGGGCTCTAAACACCACTCCCTATTCTGGGTCGTCCATGGGAAAGTGTGTTGATGGAATTTATAGGAGGTTTTCCTATGTCTATAAATGGTCACGACTATTTGTATGTTGTCATAGAACGCTTTAGTAAAATGTGCATATTAATGCCTTGTAAAAGGCAGGTCACTGCTGAGCAGATTGCTTATCTTTTCTTTCATTTTGTTTGGGTCCACTTTGAGTTTCCCACATCGATTGTGTCAGATCGAGACTCTCGCTTCCTTGCAGAGTTTTGGACTAGCTTGTGGCGAATGATGGACACCAAGTTGAAGAGAATTATGGCCTTCCATCCATAAACCGATGGACAGACATAGGTCATCAACCATACCATAGTACACTTGTTGCGAGGCTATTGTAGCAAACATCCAAAGTTATGGGATGAGCATCTTTGATATGTCTAGCACACCTACAACTGAGCAATGGATTCCTCTAGGCAGCGTTCACCATTTGAGACATGTTTTAGTTACTTACCAAAGGACCCTTTTCACATGATCTATGGAAGGGATGAAGATGCGAGTGGACTTGATGATAGGGACAAATCACAGCAGTTCATCTAGCAGATACATCCAGTTCACCAAGCAGTGCAAGAGTAGATAGAAAAGAGTTAGGCTCGATATAATGCCCAACATGATAAGCACTGAGTCGACCATCAATGTCATGTTGGTGGCAAGGTATGGTTCCATATTAGCAAGGATAAAATGAAAGGGGAAGGCAAGAAATTGTGACCAATCTGGTATGGTCCATTTATTATATTGGAGAAGATTGTGAATAATGCTTTCCGACTCGATTTGCATATATACATGTAGATGTACTCAGTCATGAATGTCAAAAATCTGAAGCTTTATGAACCACCATTGATTATGGACAACGAGGAGATAGGATCAGTACCTATAGTGGATTACTTTGCACTAGAGTATCTCGATAAATTACCAGAAGACAGCATTCTTGATCGAAGAACTAACACTTCGTGATGGGTAGATGTGGAATATCTTTGTGTTGGTTTCAAAGGGATGCACCCAAGTAAAGCTAAATGGCTTGAAAAGGAAAAGGTGAGGGAGAAATTCCCTCACTTGCATGTTGATTGATAAGGCTTTTGGGGTCCAAAATCTCTTTAGTGGGGAGGAATGATCCAAGTGGATCAAATAGGTCCAAGTACAAGTGGCTTAAGTACAAAGGCTCAAAATTCAAAGTGTCATAAATGTGGCAAACTCAGTGTCAAGTTGAAGATCTCGGCTTTATGGTTCCAACGATGGAGACTATAGTCAATTCCGAGTCTGTATGGAGGAGTTAGGAGTAGTCAAAGTTTTAGGGTTGCCTTCGTGATGTGGCAGCTTAAGGAGGCAACAAATTTGCAGAAACCCGGCCATCCGATTCTAGCCAACTCCTCCCAAATTTTACGTGAAATTGTGGGTCCATTAATTTGATTCCTTCAATTAAATTCTAGAAATTTCAAAAAAATATGGTTGGTTAAAAACAAAATAAAAATAAAGATATATTTTTGGAGGGTGGTCCATGACCCCCGCCCTCCCCATCCAACAACATAAAAAATATAATTAAAATGGGGTCGGCAGCAATGACCCCGCCATACCCTGCCCACACTATATGAAAACCATATTTAAATATGGGTGGCGGGGGTTGTTAACCCCACCGCCAACCCAACCCTCATGCCACGACTATACGGTGCTGGCGGAAGTGGCGGGGCGGGCCGCCTAATGCGGGTCCAACCCCCAAACATGCCACCTGCATTAAAGTATAATGACAGGTTTAAAAAAAAAATTTGAATGTGTGGGTTTTTAAAACAATTTTTAGCCTTATTACAGAGTGGGCAGGGTTTGACCACTCGACCCCCTTCCCCAATACATGGGTCTTAACCAACTCAGCAAAGGCAGACTTGGTAAATTATACTCGCTTTTAATATTTAGACAATTCATTTTAGAAGTGCTCCCAGGTAGGCCAAGAGCGACACATATTACGACAAAGAGTGTTACCATGAGCGCTTTGTAGAAGGGGGGCGGAACCATGATCTGAGCCATTTCCAGAGGGTCCATATTTTCAATTTGTCAGAATCAGGCAAATTTTATATGGATTTTGCACCTCTCAGTGCCACGAATCCAATGGTGTTGTCCATTTCTTCATCAGAGGTCTCCAATTTTCAGAGACTTTCAGCTATGGAGGTATAACGGTGTAATTTTGCATTTATACTTATACTTTAATTTTTATTTCAACTTAATGAAAGAGGGCCTCCCCACTAATTGAGTAGGGCCCAAAGACATATTCCCTCCTGCACAAACTTTGATATAAATTCTATGTCTTCTTGAATGATTTTATGTGCTTCTCTCTTTTTATGTTTATGCCTTTAAAGTTTCATGGTTAAGCTGCAATTTTACATGTTAATTCTTTAACACATCTCAAAGAAAAAGATTTTGGATCACTAAATTATGTTTATTTTTATTTCTATCAATATAAAATAGATAGATCAATTAGCTTTATTCCTATTTAAAATATTGGGATTGAAATTAGGATTTATGATAGCTCCAATGAAATTATCCCTTCAAGAAAAAAAAAATTACTGGAAAAAACATATAACAATGTGAATCACTACACTAAACAACTATAGGCCTAATTGAGGTCTTTATCAACTGTCATTCACTTGTTGCATGAGAACTTATCCTTCTTGTCAACATGTTTATAAGACAATGCACCTCAACCTACTTGGATATCATTCAAATAAATGGAGCGAAGAATTACTATACTTTGGTTGCAACAAATCTAGTCAAAGTGGAATTAATGTAAAGAATCAAACTTCTTCATTTTGGAAAATAATTTTAAATAGGATGTGGATACATCTACACAAACAAAACAAGAATAACAACTTTGATCTAGATATGTGTGAGATATATGTTTATGCATTAGTAGATTTGTCAGCTCCCTAAATGATATATGTTATTTATTACAATAATAATCAGAGAAAGTAGTACCATAACATTGTTGAATATATCTAATGAAAAATTTCAAGTTTTAGTTTCAAATGGAGTAACTATTAATTGTGTGCAAAAATTTAAAATAATTAAAGTGGGTATTGTTGAATATAATTGGGAAAGTAAAATATATTCCATCACAGTTGGAGGTGTATATGTTGTTCTATGGATTCAATGGTTTAGAATACTTAGTACAATTTATACAAACTATACTGAATTTTTCATGTGATTCTAGTTGGAAGGATTTCCATATGAGCTTAAAGGGTTAAAATATGGACCTTCTCAAGCAATCAACTCTCATAGAATGGAAAATATCCTTTATAAAGGTATTAAAGGAGTTGTGGTTATGCTATAGTTTATGGAAGCTAAATAAGAAGATGAAAATATTTCTAAGGAATTAAAATGCACTGTGGAAAAGAATTATAATAGCTTCCAAGAAACTTATAAAGGTATTCTTCCATCTAGAAATAATTAATATAAAATTGAATTAATACCTCGATGTACTCCTTCTAATAAAAGTCCTTATAGATATAAACATCAGGGGGATATTGAGAAAAGGTACAAGAAATGCTAGGATTGGGTATTAATCAACATAGTAGGAGCTCACTTTTAGCTCCAATAGTGATGGTGAGAAGAAAGATAATTATTGGAGGATGTGCCCTAATTATTGTTATATAAAAAAATACACGTTAGAGGAAAATTCCTTATCCTATATATTATTGAGATATTAGATGAACTTCATATAATGAACAATTTTACAAATCTTGATCTTAAATAAAGATACTACCAACTCATATTAAGAAAATAAAATGTTCACAAAATAAATTTGAGAACACATGAAGAGTTAATATGGTTTTTTGGTTGTTAATGCTTCCTCTAATTTTCAAAGCCGTAAGAACAATTTATTTTAATCCAATTTGAGAAAAATTTTGTTAGTTCTTATCTATTTAAATCATGAGAATGTCACACTAAGCATGTAGATAAAGTTCCACAAATTCTTGGGAACAATCAATTCACATAAAAAGATCCAAATGTGTTCTTCGGATACAAATGGAGTTTTTGGGTCATATTGGTTCAAAGGAAAAACTTATGGTGGACCCGAAATGATCTAATTTGTTGAAAATTTTCTTATTCAAAATAAGATCAAGTGTCTTGGAAGATTTTTTGGATGTACAAGATATAATCAAAAAATTGTTAACAATTATGCATGCATGACAGGCCCACTCAGATATCTCTTGAAAAAACAATTTGTTTTATAGAATGATGGTGCTACTTTGGAATTCTTGTCTTAAAGGAATTTGTGTCTTATACACCATTATTAACAACACCTCATTTTAGAAATATATTTATTATATAATTTGATGAATCAAAATATAGAATTGGAGCAATGTTCACACAAGAAGGCAGAACATTGGATATTGTAAGATAACAATTCAAGGGAAAGGATTCAATGAAATCAACATATAAAAGATAAATGGAAGTGATTCTACATGCAATAAAAAGAAATCATAGTATCTCATAGTGAGCCACTTTAAGTCAAGACAAACTGTGATAGCCTAATGTAGTTTTTGAAGCAAATATTTTAATTCAAAGAACAAATAAAATGGGTAGAAAAAATGGAAGGTTTTGTATAATGCAAAAGAAGGGGAATGTAAAATTAGTAGTAATTGTTCATTATAAAATCTAAGAAGCCTTAAGTTTATATTCTACACCCAGAAATTTCACAAGGTGAAGGAGTGACCTGTGGAAGGAGCAACGTGAGGATAGCTGTCATTTTCATTTCCCTCAAATTCTTGGTGTGGACAGAAGGTTCACCCTGGGTGGAAATAACTTGGCAGTATAAACTCAGAAAATAAACTATAATGTATATGCAGAGGAAGAAATGCATACAATACAAAATAAAAAAAATAAAGGAGGTAACAAGGGAAGGAACCCATATCTATTACGCATTATCAAGAAACTGTAAGAGGCAAAAATTCCATTCAAAACTTCTCTTATGAATATAACAAACTTCTAAATGTAAAACCAAGAATTCAATTGATTCATATTTGTTCCGAGTAATGATTCTTGTTATGATTAATGCCACCATGATGAAATAAAGACTGATTTACAGGTATAAATTACTATATGTTCATTAACTCTTCGCATATATGGATAATTAACACATGGTTGTTACCCTTCATCCTTTCCTTTAAAACAAAAAACTGTGTGCTATGTTCCAACAAGTATTTACTATTGATTCACAATAGTATAATTTCTCATACATGCATATATGTCTAATACTACTATCAATTATAATGAAATATACCATTTTAAAATTAAGATACTCTATCCAACCTATTATTTTCTTATATCAATATCTACACATCTGTGTGCCCTCAAATATAACCTTTTATACTTCTCTAGCAATAATAGGCATGACACTTGTATTCCCGTATAAATGAAAGAACTGGAGGACATCATAACTAACAAAATACGTAGGTCCCAATAGTTAGCATAGATATAAAGTATAAATCCTTCCTTTAGGCATATAAAAATAAAACAACTGATAAATATTTGAACATTATGAGAATTCCGAGTCACATAAACTGCGTGGAAACTACTCAAGAATATTACACTTCCTCATGACCATTAACTGCCTCTTCCAATTCTTCTCGATCTAATATTTTCTTTCCTTTAGAATAAACCAAGCACTTTAATTACTAGGTGGTTTCGTTTATAGATTTATTTCCATGAGATTCTACCATCATCTTACTTTGAGGTCTCCAAAACTTTTTCCTAAGCCTTTTTGTTTTAGTTTTTTTTGAAAAAGCTTCTTTTATTTTCTTTAAATCACGTCTTTCTCTCCCGTAGTTCTTTATTCCACCACAATTAGTGTTTCTCTCCAACTAAATGGTCAACATAGTCTTTCTCTCCCATTGTGTTATTAAATTTTTTTCTCCTATGTATTCTAAGTAAACTTTTTAGGGAATTTTCATCATATGAACTTGACCACCAACAACTTTTTCTATTTGGTAAGAAGTCTTCTAAACTCTAGCGCTCTTTTCTGAATATTTCTTAGAAATTTATTTATTAACCATAATAATAATAAAATAATTACATCATCACATAATTCTCAAAATGACTTCCATCACCATTAAATCTAATACTATTTTAATGTCTATAAATAGTAAATTTTTAGAAGGCACAACCATAGTGGTGTTACATACATATTTTAAATGCCTTATACTTATAATTAGGGTTTCAAAGGAACCCTTCCTCTTCTCGTGTCTATGCAACAATTGTAGTTTTTTTTATAACCTTAAGAGGGTGTTCTAACCTATATTAGTCTTATTGGCCGATTTTATGTCCCATAGTACCCAATTTTCGAAATACTATTAGTTTCGTTTTCTATTTTTATTTATTTTTTCTTTCTTTATTGAGAATTGATAATATTACAAGGGGAAAACTCCTTTATTTATTATATGCCCTCATTTCCTGTTGTAAACATGAATTTTACTTCTAAAGTGTATTTCCTACTTTTAGTTAGAGTATAATTGTTCTTTTTTACCTTCATTTTCTTAAATTTACAACCAACCATTCAGTTTAATACCTGTTGAAGACAAAAATTGTCCTTTTTGACACCATCCTATAACTCAATTCTCCTCCTTTTTTACCACAATAATCCTAATTAAGTATCAGCTTAAAAGGTTATTGGAAAAATAAGGTATCTAATCATCTTATAATCATACTTTCATTTTTTTCTATTGTTATATTTGATTATCACAAGCTACCGAATTGCATCAGTTATGTGGCTAATAAATGATTCTACATCTTAGTTGAAGAATGTATAGGGTTCGAAAAACTAGTTGAGGAACAGAGCATATGTACAGGTAACTAGAAGCTAGCATAATGTTATCCACCTATTCCTCTAGTCATGCAAGTGATAACGACACCCGTATGATCAAGTCAACTTGAAAGTCAACATAGTGGGAAAGGAAGACGAAGACAAATCAAGTGAGCGAGAAAAGAATTGAAGATGATATTTTGCCTTATTATTTTCTTCTTCGATATAAAATCATGGATAGTCGTTATCTTATTTAAATTATTTCATTTTAATACACTATGTTGAGGAAGATAGGCATAATAATCTCGAAACAATTTAACGAAGGAATTTATAAAATATACCTCTCGGCATGATGATGTGTGACTCATTTTTGTTTAAAAAACAATTTGCAATCGATTAATTAAAGTTATTTATTCCACTGTGTTATGTGTTTAGATGCATGGATACCCTATTTTAAACTCTGTGTACCGGCATTCATGGGAGGACTCCTTGGGAGCTATAAGAATTTTCTTTTATTTCTAGTTGAGTTTGATGTTTTGTAGTTTAGTAATCACAATAAATATAATTTCACTTTGTAGAATTTGCTATATATTTTATAAATAGAATTTGTTGCACAATTCCTTTATGAGTTTAATTTCACTGTGTGAATACTTTCATGGATTTTATCTCCTGGTTAGAATAATGAACAAAATAATCAATGTGATATATTATGCACATGTAAATTTTGATTGATGGATAAGAAGTAGAATCATTTTATTTTAAATTATGAAATTAGAAGTTCTATCTCTTTCAAGGTTTTATTTTCATTAAGTGTGCAGTAGAAGTAGAATTTATTTTTTTTGTTCCTGCACTTTAAACATTAGTTTCCTTTCTATCAAGTGTGAAGTAGATTTCTTTTTATTTATGTATTTTAAGATTAGTTCACTTTTTTGTCAAGTGTGAATATTTAATTTTTCCTTGTATGACATTTATTTCTGCACTTAAAATTAGTTTTGTCTTTTTATGAGTGTGAAATTTCCTTCTTCTTTTTTGCAATAGTGAATTTTTATTTTATTTTGAGTTTCTTTGATAAGGCATGTGCATAAATACATCGTAATTCAATTTAACATTACTCACATGATAAGGAATCCTATCAAAAATGCGGCACATATACTTCTTCAATTTACTAGTCTTGTTTGATAATTTATGAAGTAAATTAAGATCAATTAAATTACAAACATTTTGGCATCGTTGTTAGGGAAGAGTCTATAGAATTATTTTCATTTGAAAAATAAGTGATAAAAATATATTTATTCATAGGGAAAGAGATTCTAGGGGTCGGTTTAAGTAGAGGCGTGAGTTCAATTCCAACATCACCACTCACTCCACCAAGACCCTGTAGCATTGCACCATCCACCCAAACTCGTATTCCATCATTCACAGGGAAACATAGACTTCCTGAGGTACTTAAATATGAGATCCAACCTAGTGATTCACCAAATTCCTCTACTAAAATTGTAGTAGAAGTGCCTACATCTACAACAGAAGGAATAATATTTCTATCATCAACTGGGGAACAACTTCTAAGACAAGAACTAGAAGTCCCTAGTGAATAGGAAGGAGAAACTTATTTTAACATTCCATTGATAGAAGAACTAGAGGAGGAGATCGAATATATAATTATAGAACCTTATATTATCTCTAAATAGTCGACAATGGCAGGAGAAGGGGAAGGAGAGGTACAAAATGTGAATGGTCAACATAGGATTGGAGGAGGAAGAGGTAGAGGAGGAAATAGAGGAGGAGGTGGAAGAGGAGGTATAAAAGGTGGTAGAGGAGAACAAAAAAATTTTGGATTTTACATCTTACATGAAGATATCATGACCACAATGAATAATATCTCACCCTCCATCCTCCCTAATTTCCATTGAGTAAGGAATGAGGATCTTAAAAAATTTATTTTTGAGTTTAAAGTATTATGTAGGTCTTATGACTCTTTGTTTGATTCTCACAAATTGAAATTGTTTCTATCCACCCTTAAAGACGGAGCACTTAAATGGTTTCTGGGATTAGGAACACATACCATAAGGAAATGGGAAGAAATGAAAGATGTGTTCTTAGAAAAATACAAATATTATTGTATGCATCATCATCTTAAATATGAAGTCTTTAAAATAATGAAAAAAGAGGATGAAAACATTGAAGATTTGATTGAAATATCTTCTTATAATGTTAAAAGGGATAAAATGCGTACTCTAGTGTTGAAATTTTGAAAGCTCTTTTGCTGAAATCCATTTGAGATGAATGGGTAGATCTTCTTAATTTAATGGGAAAAGGATATGTTTCAAAGTTATCATTTAGAGACATTTGTGAATTTTTTACACATATTTTAAGACGTAAGGCTAGAACCGGGAAAAATCTAGGAGACCCTATTATGTCTAGGATATATTTTAGGGAGTCTTAGTGAAGAACTAGATACCCTTAAGATTCAAAACAAGCAAATAGATGAAAATGCTTCATTATCATTTTTTTTCTAAATTCATAAAGAAACATGCTCTAAGATAATTCCCTCTTGATAGTGTGGAAATATGTGTTTTTTGCGCATAAAACCATGACACAAATGTATTCCCTTCAATCCATGGACTTAAAGCAGTCTTGCAGAATGAATTTGAAATAATCCAAGATGAGTCACTTTGTTTTATTGGTAAAATACCGCGGAAACCACAACAACCAAATATAGTACAAGGTCTTAGCCCTCAATACCAATCATATGCACAACCTCAAAAAAAGTGGAATACCCCAATTCCTTCGAAAAATTGGCCGCCTGAAAATCCATTACGGACACAAGGTTGGAAGTACCCTCTTAGAAATCCTTAGTTTAATCAGTTTCAACAACCATGTATTCCATATCAACCTCCATATTATCCTCCTCAATCAAATTCTTTTCCACAATATAAAATGAGAACTCAACCTTCTAATCAACCATTCCCTTTACCACTCACATCATACCCCAAAAAAACCAATCAACTACCCGCTCAGCCACATTCGAACCCAAAAAGTAAAAATTCACAACCTGTTTACAATATAGTAGGTCAAAATCTCTAAGATTGCATGATAACTCAATTACATCTAAATAATTTCCAACTTATATCTGGTAGAGTTTTGGAAAAGAAGTTACCATTTGTTGTTATTAAGGAAGAAGATGAACTTCTTGAGAAAGAAGCATCTCTTAATCAAGAAAAAATCCCTTAGAAAGAAATCACCCTATACATTCTAATGATACTTTAATAAACTCTACTCCCATTTCACAACAATCCACCTTTTCCTGAAAGGCTAAAAACTGGCAAAGGAATAGAGAAATAAATTGTGTTACCAGAATATGACATGTTAGATGAACTGAAGAATATTTTCATCAAAATTCCTTTGTTACAAGCTATAAAGGAAATACCAATATTTGCAAGGACAATTCGAGAGTTAAGAATTAAAAAACCACGAATAAAAAGAAAAGAAATTTAAAAAATCTAGTTAGTTGGGAAAATTGAAGATATTATGATGGGGAGCCAACAATTCAAAAATATCTAGATCGAGGTAGTCCCATTGTAAAAACACACAATAATGGTATCAATATTCAAAACACATTGATCGATTTGTGAGAAACTATCAATATCATGAGTAAACAAACTATGGATCAATTAAAACTTTGCAATCTTCAATACACACCACCATTAATATAGTTAACAGACAAATCTCTTATCAAACCGGATGTGTGTTAGAAGATGTATCTTCCTCATATCCTTGGGAATATCGTGTTGATTTTATGATTTTAACTCCTAAGAATAATTTAGGAGGACATCCATTTATTCTAGGTATACCATGGTTAGCTACAAATAATTATTTAATAAATTGTAGATATGGTGATATGTTTATCTGTTATGGAAGCTCTACTAAGAAATTCCAACTATACCCCTCTGTAAAAAAATAAAAGAAGTAGAAAGTGAAGTTTGGATAGATGATGATAACAAAACATTTGATATAAATCCAACATTTTCTACCTCACAAATAGATGAAGAAGATTATATTTTAAATTTGATGAATAATAATGATTCTTCCTCATATTGTGAATAATACCAATTTTTTCAAGCACAATGTAATGTTTAATATTTATCATGTCATCAAATGGCTTTACATTTTATGGAAAATTTGGAAATTCTTTAATATAAATTTTCCAGGAAAATCTTTGAATATTAATAATAATTTGGAAAAATTTCAAAAGAAAGAATTGATAAAGATGTTACAAGAACATTCCTTTTCTTATGCATGGGAATACAATGATATGAAAGGAATTGATATTAACACTTGTATGCATAATATCTATATTGAAGAAAATTCCAGACCAATTCGACAACCTCAGAGGAGGATGAATCGAAATATAAGGGAAATCGTTAAAGAGGTGTTACACAAACTATTTAATGTGAATTTCATTTATCCAATATCATATAGTAAGTGGGTCTCACCATTAGTGACTGGTCCAAAGAAAAATACAAAATTGAGAGTATGCATCGATTATAGGGAATTGAGTAAGGACACCTTGAAAGATCATTTTTCACTTCCATTCATAGATCAAGTCCTTGATACATTGGCAGGGAAAAAGTATTTTTCATTCTTGGATGGATTTAGCGGATATAACCAAATCTATGTATCTCCAGAAGATCAGCACACAACAAATTTCACCTGTCCCTTCGGAACTTATACTTACATATTACTTCCTTTTGGATTATCTAATGCACAGACAACATTTTAAATGGAAGTTCTAGGAATTTTTCTAATTTAATTCATGATTGTGTGGAATTTTTTATTGATGATTTTACAGTCTATGGGAATTATTTTGAGGAAGCGCTCAAAAATTAGGAATTCTGTTTTATTATATGTAAAGAAACAAACCTCTCATTAAGCCATGATTTTTCTTTATGATGTTCAATGAGGGATTTTTTTTAGACCACCACATTTTAGGATATCGAATTAAAGTGGATACATCTAATGTATAATTTATTTCCAAATTATTAGTTCCTACTTGTTAAAGAGATGTTAGAATTTTTCTTGGATTTATTGTTTATTTGCATAAGATCTTTACTATAACTTCAGCAAGCTAGCCTATCAACTTTTCAAATTTTTTACAAATGATCGTGAATTCATTTGGAATTGTGACTGCAAAAGGCCTTTAAAACATTAAAAGAAAAGACTTCTGAAGCACCCATATTAAGAGGACCAAATTGGAACCTCCCTTTTCATATTTCAACTGATGTTTCAGATACAACCTTAGGATATATATTAGGATAGAAATATTTGAATCCATATGCCATTTATTACAAGAGTAAGAATTTGACTCCTGTAGAGTTAAATTATACTGTAACAGAAAAGGAGTTTTTAGTTTTTTTACATGCCATTAATAAGTTTATACATTATATCCTTCGTTACGAAACTTTTGTTCACACATATCACTTTGCAATTACATATTTAATGAATAAATCAATTAGTAATAGCAGAGTTACACGATGGTTATTGTTATCACAAGAATTAAATATTACAATTTTGGATAGACCTGGAAAGAAGAATACAGTTTCTGACTTTCGATCTAGAATCCGAAATGATAATAAGGATGTTCTTGTAAAAGATAATTTTCTTGACAAATATATTTTTGCAGTATCTATTAAATCTCCTTGGTCTAGAGATATTGCTAATTATTTGGCTACAGGAAAGCTACCTTCATATTTGTCTCCTCGAGAAAAAAGGGAAATTTATTCAAATGAGTGCATATTATTCATGGATAAATGGAAAATTATATAAAACATGACCCGATTTAATCACTCAAAGATGTGTCAGAGAGGATGAAGTACCAGAAATATTAAAGACTTTTCATGATGAACCATATGGAAGACATTTTGCAGATAAAATTATTGCCTATAAAATTCTTCTCTTAGGATATTATTTACATTATTTTTTTAAGGATGCTAAATAATATGTTAAGATATGTGATCATTGTGATATAATGTGAAATTGTATTCCTTCATATGAGATTTCTCTACAACCCCGGGTACTTATTAAACCTTTTGAAAAGTAGGATTTGGATTTTTTTGGTCCAATTAATCCATCGTCGAAACAAAAATGCGCATTCTTGTATGTACAAATTATCTCACAAAATGGCTAGAACCTAAATCACTTGATCTTTCTACTAAAAATGTTGTAGTTTCATTTATTCTTAAGGATATCTTCACTTTTTTTGGTGTCCCAAGGGAATTGTGATAGATCGAGGTACTCAATTTACATCCAAGTTGTTGCAAAATATAATGGGGGAATACAAAATCAAACATCGAAAATCCACTCTATATCATCCCCAAGCAAATGGAAAAGTTGAAGCAACTAATACAGTAGTTGAATAAATTCTTACCAAATGTGTGCATCTACATAGAAAGGATTGGGCAGAAAAGATTCCAAAAGCCTTACGGGCATATCGTACCACATGGAGAAACAAAATAGGGCATACTCCTTATGAAATTATTTATGGGAAGCGAGTAATTTTCCCTATTTAGTTCTAAATAAAGACTTTCAAAACAAAAGTAAAATTGGGTTTTGATCTATCCAAAGCACAAAAACAAAGGATGGAGAAATTGAATGAACTTAGTGAGATATGAAAAAATGCTATTCACATAACCATCATCGTTCAACATCACAGGTATATATGGAATGCTAATTTTATAAAGTATAGGAAGGTCTAGTTGGGTGATTGGCCATTACTTTTTAATCTAAATTTAAATATTTTCAAGGAAAATTTCAAACTCATTGGCTTGGTCCTTATGAGGTTGAAATTGTTTTTGATAATGCAACAGTCATAATTAAAACCATTGATGAAGAAAAATTAATGTTCTTTGTAAATGGTCATAGATTACAAATATATGATAAACCATTGACAAAGAAAGAGTTCATTAGAAATATACCAGATAACCTTGATTTGGATATCTTCAAAAAATATTATTCTTCCTCTCCAACTTAGATTGCAATTTTCTTTCACTTTTCTTAATATATATATATATATATATATATATAAGAGAAATAAATAAATTAGTTGTATAACCATGAAAAAAAACATTGTTGGGATGTTTATACAGAAAATCGAAGTTGAAAACAAATAATTACGCAGATTAGATTTTATTTAATTTTCCTATTCTTGTCCCATTTATTGTATTCCTCATTTGCAGAAATAAAACAACTACGTAATTGTCAATAATCTTCAGTTCTAATGAAATTCCGCAGATGACTTGACATATTATAGCCAAAGAAACATGGAAAGATAATAGCCAAAGAAACATGAATGGAAATGTCATAAGGAGAGTAACCTTAGCAACCTACAAGGAAAAAAATCAAGGCAAAATACAAGGTGTGTAAATATTAGTCAAATATTAAAAGAAACATTGAATTATGACATAAATTGATGATTATAACTGTTTCCTTTGCCATATCACATAATAATTAACCTTGTTATAACATGACATTGGTTCTCATGATCTAATTCATGAAATATCTGTATGTATTATCAAAAGGGTATCAAACAATTATTAAAAAACCTTTCCATCATTTAAATTTACTCCACTCCCTCCGTATATCATCCCATTTCCTCTGCATCCCATCAAATTTCCTCCGCATCATATCCCATTTCCTTCGACTTAGTTTCCTTCTTATTCACTAAAAACATCTCAATCGCTACCCAAAACTCGTATTTTCCATTGAAACTCCATAATTATGTCGAAAAGGGAAATTAAGTACCGAGACTTCCTCAACATGGCAGTTATTGTGCATTTTGAGCCAGAACCAAGTTTCTTGAAGCCTATCGACAAGTGAAGAAAAAATTATGGCAAGAAAAATGGTTACAGTTTTTTAAGAAGTTCGATGGGTACAGAAAGGAGGTCACTAAATTGTTTTCTTGGGCCTATGAAGGTATAGAAGCATAAATTGGGGATATCAAGTTGCTCTTGACAGAATCATTCATGGCAGAAGATACATGATTACCGAGAAACAAGGAAAGTTAGTTTAAAAACTAAAACGTCAAGGGAAAAGAGTGGGTGGTATTTCTTAAAAACACATGTATGGACATCTCCGTTTTCAAGAAAGGAATTCTTGTAACAACCCTAAAAAATAAAAGGATAATTTTTTTGTTGATCATTCAAAAGTTTATAACCTATGAGGGTGTATTTTGAGATTTGTTATTTTATCATGCATATTTGCTGATGAATTTTACTAGTGGATATGAAGTCAATTTATCATATTTATTGTTTTGTATTTTAAGAAAATAGATGCTAATATCCAAAAGAAAATAAAATTTATTGATAATGCATGGTATCATCATCGGTTAGTAAAGATTTTGATTCTAATTTAAGGAGTAAAGGGGATAATTGGGAAGATTTTTTGGCTTGAAATTATTTCAAGGGGGTTGAGCGAGATGACCCCAGTTCCAAAACAAAGAAGATTCGACGAATATTTTCTTCAAACCCTAAGCTTCAATACCAAGATTAATGTATAGATGAAATGAATGAAGATATGAAAACAAAAAACGATTTTGATAATGAAATTCATCTTGAAAATGTTTTAGAAAACGTTAAACAAACGAATGTTAAAAATATGAAACCGATTAGTACAGATGAAATCCCATCGACAAAATAAATAGAGAAAGAAAAAGTTAGCAAGAAAAAACATGCTCTCACTTATGAAAAATTACCTATAAAAGTAAGAATTAGTGCACGACTTAATAAACCAACTGGTACACAATATTAAGAGTCTCTGGTGTTTATTGATTTAGAAGGGGAAGAAGAAACAAGAATACCATCATGAATCAGAAGTCCAGTAGGGAAAACCCGTGAAATAGACCTTTCCCAACAAGAAATATTTCATGATATAAAGTCTCTTGAACAAAAAACCAAAGGGAAAATTGTTGATTCATCATAAAATTAGGAAGAAATTTTAAATGAATAATTTCATTTTGTTCCTCACGAAGAACCTAGAATTGAAGATGCTCGTAAACATGAAATTTATGAACTCGAAATGCTATATAAGTATCTGAAGCAAGGCCCTGATGGGGGTGTCATATCATGTGGACAGTTGGATGTAGAGGAGGTATTTTAGCTTCCACAGACCATGATTGAGAATTAAGGTATTCTCACACGCTCGGGGTTATGGCACCTTGGTTCCTGCACTGTCACACTGGTATTCAGTTATCATCTAGGTTGATGGGATCTGGGTGCATTATCTACAGTGTCTAGTATTGGGTAATGGATTTGTATACTTTCCTGTCCCATTTTATCCTATCTTTATACATCTTTGTACCATTATTGTTCTTAAACGCATGATGTGAAACTGCTCTTCCTTATATTTCATGGGATATTTGATTAATGAAGTAATTGTCATGGAGGTTTTATCTTTTTGCAATATTAACTCTGATATTTCTACAGATTTGGCCAAAGCAAGAATGTTACATCCGTGAGTCATGGAAGAGCCATAATTTCCAACGATATCTTCATTTTCTGTTACAGCATAACAAACTTTTTTCATACCAGCATTATTTCAGGAATTTTCACGGTTTCCTTCTGGGAAACTGGCTTCCGTTGTAACAAAGTATATTTTTGTAATTATTAAGCTGTTGAGGGGAATCGAGGATTCCAGGAAAATTTTATAAAGAGGGCCTGCGGGCTATGAATCAGACTTAAGCCCAACTACATACATATCTTGTAACAAATTTATTTTTCCATTAACTAAATGCACAACATCTTACTGTTTCACCTGTAATTCGTTAGTTTACCGCAATCCTGATCAGAGAGTTGGGCACACTCTTCTGATCAGGTGTTGTGTTCCCCTTTATTTTCATTGTTTTATGTTTTAGTGTGATTTCATTACTGATGTTATATTTAATCCTTTAATTGTTGTGAATTTAATTTCATTATGCAATCCATTTAATAGTTTTTATCGTAGTTTATGTGTTTATGGATTTAAACCTGTGATCTACAACATTTCATGTAGTTTCTCCTGCATATACTGCATCATTAGTCTTGAAATAACTAACGCCCTTGGGTTGATAATCTATGTGGAAAAAGGGTTGAAATTTGTTCATATTCGGACACCAACATTTTGGCACCGTTGCCGTGGAAGGCTAACAGGTGCAAAAGCATGATCTACAATTGATCTATATGACAATATCTTGTCTTGGAACAGGAATTTATTTCCCTACTTCAATTCCTAAGTGCAGTGCTTTGTGTTTTTCTTCTTTCCTGCTTTTATTTTTTTTCTGTAGAATTGATCTCTCGTGTTGGGGAGGGCATCTATTACCCTGCTCTAACTCTTGAGCATAACATGTTGTTTTTCTTTTTGCTTTGATTTTTCATTAAAATTAATCTCTCGTCTTGGGTAGGGTATTTTGCAACCCTTCCCTAAGTCCTGGGCGTAGTTTCCAACTTTTTGTCTTTATTTTATTTTCTGAAGGGCCAACTTCTCGTCCTAAGGAGGGTATTTGATTACCCTACTTTAGGTCCTGAACTTCGATTTTACTTTTTATTTTTTTATTGTCTATTTGAACCTACTCTCTCGTCCTAGGGAGGAAGTTATCTGTCCTGCTCCAGGTCGTGAGCGATTTTGTTACTTTGATGAACCCTCTTCACAATTTGTATGAACAAGGATCTGAATAAGAGGGGCAGAGGAAGACCCCCAAGGAAAGGAAAGGATCTGGGAAGGAAGACATACATTCAGGAGATTATTGAAAAATCTAGATCTGAGGCATCATTCTATGCTGCTATCAGGGTAAGAGTTCAGACGAAGTCTGAAGGGCAGTCTATGGAGCAAGCAGTGCCATCCATGGTACCAGAAGGTATTATATCTACGACAAAATACTTAATAAACAAGGTATCGGTGGAGGAGACATTCTTACTATCAATAGAAGGGGAAGAAATAGAAAGTAAGGGATCAGAAGAACTGAGAAATTCTAACTGGGAAGAAGAACCCCAAAAAGGGTTTTCATCCATACATGGAGAGTGGGCGTGTGTAAAAGTTAGACAATGAATCAAATTAAGATTTGGTGAAAAAAATTCTTGGGGATTTTGAATTACTGTGGGCAGAAGTGTGGCTGTGTGTCACTATATGAATCCTCAGAACTTGACCAGTGGAGACACAGGTCTAGAAATTCAAAGTGAGTGTTGCCACAGGTGTTTGCTGGCACCTATAAGTTCCTCTATTGATTTTCCAATTCGAAACGTTACAGGTGATGCACCAATGAGACCCATCCCTTTAACACCTCTTCCTATTTTCCATGGGCTTTCTTCTGAAGACCCTGATATGTTCCTCTTTGAATTTGACATTGTTTTTCAGGGATATGACTATATTGCTTATGCACAGAAATTAAAAATATTTCCTACTACCCTAAAAGGGACAGGCCTGAGATGGTTCATGGGTTTAGGAGGGAGCACAATTACCTCATGGGAAGAAATGAAAGAAGCCTTCTTGGAAAAATACCAATATTACTGTAAATCCTGTGACATCAAGGAGGAAATATTTAAGTTTTCACAGAAAGAGGACGAAAATATGCAGGGCTGTGTGGAAAAATTTAAATACATATTGCAGAAATTTGGACATAGTGACCTGGACAAGGAAATTCTAAAGATCATTCTTCTGCGAGCACGTACGGAAGACTCACTGCAACTTTTGAATATAGTAGGAAAAGGGGATATTTCAAAAGAAGACTTCGATAATATATATGATTATTGCATTAAGTGTTCACGAGGGGCTGCAAGGAGTGGAAACGGAATTTGGTCATCAAAGACTTCTAGTGGAGGGGTTACAAAAGCAAAAATTGGAAATCTACTAGATAACTTAAGGAATGATATTCTGAGCACATTATCTGCTCAGATCAACACTCTGAAAGAAAAAAATAAACAAATGGAGTTGGAAAATACTATGGTCGTATTCTGCCCACAGTGCAGAAAGAAGCATCCTTTGAAGGAACGCATGTTAAACACAGTGGAAGCCTGCACAATCTGTGAACAGACTCATGCTACTAGCTCCTATCTTTCCTTGCCTATACTGAAGGAAATTTTTCAAGGGGAAAGTGAAGAAACCATGGTAGACCATTTTTACTTCATGGGGCAGAAGAAGCCATGGAAACCTTGACCACCAGCTATGAATCTAGGTATATTTTAGGACCCATCTCAGTATTTTAATAATTTTAATATGGGTCCCAAATCTACACCATTTTCAGCTATGTGATCTCAATATTAGTATCCCCCTTGGCAATAATGGGTCCCCAAGCCAGTCTGAATCCTTCATGGAATCATACCTGGCGTGGACCCTCTCCTATTGTATAGTTTAATCAGTCTATGCCTCAAAAAAAACTTCAGTTTCCCTCCAATGTACCTCTAGGAAACCCAACCATAAGACCCCAGCTTCCTATCCAGCCCAACCCGAATCCCAATAATAAAGGGATCTAACAAACAGATACTTTGAACCTTCCATCTTCCATCATTTCTACCACAGGACATAATGAGATAAACCTACGATCCATTCGGGTAGTAAATGCATGTACTTCACCTATTATTATAGAAGAAATTGATAGTTAAGATATAGAACCAAAACACAGGACAACGGGGGAAAAATTATACCAAAACATAATGAATCAGACACCTACCCAAGTTGTTCCTAATCAAGGTCATTCAACTTCTCCTCCATATCTTGAAAGACTAACCTTGAGTAAACCGAACCCTCAAACAAAATTTTATTTATTAGGGGAACTGTAGAATCTCTTTGTTAAAATACCCCAGCTACAGGCTATGAGGGATGTACCTATATACGCAAAGACCATTAAAGAATACTGCTCTAAGAAACCAGGGAAGAAACCTAAGGATCCATTAACCATTCATGTAATGGGAAGAATATCTGACATCATGTTAGGAAACATCATGCCTGTAAAATATAGAGACCCAAGGAACCCGATTCTAACATTACAGATCAATGGGGTTGAAATCCCAAACTTACTAGTAGATTTGGGTGCTTCCATCAACGTTATCATTGCTGAAAAAATGAGCACATTAGGTCTTGGAAACATTAAGCCAAACCCTACTATCCTATAACTAGCATACAAGTCTATAATTAAACCAATAGGGAAATTGGAGGATGTGATTATTTCAGTAGATTCATGGCATTACCTTGTGGACCTCCTTGTATTACAGACTCGATCTTCAGTTGGTGGTCACCCATTGATCCTAGGAAGACGCTGGCTCACAACTGTAGACGCCTACATAGGGTGCCGAACTGGGCATATGCTCATATCAAATGGGACATTTACAAAGAACCTTAAGCTTTATCCTCCTGCGAAACCTAGCCAATCTGAAAAATCATTAACCAATCAGAAACCTCTACCTGTAGAAAGGCATAAACTAATAATGAAGATGTTAGACCAATTCTCACTATTGGGAAGACCCTTCAATTTAAAACAGAAACTGAGGAAGATATCATTAACGCTTTCATTAATGATTCCAGTAATGTTTCTGATTCAACTTGACAGATTATAGAATCTGCTATGAGCTATGAAACATAGGAAAACTGTAATATTCCAAAATTTTTCCTTCAATAAAGTGGAATATTAATTTGTCTATTTTCACTTAGGAGATGAATAATTGGGTAAGGAGGCCCAATGACAAAAAAAACATAGATAAAATCCCTCTAGTATAAAAATTGATCAGCCATGAAACTAGATTTCACACCCTCATGTGTGAAAGGAGACTTTTGCAAAGAGGCTTGGTTAAGTTTGACCAAGTCAAACAGCGTTGGGTATGAGGTGGAAAGCACTACATGGGACAACACAGAGATAGAGGAGGGAATATTACTTTATGGAGGAAACCCTAATGGATGGGGCCCATGGAGAGAGAGCCTTCACTTTCTATATATGGAGAGGAGGAGAGCCATTGTTATTCATGCTTATGATTCTTCATTTTCATTGTCTATTTAGACAATTGAGAATTATTTGTTGTTTAGCAAGAATTTCCGAGGAATTCCTATTTAGGCTTCCTCCTCCTTTCTTGAGAGGTATCTTGAAGGATTTCTACTGATCTGTCTCACATCTAGGCCTAAGGCCAAGAATCCTTCATCAAGACAACGTTATTTCTGTAGCAGAATAATACTGTGTTGTTGGGTGTTGCAGTGAGTAGTTACAACACCTCTTCCATATCTTGTTCCTCAGAGGGAGAGCCTTTCTTTCCTTTGGAGGATTAGTTTGGAAGCTTTGGAGCTGATTTTTAGATCTTGGTACTTTTCCATAGTGTTCTATTCCACTCATTGCGTAGTCCCTCTTAGTGACTGCATTAATTTCTTGGAGTATCTGCAGTGAGCGTTTGCAGATTGTTTGGAGGGTGAGATCTCATGTGTAAGGATCAGCCTTCCACTTTGGAGATCCATTGGAGGAGGTATACTTCATATTTCTTATCATCTTCAAACTTCTCTATTGAGTTCCAAATTTGAGTTGCAGCAGCTGCCCAACAACTCCGACATTTTTGCCATTTTGTGTATTTCAGCCAATCCCTTGGACGATTGTTGTATTGTTGCTTTCAGGGGTTAGAGATTTTCTCCCCCACTTTATTTGAGCCATATGTTGACATATATCTCAGTTATTATGTAATATGGAGCAGTAACTCTTATAAATTGTGTCCTCATAGCCTGGGTTTATGCGAAAATAGCAGTATTCTCTATTTTCATGTACATGTCTTGTTGAGGCTTGCATTTCCTTTCTTGAGAGGTTGTTTCCTCAAGAACTTGTATTATTTTTACTTCTATAACATTATTCATTGGCTATTCAGATCTTCATATGCTCATGGTTGTAGAATAACGTTTCCATGCCAGCTCTTGTGCTTACATTATTACAAACCATTCACCGAGCATTTCCCGAGGACATCTAAGTGTGGTAGATCTGTTTAACCACCTTAGAAGGATTTATTTGGAGCCATCTCTTGGATTTAATTTTTAGACACATTGGTCTAAGGGATCAAAGTCCTAGTTTCAAATCCTACTGCCTCCATTTTTGGAAAATGCATTTTCCAGCCATGGATTACTAGCTGTTCCAATTTGGGAACATTACAATGGTATCGAGGAAACTTTCTTGGCGCAGCCTGTGAGTCTAAGCCCAAGAAGATCATAATATTGAAGAATATGCGTTTACTCATCTATTTTCAGATCTAGAGGAGACCTCTCCAAGGAGGTCAAGAAGATTGAAGAAATAGAAGAGGAAGGACCATGCACTTCCTATTCTCATCAAGAAGAAGACATTGAGTGTGCAAGATACTTGGATCATCAGATTCTAAGTGATTACCTTGTTGAGTATAGATATCAACCTATAGCCTTCAAGGAGACTCTAGATTTTCCTCATTTCATCCAGTTAAAGGAAGGAAAGAGACCCCATATCAGAAGAGGAATCAGAGGCAATATATTTCTATTTTCCACCTTTGATGGGTCATCTACTGCAAGAACTTGGGTGAGAGAGTTGGAGTCATTTTTCTTACTACATCCTGTAGTAAAGAAAGAGGCTGTTGAAATCTCAGAACTGCACATGGAGGGTGAAGCCCATGATTGGTGGAACAACCACTTAAGCCATGCAAGGGAGAAAATTTTTGCAAAGTTCATCCAAGGGTTGATCAAAACCTTTGATGGTGAAAGGGAAAAGGAAGAGAAGGCCACACCACCCCTTGAGGAGACTTGTGATAACGCTGTCACACTCATGGAGGAGCAGCCACATGCATCAACATTTGTGGTAGCCAACAATTTGGAAGAATGAAATCTTGTAGCCCTACAAGAAGTTCCAAATGCACATCAAGGTATGAAAGGATTTCCACAGTCTCTTGTTGCAGAAAATTCTTTTGATCTATGTGGAAATTTTCTTTTGAAAGACCAAGGGTCAAATCCCATTACTACCCTAGAGCAGCTTGGTTGCACTGCATTGTGCAACATGAAAACTTTCATGGAGGGAATAAACCATCATCTTCATGAGCCTTTGTTGGATTGCATATCACATTGGAGGTTTGGGTTTGAAGGCTTGAGGGATAAACCCTTTCTCCCTTCAAGATGACACTTTCTCAATGAGCTCCTCCTAGCTCAAAGAGGAACTTCTACTTTCAGATCCAAGACCTCATTGGTTTTGGAGGACTTCTAATGAGAGGGAGGTCTCAAGGAAAGATCTCATCAGAGGTTCACTTCAACACACCATGGAGTGCAATGATTTTCTTCCTTTCTCACAAGAGCAGATAGAAGATTGAGGACATCTTAGGATGGATAACATATCTCATGTTTGTTTTGGACATTCCTTGAGCCATACACATCATTATGGGAGGTTTTTTCCTACCACTTATTTGGGTCTTGATAGGATCTCATTGATCCTTGAGAAAGTTTCATTTCAAAATCCCATGAAGTTCAAAGACAAGAATTTGATTTGGGAGGATGGTAGCTGTCATGGGAGGAGTACCAAGATGAAGAGAAGAATGAAGCATCCACAAGGGGTTTAGTGGATGTGGTTGATGAGCACGGAGCTAGGAGGCTACTTGCAAATTTATGATATCGGGCATCAGGAGGCTTGGCTGTGATGGTTACTCTTGAAAGAGTTTGGCCATCACTTGGCAAACTCTTTTCCTAAGAGTATGAGGATGGAGAAGAGATGGCAGGATACTTGCGTCATTCAGTAGCATAGAGTATAGATGCATGGTGTTGATATGATACTCATATCATTCATTGTGTTTTCATCATAGGATTTGTATGATGGAAGTATGGAGAGGCAGCAAAATACTTTGTTTCTTTGCTTGTTCTTGGGAGAGCAAGAGAAGTTTTTCTCTCACACTTTGCATGATGTTGCAGGAGGAGGAGAGGGAATTATCTCTTTGGTCTTTGATGACGAATTGGAAGCACTTCCAACTTGGGAAGTATTCCATGTTTGTTGTAACATTATTAGAGGAGTCTTTGACAAGGAGCATGTCAAAGAACGGAGCTTTGTATTGTGAGGAGCTTATTTGCATGAGCCCACAATGCTGTCACTTTGGAGAAGAGACTTATGGATGACGTGTCCCTAGGATCACTTCACATTATATGCACTTGGTGAACAAGGAAGGGATGATGATGATAGAGTAGTGGATAGAGGCATCTATTACTATGACATATTCTTCTTGACTTGGATTTCCAAGCATGAGGAAGATTATTTTCTTGCAGCACATGGTTCATTCTTCTTCATAGCATGCCAAAACACTATGGAGAACTCATTTATGTATCCATATATCATATTACTTCTGGCACATGGTAAAAAGTTTTTTTTCACATTCAGAGACTTGTACGCCCTTACTATTCTTATTCAGTGCATCACTTCACAAGAGGGCAAGCTTGTCACATTGCTCCATGAGATTTATTGGGACAATCTATATTATGGATGCAGCCATCTCTTATGTGGCCTTGGACAATTGTTTTATCATCACATATATGTTAATATTATTCACTCTAACATGTATCATATGGAGACATGCATGATTAACCATGTAAAAAGAAACATTTTTCCTTGTACTTTTCTCAAGCAGCAGCTTGTAAAACTATGTTGTCACTACGGGGAAAGGTGTTGGTACCTTCTTGCCTCACTTGAAACCTTCAACCTTTTCTTCACTTTTTTGTTGATAATGCCTTAATTTTCTGATATGGATCAGATTTTTATAAGAAGCATGACTATGAGAGAGGCACATGAGTTGGATGTGTCCTTGAGTGGGAAGAATTCTCACATTTTCTGCACTACATGTTCTAATGGGAGCATGGGAGAAGATATGCCCACCACTACTACATATGTGTTCCCTTTGAGGTGGACCATGGACTTGATAGTCATCCATTGTATAGCCATGGGCAAGTGTTTGATCTTGTATTGTTGTTATATTCAGCCATTTACTATTCCTTAGTAGATGTGATGGATTTTGTATGCCACTTGCCATGCTCCTTCCTGAGATTGCAATGGATGAAACTGCGTTGTATCCTTGTGAGGCATTATTTGTATCAGGTATCATCATTTATAACCAGCAGCAAACATCTCATTGGGATATTCTATGATGACCTTGTCCTATTCATCATGGATGGATTGTTTTTGGCCAACTTGTTTTTCATTGTTGGAGGAGAACTTTTTGGAGGTTTGTTCTTCACATTTCCATTTTAGGGCAATACTTTTGTAGCCCAAGATCAGCGCACACTCTAAAATTATCATAAGTGGGGAGAAGGATAGCTTGGGGTAGGCTATGATGCTTACAATGTTCAGATTTTCAACCCACCTTCATTTCCCGAGCTTGAGGTGGAAGGAGATTTTCAGGAGTTGCCATGTTGGGAGGTGACTCATTTTGTTTGGATGATTGCTTGGGGATGGAGGATCCATATTGCGGAGATTTTCCTCATTACATTTCATACTCCATGCCTTAAGTGGAGACTTCTCGGTTCTATCCTTGTAGTTGCTTGAGGACAAGCAACATTTGGGAGGGGAGGACTATAATATTCCGAATTTTTCCTTCAATAAATTGGAATATTAATTTTGTCTATTTTAACTTAGGAGATGAATAATTGAGTAAGGAGGCCCAATGGCAATACAAACATAGATAAAATCCCTCTAGTATAAAAAGGGATCAGCCATGGAACTAGATTTCACACCCTCATGTGTGAAAAGAGACTTTTGCAAAGAGGCTTGGTTATGTTTGACCAAGTCAAACTGCGTTGCGTATGAGGTGGAAAGCACTACATGGGATAGCGCAGAGATAGAGGAGGGAATATTCCTTTATGGAGGAAACCCTAATTGATGGGGCCCATGGAGAGAGAGCCTTCACTTGCTATATATGGAGACGAGGAGAGCCATTGTTGTTCATGCTTATGACTCTTCATTTTCATTGTCTATTCAGACAATTGAGCATTCTCTACTGTTTAGCAAGAATTTCCGAGGAATTCTTGTTTAGGATTCCTCCTAATTTCTTGAGAAGTCTCTTGAAGGAGTTGTACTGATTTGTCTCACATCTAGGCTTGAGGGCAAGCATCCTCCATCAACAAAGCATTATTTCTGTAGTAAAATAATGCTGTGTTGATGGGTGTTACATTGAGTAGTTACAACACCTCTTCCATCTCTTGCTCCTCAGAGGGAAAGTCTTTATTTCCTTTTGAGGATTAGTTTGGAATCTTTGGAGCTGATTTTCAGATCTTGGCACTTGGCCATAGTGTTCTATTCCACTCACTACGTAGTCCCTCTTAATGACTGCTTTATTTTCATGGAGTATCTGTAGTGAAGGTTTGCAGATTGTTTGGAGGGTGAGATCTCAAGTGTAAGGATCAGCCTTCCACTCTGGAGATCCATTGGAGGAGGTCTAATTCAGATTTCTTATCATCTTCAGCCTTCTCTATTGAGTTCCATATTTGAGTTGCAACAGCTGCCCAACAACTACGAGTTTTTTACCATTTTGTGTATTTCATCCAATCCCTTGGAGGATTGTTGTATTGTTGCTTTCAGGGGTTAGAGATTTTCTCCCCCACTTTATTTGAGCCATATATTGAGATATATTTCAGTTATTATGTAATATGGAGCAGTACCTCTTATAAACTGTGTCCTCATAGCCTGGGTTTATGCAGAAATAAAAATATTCTCTATTTTCATGTACATGTCTTGTTGAGGCTTGCATTGCCTTTCTTGAGAGGTTCTTTCCTCAAGAACTTGTATTATCTTTGTTGCTATAAAATTATTCATTCTATATTCATATCTTCATATTCTCATGGTTGTATAATAACGTTGTCATGCCATCTCTTGTGCTTACATTACTGCAGACCATTCACTGGGAATTTCTTGAGGACATCTAAGTGTGGTAGATATGTTTAACCACCTTAGAAGGATTTATTTGGAGCCATCTCATGGATTTCATTCTTAGAAACATTGATCTAAGGGATCCAGGTCCTGGTTTCAAATCCTGGTGCCTCCATTTCTGGAAAATGCGTTTTCCAACCATGGATTGCTAGTTGTTCCAATTTGGAAACATTACAGTGAGGGATCTTAATATGTTTCTAGCCTAGTCCATTTTCACACATTATCGGGAAAAATTGAACTAGAATATGACATTGAAGAAATTCCTTAACCTCATCTCATGATAGTATTCCAATTGAGATTGAACTAGGGAAAACACTTAATATCAACCCAAACCTGTCTGAATCCCAGACAAACTAGCTTTTAAAGTCCTTTAAGATCATCAGGAAGCTTTTGCCTGGAATTATACCGACATGAAGGGGATCCCTGCCAACTTATGTACTCATCATATTTATATTAAGGAATATTTCCACCCTGTAATACAGCCTCAACGAAGAATGAACCCTACTCTCAAAAACATTGTCAAGGAAGAATTAAAAAAGTTATTGGAAGTAGGATTCATTTACCCCATCTCAGATATCCAGTGGGTATATCCGTTAGTTATTATTCCAAAAAAGAGTGGTAAATGGCGGATAAGCGTAGATTACGGGGAACTAAATATGGCAACGCAAAAAGAGCATTTTCCTTTGCCATTCATTGACCAAGTCCTAGATACCTTGGCTAGGAAGAAGTTATTTTCCTTCCTAGATGGATTCAGTGGATATAATCAGATCCAGATAGCCCCAGAAGACCAGGATAAAACAACTTTCGCATGCCCCTGGGGAACCTTTGCATACATGGTCCTCCCATTTGGCTCGTGTAATGCTCCTGCTACCTTCTAAAGGGCAATATTGGGAATCTTTTATGATTTGGTCGATGATAGCATTGAAATCTATATGGATGATTTTACTCCATATGGAAACTCATTTGAGGAAGGATTGGAAAATCTAGAGCACGTAATCAAAAGATGTAAGTAGACCCATGTATCCTTGAGTATAGTCAAATGCCATATGATGAGGGAAGAAGGAGTAGTATTGGGACATTTTCCCTCAGATGGTGGAACTCGAGTTGATATAGCTAAATTAGAGGTAATATTACACTTCTTGGTACCCAAAACACCCACATAGGTAGGTAGCTTTATTGGTTGTGCTGGTTATCATAGACGCTTTATAGAAAATTTTTCTAAAATAACACATCCACTTTTTCAATTGCTAACAAATGATGTAGAATTATTGTAGACTGAAGATTGTGAGACAACTTTCACGAAAATTAAAGGGTTGGTTTGCACGGCTCCAATCCTTCGAGGACCAATTCGGCATTAGCATTTCACATACATACCAATGCTTCTCAGATAGGAGTAGGGGCTGTTTTCAGAACGCAGGTAGAAAAAACACTGTATGTGATTTACTATGTTAGAAAGAATTTAATTCGTGCTGAACTAAATTACACAGCAACAGAAAATGAATTCTTGGCTGTCATTTATGTTCGCAATAAGTTCTGGCACTACATCACTGGGTATTCTATTGTTGTCCATACTAATCACAAAGTAATCAGGTATTTGATAAATAAACCTATTACTCATGACCGTATTACAATATGGTTGCAATTGCTTCAAGAATTTGATATTACAATAGTAGACAAACCATGAAAAGATAATGCAGTCGCCGATTTCCTATCTAGAATGGATAACAATGATGAATGCACACCTATGAAGATAGTTTTCCCGATGAACATATTTTTGTAGTTTCTACTAAACCTCCGTGGTATGCAGATATTGCTAACTATATTTCTACAGGGAGTGCCTCCTCATTTGTCAGATAGGGAATGGCAGAAAATTATTCATCACAGTGCCCGATATTCTTGGATGGAAGGGTAAATTTTTCATACAAGAGCGGATAAGTATATCTGGCACTATGTGTTTGAGGATGATATTTATGAAATATTGAAAGTTTCCCATGATGGCCCTTGTGGAGGGATTTTTGCAGACAAAATAATAGGCCATAAGGTGCTACAGATTGTATATTACTGGCCTTCTATTTTTTGTGTTGCACAAAATTATGTTAGTATGTGTGATAGTTTCCAACCTATGGGGCAGCCTGGTCGAGCTGATGAAATGCCTTTGCAGGCATAGGTAGTCCTCTAGCCTTTTGAGAAATGGGTTATTTACTTTTTTGGACCCTTTAACCCACACTCCCAGCAAAATGTCCACATCTTGGTCTGTACTGATTACTTGACTAAGTGGGTGGAAGCCAAAGATGTTGCGAAAGAAACAAAGCAGGTGGTCTCATATTTTCTATTTGAAGAATTTTTGTTCATTATAGTACTCCAAGAGAGATTGTTTCAGATGGAGCAGCACAATTCACATCACACACGATAGCAAAGCTCATGAAAAATATGGAGTCAAGCACAGGGTGACGTCTCCATACCATCCCCAGGTGAATGGATAAGTGGAAAGCACAAACAAGACATTGGAAAACATCTTGAGAAAAATTGTGGCATACCATCGTCAGGATTAGGCTCAGAATCTACCTGAAGCTCTCTGCGCATACAGAACAACATGGTGAAACACAACCAGGTTTTCACCATTCGAGCTGGTTTATGGGAAATCCCTATTTTTTTACCAATAGAATTTGAAATCAGTATGTTCATAATAGCTCTTGAAGTTTCTTTGGATCTGTTAGATACCCAGAAACATCGACTGGGCTAGCTTAATGAACTAGATCACATACGTTCAATGGATATCGAGAGAACTACTGCTATTTAGTAGCAGAGAATGAAATGGCACAATAATTCTATTAAGAATAAGGTGTTTCAGAGTGAATATTGGGCACTACTTTATAAATCCCTCTTTAAGGATTTTAAGGGAAAGCTTTGCACTCGTTGGATGGGACCTTACGAGGTGGATGTTGTATTTGATAATGGAATAGTCAGGCTAGTCACAACTCATGATACACATGCTTCATTTATAGTCAATGGACATCACCTGAGACTATACCACTGCCCGACCTCTAAGGATGCTTTTATCAAACACCTCTCTGAGAAATATGGTTTGAAGGTTATCAATGCATAGAATTCTTCCTCTGCACCCTTGTTGTAATAATAATTAAAATTAAAATTAAAATATTATAAATTGAAAAAAAAATAAAAAAAAAAGTAAAATAATTAAAAAAAAAAAACAATAAAAAGATAAATAATTATATTGTTTATCTTGTTGTCTTTTTTCATGAGTTGCTACTAAGGAGTAAAAATGAAATAATTTTTTTCCAAAGTATCAGTTGCTACTACTCATGGTGCTGTTACTCAATTGTTGCTACTCATGGTGTTGTTACTCGGTTGCTGCTACTCATGGTGTTGTTACTTGGTTGCTGCTGCTCATGATGTTGTTACTCGGTTGCTGCTACTCATGGTGTTGTTACTCAGTTGCTGCTACTCATGATGTTGTTACTTTATTGTTGCTACTCATGATGTTGTTATTGGGTGGTTGCTACTCATGATGTTGTTACTTGATTGCTGCTACTCATGATGTTGTTACACCGGATGCTGCTACTCATGATGTTGTTACTCGATTGCTGCTACTCATGATGTTGTTACACCGGATGCCGCTACTCGATGATGTTACTCCTTGATTGATGTTGTTACACCGAATGTTGTTACTCGCATTTCTGTTACTCCGGATGCTACTACTTGCAGTGCTGTTACTATAGATGTTGTTACACCGGATGCTGTTACTCGCACTGTTGTTACTTTGGATGTTGTTATTCGCACTGTTGTTACTCCAGATGTTGTTACACTAGATGCTATCACTTGCACTACTATTACTCTGATGTTGCTACTCGATGCTATTACATCAGATGTTGTTACTCTGAATGCTTCTACTCGCACTGTTGTTACTCCAGATGCTATTACACCATATGTTGTTACTCGCACTAATGTTACTCGAGATGCTATTACTCACACTATTGTTACTCCAGATGTTGTTACACTAGATTTTGTTACTCCAGATGTTGTTACTCATATTGCTGTTACTTCATTCGCATCATTACTGCGTCGTCATCCTACCAACCCTCAATTCGTCCAGGTAGGCCTCTAGGTACACCTTCACGTGACTTTTACTGATTTAATCAAATATCCCATGTGAAGACTTTAATACCACAGATGAAAAAAATTTAAGTTGGAGGGGGTGCCGTCATAGTCAAGGATGGCATAATAATTACCTCATAAATCATTATGACAGTTCGTGTGTGGTACACCTTACGATCCCTATCAACATTTTGTATAATCATTCAATACATGTTGGGATCTGTAATATGTCTTTTCCACTCCATATGAAATAATTATTATTTTTATTCATTACACTTACCATATTATTTTATGATTTTTCTCAGTTTCTGAGAATTACTATCCGTATTTACCGTTACCATCTTTCATTTCTACGATGTTGCTTTTCTAAATTTGGTATCCACCACTTCGCCCAATGGTCTACTATTACAAGAAGTGCTGCTACAAGTCTCCACAGTATGGGTGGGTTGGCTGTGCGGAATGAGCTTGAAAACACAGCTTCAGTCCACAACAATCCAAAGGTATGGAAAATCATTGTCGATGTAGGCTGGGATAGCTACTTCGATAGATTTTAGGGGTTTGACAAGGGAATAACAATGGAGTTCACACTCAATTTAGATGATAATTACTTGCAGGTCAGAGGACTGGAAATTATAGTAACATAAGAGGTAATTGAAGAGGTTAGCATGCTGAGATAGTGGGGGTAGAAATGGTTTGCTCGGAGAGTTTCTCTCTCAGAGTTTCCCAAATTATTCTTGCAGGTAGGGGAAAGTGTCGTTCAAATGGGCAGAAGATATGAGCTCAAGACGGTGCCATATCCTTGGAATGAAGTTGTAGGTTTTGTAATAAAATACATAACTTGCAAAGGATGGGCCACAACTCTGTTTAAGTATCATTTTAAAATTCTAACGCACCTTCGATTTCCACAGGCTCAGGTGCATGCCTTAAACATTCCCTGCCTCTTATTAAAATAGCTGCAGCACATGGGACAGTCTGCTCGGATTTCACACCAGATGTTGTGAAACTAGCTCCAAAAATAGAAGAAAAGAGATATCAATGCCTTAGAAATAAGCCACTTCGAGGGGGAGACCTCCAATACATTACATGAATGAACAATTATTGGATTGATACAAATTACAAAACCTCCTTTCTATATATAGGATTCGATGGGGCCACAATGTAATCCTAGTGGGGCCATAATGTAATCCTAGCCGACCTAAAAATAATAATTTAAGGGCACAATAATAACAATATGGGGGTTACAGGGGTACAATAATAACAAAGGGGGTTACACTAACTACAATAAGGGACTATACTAGTAATATAGGGACCTAACATGCCCCTCTCCTTCAAAAAGGTGTTGTCCTCAACACTTGAGTAGCTTTGGGCGCTTCTGTATAAAATTCTCATCCTCCCATGTAGAATATTCAGTGGGTAAGTTCTTCCACTTGATGAGATACTCTAAAATTGATTGATTTCATAGCTGCCAAGTTCTTATTTCCGTGACTGCTTCAGGTTCCAATATGATTTTTCCTTCCTCATCAAGTTCAGGAAATATTGTTTGAACTAGAATATTTTCACCTACAACCTTCTTTAAGCATGAAACATGGAAAACTAGATGAACTTGTGAAGAAGCAGGAAGCTCCAATTTGTATGCCATAGTACCAATCTTTTGCAGCACCTTGTAAGGACCATAGAACTTTGGCGATAATTTATTATTCTTCTTAGCTTGCTTGAGGGACATTTGTTTGTATGGTTGTAGCTGTAAAAATACCTAGTCTCCTACATAAAAAATTCTCTCACTGCAATGATGATTTTCCTATTGTTTCATTTGATTTTGTGCCAAATTCAGGTTATCCTCTAAGAGTTGGATAACTTCTTGTTGATGCTCGATGTGATCTTCCACTTCTTGAACCTTTGAATTTTCTCTTAAAGATGATGTGATGGATAGTGGATGATATCCATAAAGTGCCATAAATGGGGTCATTTCTGCTGCAGTATGGAAGGAAGTGTTATACAACCGTTCAGCGAGAGGATCATGATCACGAATAGGTGGGAGTCATTTGGGAGTTTCAAACACCCTGGAATGATTGTCCAAGACTTTTTGGAGATCTGTAGAAATAGATGATTTTGATGTTGGAACTTCTAGTGAGCATAATTGTGCAATTATGCCTTGTTGTTATTTCTTTAGAAGATTTGTCATGACATTAGAGCTTATTATATTTCCTGTCTTCCCTGCAATACCCCGTGATTTGAATTCCTTTCCTTTTGGAAAAAATTTCAAGAAAAGTTCTTAAAAATTGAAAGCTACCATCCCCAAAGATTTTAACCATTGTACTCCTAGTAAAAAATTAGGACCTCCCATAGGAATGGAAAGCATTGGAAAATTCAATAAATATTCCCCCATGGTTAGCTTGATATTATAGCATTTTCGAGAGCAATTTATAGTTCCTACATTTGCAACCATCACTTGACATTTTGGTGCTGGGTATAGGAAACAACTCAATTCCTTGGCTACCTTACAATGAATAAAATTCTGGGTACTACCTGAGTCAATCAACACTATTACCTTTTTCTTCTTGATATGTCCTTCTATCTTGAGAGTTTGAGGAGTGGTAATTCCTGCCAATGCATTACACGATATGGTCAGAATCATTTCTTCCTCTTCTAGGACTAGCTCCTGGTGTATATCCTCTTCTTGTTCACTTTCTTCTTCCTCTTCACAATCTATGTAAAATAATTTCTTCTCAGCACACTTATGACCTTTAGTGTGTTTTCTATCACAACTATAGAAAAGCCCTTTTTCTCTTTTTTCTTCCAATTTTTGTGGTGTCAACCTTGTAGGTTGTGGAAATTTAGGAGTAGCAACACTTCCATCTTTATAGAAGTGAGTGGTAGGCTTCCTTGTCGCCATAATCTTACAGTCAAATTTTCTTGCCAATGTGAATGCCTTCTCCAAGGAATCAGGTTCCAAAAAGTGAAATTCATGTTGGATGTTATCCTTTAAAGTAACTTTGAAGAGATCAATCATGTGTTCCTCTTGTTATGGCCTAAATCTACCTCAGGCTGAGGGAAGGCAGAGTTTAGGGAACATCAAACCATGCTCAGTCTGGTAGCTAGCCCTACCAGATCAGGAGAGGGCTCTCTCTGGGTCAATCTTAGAAAAGATAATAAATAAGGCTTGAGATGACTTGAGATAAAGGCTGATTTCAGGCTAGGTATATATATAAAGAGGTTGAATTGGATTTTGGGGTTTTTGTTGGAATCAAAGGGAAAGGCAGTTTTGGGTTCAGGGATGAGGCCTAGTTTTTGCAGAATTCTAAATCGGCCAAGGAAGGAAATTGTTTTGATGCTTTGGATTGAATGAATGGATGATTCAGATTGGTGAGATGCTAAAGAGGGAAAGAGGATTTAAATAATCCTCTTCAAACATATGAAAACATGGAAAATTAAACAAAACTCAAGGCAAAGCAAAGCAATCTAATGAATTCCACCTTTATCACTCATTTGTTTAATTTAAGAAGAAAATAGGAAGATAAATGGTACACATCATACATAAGTAAACTTAGAATCACTGAGAGAAACACAACATCAAAACATAGAGCCACATGGATCCCAAAGAGTGCTGCAAACCCTGGTCTATTCCTTTGCCAAAATTGCAGAGATGAAATGTACAATGAAGTGCCAAGCAATCCAAAGTGTCCAACCATGAAAATGACGGATGAATTACATGATATAGACAAGCCTAACTCATCACCATGCCTATAGGGGTCGAGCTCACCATTCTAGGAGCTGTTTCAACCATATCTAAACTAAGAACTGGAAAATAGGCAATGAAACAACTTGCCTCTATATGATAGGAAACTGATTCATTCACTTACATTTCAAATTTTGGTGAATGAATCTACTAGGATGAGTAAAAATGTGCCAAAATTACATCAAGTTACATCAATATTTACATGAAAAATTGAAACTAGCCAAAACTAGGTGAAAAACTGAGCTGCTGAGTGAAAAATAGGCCAAATTTCCCAATGCGCCGCGCCTAAAATTTCTATGTGTAGCACAACTTTGAGGATGATTTTGAGGGCCTTCCCGATGTCCAAATTGAGCACAGGATAGCTCGTTGGAAAGCCCTGCCTGTATACTTTCCAACCCAAGTGCAATTTGTAGATTGGGTTTCCATTTTCGCCTCCAAAAATGAAATATCCCAACACTACTTCCTGTGTGTGCAAAAAGTGGTAGAAAGGCCATTTTTAGGGTGCTTTTGACCCTTTAGGCAACCCAAAACTTGTCAAAATCCTTAGGTAATGGGTAGGAATGCATAAATTTTGATGAAATATCCAAAAATTCAAAATTTTCCTCCAAAGGAGCTGCCAATTATAAGCGCACGCCAAGCGGCGCTACACGTCGGGTAGGAAAATCTGTGTTAAGGTCGAAAAATTCAAAATTGACAAAAGCTGGGAGAGACTATTTAGGAGAAGGAGGAGGAAATAGATACCTTGACCGTTAAGTTGTAGAGATCCCAATGGATTATAAACTACTTAGAGCAGTGGAACAAACAGTTGGAAGATCAACAAACAATCATGGAGTTGCAAAACATCTGTGAGAATTGGCAAGCTGCCCAAAGAAGCCAAATCAAGATGACACCCATTGAGCGGGAGATTGAGGCTGATAGAGAGACATGGCTTGAGAGGGTTAATATTCATATTGAGAAGCTATTGGAGATGTCCAACAAGGAAAAGAACATGCTCAGGCACATGAAGAACCATTATTGGGCGCGAAATCATGTTTGCAAAGTGAGGATCAAAATCCTGAAAGCAAAGCTAAGGAGGGCACTAAAGCGTCGCAAAAGGCATGATAGACTCCAAATTTTGGCCGAAGCTTCTTTGGCTCAGCAAGTGCTTGATGGTGGACATTTAGCCCAATTTCCAAGAAATTTGGGAAACTTTTTGTCAATTTTGAATTTTTTTGCCTTAACACAGATTTTCCTGCCCGACGCGTAGCGCCACTTGGCGTGTGCTTATAATTCGTAGCTCCTTTGGAGGTAAACTTTGAATTTCTAGGATTTTCATCAAAATTTATGCATTCCCCCCATTACCTAAGTATTTTGACAAGTTTTGGGTTGCCTAAAGGGTCAAAAACACCCTAAAAATAGCCTTTCTGCCACTTTTTACACACACAGGAAGCAGTGTTTGGAGATTTGATTTTTGGAGGGGAAAATGGCAACCAAATACAGAAATTATACTTGGGTTGGAAAGTAGACAGGCAGGGATTTCCAACGAGCTATCCTAAGCTCAATTTGGACTTCGGGAAGGCCCTCAAAATCATCCTTAAGGTTGTGCTACGCATAGCAATTTCAGGCGCGACGAATTGGGAAATTTGGCCAATTTTTCACTTAGCAGCTCAATTTTTCGCCTAGTTTTGGCTAGTTTGACTTTTTCATGTAAATATTGATGTAAATTGATGTAATTTTATGTATTTTATGTAATTTTGGCACATTTTTACTCATCCTAGTAGATTCATTCACCAAAAATTGAAATGTAAGTGAATGAATCCGTTTCCTATCATATAGAGGCAAGTTGTTTCATTGCCTATTTTCCAGTTCTTAGTTTAGATATGGTTGAAATAGATCCTAGAATGGTGAGATCAACCCCTAGAGGCATGGGGATGATTTAGGCTTGTCTATATCATGTAATTCATCAGTCATTTTCAGGGTTGGACACTTAGGATTGCTTGGCACTTCATTGTACATTTCATCTCTGCAATTTTGGTAAAGAAATAAACCAAGGTTTGCAGCACTCTTTGGGATCCATGTGGTTCTATGTTTTGATGGTGTGTTTCTGTCAGTGATTGTAAGTTTACTGATGTTTGATGTGTAACATTTCTCTTCCTATTTTCTTCTTAAATTAAACAAATGAGTGATAAAGGTGGAATTCATTAGATTGCTTTGCTCTGCCTTGAGATTTGTTTAATTTTCCATGTTTTCATCTGTTTGAAGAGGATTCTTGAAAGAATCTTGCCCTATATAGCATCTCACCAGTCTGAATCATCCATTCATTCAATTCAAAGAATCAAAATAATTTCCTTCCTTGCCCCATTTAGAACTCTACAAAAACTAGGCCTCATCCCCGAACCCAAAACTGCCTTTCCCTTTGATTCAAACAAAAACCCCAAAATCCAATTCAACCTCTTTATATATATACCTAGCCTAAAATCAGCCTTTATTTCACGTCATCTCAAGCCTTATTGATTATATTTGTTGAGATTGAACCAGACAGAGCCCTCTCCTGATCTAGTAGGGCTAGCTACCAGAATGAGCGTGGTTTGATGTTATGCTGAACTCTGCCCTCCTTCAGCCTGAGGTAGATTTAGGCCATAACATAGTGGCGACCATACTGGGGAACTCAAATGGTTTTCTTGTTAGTGTTATTTGTTTTATAAGCTACAGACAAAGCCTGAAGATATGCCAGGTAGCCTTCGAAACGCTCTTGCTTTGCATTAGCGAAAGTAGATAAACACTGCTTCAGTCAATCTTTGGTCTAGTTTGTAAATGTGAGACTTGACTTGTAAATTGTTCCCCAGTACATCAGATCGTTCTGGACTTTTGGGTGACGAGTCTATAATTTGATAGGCTGAGAAAGTTGGTTTTGTCCCTTTGATTTTGAAAATAATTCAACACACTAGCTTCTAGACGACATACCAGAGAAAATCCAGATCCCGATCCACCTCCAGTGTATGAAAATCCCAATCTGATTTCAAGAATTCTTCATCGAGAAAGTCCTGTGACTCCTCTATTCAAATATCATTCATGTCCCACTTTTTTTGAATATCTTGAAGATCTTGAGTTTGATGAAAAATTTGAGTCGTCGTTGTTTGAGACTAAGTCTGAAAGTGCTATTGGTTCTACTGTCATAAATCCCGAGTTTATCAAATATCTTGAAATTGAACAGGATAATAGATCCATTGACAGTTACATATTGAATATTCAAAATTCCATTGTGGCAACAAATATTCTTGAATTGATAGATTCTACATCTGAAACACTGGGGCCATCAACAGTTACATCTGGTTCACAATTTCATACCGAGCCTCCTTTCATTCCTACTATTCCCGTCCAACCTTCTATCCCTGATCAACAATATGTAGTATTTTCTCCATCCACACCACATACACCTCATACATCTACTACTCCTACTCCTCCTATATCTCCAAGACTGATTTTAAATCCAACAAGAGAAATGGTTGCCCGATTTGCACCTCTCGTGTTGCCTCAAAACTTGGATGACATGCCCGCTGATTATCAAAGTAAGATTCCATTATTTGATGGAACTCCTCAAAGTGTTCCTGATCAGCAACATGTGGATAGAATGGCAGATTTCTTTGACCTTCATGAGATTGATGTAGAAAATGTGACCATCAGATTATTTGTGCAAATCTTTGGAGGTGAAGTAAGAAAGTGGCTCAGAGCTTTTCCGGCTAGAAGTATTGCTGCATTGGCCATTCTTTAGAGACAATTATTGGATCGATGGGAAGTAAAGAAATGTCCTCTTTAGATCACTTCTGAATATACCAAGATCAAGCAGAATGTTGGTGAGTCTGTCCAAGATTATTGTATTAGATTCAATGCGGTTTACAATGCAATTCTTGATGATTTGAGGCCATCTAGGAGGTCGTATTTGCTTAATTTTCTGGATGGTTTTGATCCCGACATGGCCTATCAATTAAGAGAAAGAGATTCGGTCACTTTGGAAGACATGCAGAAAATTGTAGTCAGTGTTGAAGCTAATTTGAATGATAAGAGAGCTATATTGAAAGCAGAAAAGAAAGTAGCAATAAAGGAAGAGGCTTCTACTTCAGATCAAGTACTTCGCAAGGTGGAAAAGATGATTGAAATATTAACACTTGATAAGCCTGAACCACAGATTAGAAATCCTAACTTCTGTGGCCAGTAAAAACCACAATTCAAGATCAAACAACGAGAGAAGCGAGCACAAGAACTGGCACTACAACAGCAGGTAAAGACACCTTTACAGCAGAATTTTTTTGGTCCGGAATCAGATGATCAAGAGAATGTAATAGGGGAAGAGAATCACTTCTTTACACCTGATGATATGCCAACCTTTATCACTAAATATGAGGAGTATGCATAAAACTCACTCTGCAAAAGGATGAGGATTTCATCTTGGAAAATGAGATAGCTCTTGAAGAAGAGTCAAATGCATATCAGAGAGGTTATATGAATGCTTTGTCCGCTCAGCAGTGAAAATATTCACTTAGAAACAGATATGTGCCTATTAACCCAATCCAAAAGAGAAAGGAAGTTTCAACACCAAAGAATGATGCACCTGTTGCACAAAAAAAGGGAAAGGAGATAGCTGATCCTACTACTGGAAAATTACTATCAGCAAATGAAATATCTAATCAGCCAATTGTATCGAGGGAGAAAGATGAAAAGAAGGATGTTCCAGCCAAAGAGGTAGAAAAAAATTCAGTATTTAACTTAGAGAGTGAAATTGCTAAGCTAAAAGTATCGATTCCTTTGACTGAATTGATGAAAAATAGCAACTACAATGGTCAAGTATCTAAAATTTTGAATTTCGATCCAATGTTTGAAATGGTGAATGTGGAAGATGATCAGCCTGAGGTAGATATAGGCCATAAGACCTCTGAAATATCAATTACCCTTATATTCAATTTTTGGAAGTCCTCAATGTCCTCCCCCACTGAACACTTTTTCTTGAGATTTATCAACTGGCTAAGAAATTGTTGCTCTTTGTATCCTCATAATGTGCTATCATTTCCTCCGTAAAAACTGGCCAAGTGACATTTTTTTATGGGAGCAAAGCCATCGATACCATACAAATTTATTTTGTTCTAAATGTAAAGTTGCAATGCGTAACTTTTGTGTGTTTTACACATTATTGACATCAAAATATTGATGCATTTTTAGTTGCCATGTTACAGGATCCTTTCCATTAAATTTCCTCATATCCATTTTTGGAATATGGTGGTTCTTTCCTACAACATTATATTTTATGAAATCATGATTAACATTTATTTTGTTCTCATCATGAGTTTCCTCTACTATCTTTTCACCTTTAGGAAACATTTCTTGTATCAACTTTGTCAAACCTTTCATGTCTTCTTTTAAATCATTCTTCATGTTTTCCATCTTATCTTCCATGTCATCCAACTTAGATTCCATGCCAGCTTCCATGCCATCCATCTTAGCTTCCATGCCATTCTTCAAACCATCCATCTTAGATTTCGTGCCTTTCTTCAGACCATCCATCTTAGTTTCCACGCCTTTCTTCAAAACTTCCATGTCATTTTTTTTTGCTCTTTGCGAGGGTGAAATTTGTTGCACTTGCTCTTGTAATTTTGATATGTATGTTGCCATTATTCGTCTTCATGAGTCATAGTAGAGCCTTATAAAGGCTTGATGGGCGTTGAATTATTTTTAGGGGTAATTTTAGAATCCCATACTAATATATACTCTAATATATTCCCTTGGAATCAATTCAACTTGATTCTTCAAACAAGACTTATGCAATTCTGGAAAAACAAATACAAACCTTTTACTTGCTTTTGAGTAGCTCGATATTGAAATTGAATTATTTATATACTTGCAGATCCTAAATATCTGAAATTAGGTCCTTTATTAGTCCTTTGAATCTTCTTTCAAATTCCATAGTTATGACTTGATTTGGATTCTTCAAGGCAAAGTTATGTCCAATCTCCCATAATGACCTAATTATGGACTGGTTCAATAGAGAAAACTTGTATGACTTGCCACGTGTCACAGTTTTCTCCTTTGGCTCTAAAATATATAGACAGGAAATTAAATTACGTAGAAAATTCCACGATGACCTTTTTAAGTGAAATTCAGGAGCCTGCAAAATTCCCTAACATCCACAGATCATATTTTCGAAAATATTGCGAACCAAGCTTTGAAATTTTACGATACTAGTCCTCAGGATTTCTTATTCACACTCTAAAAATTTCAGCTTCTAAACCTTCATAGAAAAAATTTATAGCGAAAATGCCATGATGACCTGTTTAGAGCAACGAAACCCTAAAATCCAAAACTCTGATACCAAATGTTGTGAAACTAGCTAAAAAAATAGAATAAAAGAGATATAAATGCCTTATAAATAATCCACTTCAAGGGGGCAACCTCCAATACATTACATGAATGAAAAATTCTTGGATTGATACAAATTACAAAACCTCCTTTCTATATATAGGAGTCCATGGGGCCACAGTGTAATCCTAGCCGACCTAACAATAATTATTTAAGGGAAAAATAATAACAATATGGGGGTTACAGGGGTACAATAATAACAATAAGGGGGTTACAATAACAACAGTAAGGGACTATACAAGAAATATAGGGACCTAACACCAGATGTCGGCAGTGCTCTCCAACCATGGATTGGTGCATTTATTGGCTATGCATGAAATAAAAAGGCTTCTGGTCTCCTGGGAATAACTCTTTGGATCCTAAAAAGAAGAGATATCAGCTGTTATTGCTGCTAGAGAAGAAGAACCAGTCTCTCCGGCTAGCTTAACAGAAGAAGAACATTTAGAAGGAATTATCAAGAGGAACAAGAAGAAATAGAAATGGAAGTTGATTAGGAGGAACTCAAAGAAGTGGAAATGATAGTTGATTGGGAGTTACCTAAAGAAATGAGAATGGAGGAGGTAATTCGCAACACAACCGAGGCTGCCACACAATAACTAGCCTTACCTGAGGAGCCCATAGATGAAGAAATTACAGACATTGTACAGGAAGTTGAGACTATCATACAGTCGTCGATTTTTGTGAATGAAGAACAAGGGAGTGAAATGATGGACAGAGGAATGGCAAGTGATGTTGTTTTGCAAGAAAAAACATCATATGCCCAAGCAGATATGGATTTTGATAAAAGTGGGGGTGCTACACAAGAACCACCCCCAATTCGGTTAGAACAGGAGGAGTCAGCCTGCGAAATCGACATTATCCCTCAAGAACTGGTACCAACTGTGGAAAAAAAAGCAATTCATGAGGAACATGAAGGTAGAGAAGGAATAAAATGGGAGGTAAATACTATCCCACAAGAACCATTATCGACCCTAGAAGAAGAAATGATGAACAAAGAGTGAGGGGACAGAAGGGAAACAAGATGCAGAATTGATGTCGCACCACAAGAACCAGCATCAACCCCGGTTGAGGTAGTAATGCATGAACCTCCAGCTCAAGCCAAAAATGAGGATGATGAGTTTGTCCCCCGTTCTTTGTTCCATTCCATGATGCCTAGAGGGGCGAGAGGATTTCGCTCGCCCAAACGATTAATGGAGGAAGTAGTTGTTCCACTAGACCTTAAATTTTTTGACACAACCAATATTGGCCCAGTCACTACCGAATCTCTATTGGAACACTCAGAGGCTTGCAAGGAAGATATAATTCCTATGGAAACACCAGAACATAGAGTGGTCGATGAAAATGTTGACCAGATGGCAGGAGTCCCCTAAAGATATATAGAGGAAGAATCCCCTGAAGATAGGGAGCCCAACTAGAAAGGCTTAACAAGAGAGTCTATTGAGAATACCAACAACATTCCATCGCCTCCTGAGCCTGTCATAGGTCTAGAAATTGAATTTATTGTTAAACAGGAATGGATTGAAAAGTGTGAGAAAAGAAGGTTACCTCTCAAGAATAGGTATCAGTTGCAGTTCAGTAAAACCATGAGACTAAAAAGGCAAGTTTCCCAGCTGAAAAAATTTGTGTAAAAGTCTACAAATGGAGGGCAGTAAAGCCAAAAATTGAGGTCTCCTCTGTAGCCACGCAGACTTGCCTGATTGAAGAATTGTTTGAAGGCCAAGAATTTTTATTGGACGCTGAGATCCAGAAGTGATAGTCTGTTGTGAGTGATCATAAGAAGGAAACAACTCAGGTTCGATAACAAGCTCCCATAATCGTCAAAGGGTACATGGATCATTTATGTAAGGCGCAATTGAAGCAAGCTAAATAAAAGGCTAGAATAGAAGAATTGGAAGAAGAAGTGCAGCTGCTACAAACAGATAAGGAGAAGATGTTCTCCCTGGCACAACAAGTAATGGTCTGTAGACATCCTGTACATATCTATGCCTTATTCCATCATGAGAAATTTCTTTTCTTTTGTTTTGAAAGTATATATAAGGAGATTTGGTATGCAATTGAGGACCCCATTAAATTTCTCCATATTTTAAAACTTCATGATACCATAGGACAACACTTAATGTGCAAGCTCTACATGCATGGGTATTTCTTAATGCATGATAATTATTTTAAGCCTGTTCCATTCATGGGGGACATTCATTTAAGAGCTTTCACCTCCTATACAATCAATCAGATTAAGTGGAGAAAGGATTGGGATACATTTGAAGAAAACCAAGTTGGAAGGCCATTAATGATGAGGAAAGAGCACGTCTAGTCCTCAAACATTTATAACAAGAATTATACATTTCTACAAATTGAGGGCCATAAAGAACACATGTTCGTAACCCAAAAATGGTGTGCTAACCTATGTGTCATCCAGATTACGATGTTCTACAAAGAAGCGCTGGATAGTTGTCAGAAAAGGTGGATGTTGTCATCCTCAACCGCCAAAGAACGAGAACCATTTGGGGCACCTAACTTTGCACGAGCCCCAGAGAGAATGCCACATTTCGTATCATGCATTCATACCTATGGGGTCAGATGGATGGGATTGAGGTTTCAATTTCCCCTTATTTGGCTTCCATCCAAGTGATATACTCTTGCATACAATGTTGATCCAGACTCGTGGAAGGATGTTGTCTTGATAGAAGGAAATAAACCACCAGGGATAGAAATGGCTGAAGAGTATGATCTCACACAACTTCATGCTAGTCATAGTCATTCCAATCCATATCTGAGGAGACAACGAGCTGCATGAGGACATGTAGATAGACTAGTTGGGGGGAGATGTTGGGTACCAGATTTGTATAGTTTCCTCTCCCATTTTATCCTATCTTTCTATCCCTTTGTACCATTATTTTTCTTAAATGCATGAGGTAAAACTCCTTTTACTTATATTTCATGGGATATTTGATTAATGAAGTAATTATCATGGAGGTTTTACCTTTTTGCAATATTGAGTTCAATATTTCTACAGATTTGACCAAAGCAGGAATGTTATAGTCGTGAGTCGTGGAACAAGCATAATTTCCAACGCTATCTTCATTTGTTGTTATAGCATAACAAACTCTGTTCATACCAGCATTATTACACGCCTTTTTATAGTTTCCTTCTGGGCAACTAGGTTGTCGTTGTAACAAAGTATATTTTTGTAATTATTGAGTTGTTGAGGGGAATGGAGGATTCTAGGAAAATTTTATAAAGAGGGCATGTGGGCTGTGAGTCGGGGTTAAGCCCACTTACATATATATCTTGTAACAATTTCAATTTTCCATTAATTGAATGCACAACATCTTGTTGTTTAACCTGTAATTCGTGAGTTTACCACAACCTTGATCAAATAGTTGGGCCCACTCTTCTGATCAGGTGCTGTGTTCCGCTTTCTTTTCATTGTTTTATGTTTTAGTGTGATTTCATTACTGTTGTTAGATTTCATCCTTTAATTGTTGTGAATTTCCTTTAATTCTGAAATCCATTTAATTGTTGTTATAGTAGTCTGTGTGTTTATGGATTTAAACCTGTGATCTACAATAGTTCATGTGCTTGCTTCTGCATATATTGTGTTGTTAGTCTTGAAATAAATAATGCCCTCAACCTGATAATTTATGTGGAAAAAAGGTTGAATTTTGTTCATATTCGGACACCAACATCTGGGTGATGGTGAGTGCGAGGTGGGTGAGAGCACCCTGTGTCTCCTATATGAAGGAGAATATTATTTTGTTGTGCTAAGTCCAATTTATAGTATAAAAAATGTGCTTGAGGATTGAGAGGCTAATTACAAGTTTAATATGAGTTTTTATGCGTTTTTATATGAATTTGGTGAGCAAATTAGCATAAATCAAACATTGAACAATAGCATCGAACAGAAAAGAAAAAAACCATAAACAGTAACACAATAAAACATGATGAATGAGTTCACCCCACCTATAGTCCCACTTCCAATGGCTTGGTCCTCTTCCATTATGCTCAAAAGTGTGATTACATGTGTTTACAATGCTCAACCAGCTATAAAAACTATTCCATCAGCCCCAAAATGCCCAAAAAATCCTTTCTAGCTTCTTTCTTATCCAAATTTTGTCAAAAAATAAATCAGTTATGTCTTCCCCACGTTTTGGCACTAATCGCATCACAAATTCCCCAGAATATGGACCGTTCCTATAATTTCGCCCCGTCTTCTGCTAGCTAAGCAAAAAATTTCCAAAATTCTGGGTGAATTTTTCGGATCATTAATTTGCCCAATGCCGCCAAAACTGCAAATTTAAAACCATAATAAAATGGTTTAAATTAAAAACAAATTAATTATAAAAAAATTGGCGGTCAATAAAGAAAAATTAATTCAAAATTTTGTGTTAGAGGGGTCGTGCCCTCGGTCTCTGGACAATGGTCATATTGTGACGTTGTTGGGGGGACCATGGATAAGCCTTGGCCCCTTAACCCATAGTCTACCAATTTAACCTTTAAATAGGATTTCTTTTTCATAGTTTAATAAGGGATAAACATGGCCCATTGGTTAAGACTTGGTGTTGTTAAGAAAGACTTCACGATTTCAAATCCCACGGAGTTGCAGTTTGGACTTAAACTGTTTTTTGTGGTCCCCTGTGCTGCCACGTGGTTGCCTCTCGTTGGACCATGTGGGAGTATGTGGTTGGTCACCTGCCAACCAATAAAAATCTACCCACACAGAACCAATAGAATTTGGACAAGTGGCGAGGCTAGATTGGCCAAAAAAATAATATCTTTCACCCAACCAGAAGAGGCCAAGGGGTAGCCTTCCACTGGCCCAAAATACACAATCAACTATCATTTTTTTGAAATTCACCTTTTTGGTAAAACTAATATAACGTGTTTCCAGGAGCATACAATGTCGATTTTCTGCGAAACAAGTTACGTGAGATTCAGAACGATGAGATCTATGTGGTCGTTCAGGTTATACACCATTCAGAACACATTCATTTTTTCTCATAATTTTGAACACCTGATCACTCCTCCCCAATAGAAGTTTTTGGACTCCAAAATATCACTTTCAGTTGTCAAGTGCAACCCCCTCACATTTCGAATCTCGAACCATTTGTCCTTTGACAAATTTTTTTCCTTGAGATTCACTGGAAGGTAACCAACATTCCCTCATCTTGAAGATTTTGTTCTTCTGTCATGAATGGTGTCTTTTTAAAGCTCATTAATGATTTCTGAAGAAAAATATTATAAAGATGGAATTTGAACATTCTCTCCTTCCTATTCACTTTGAAGCCTCTCCTTACAAAAGTGACACCAAACTCCATCATCCACTTGGTACTTGCCATCAATGCAATACTTGTACTTCCCTTTGCTCTTTTCAATATGATCTTGCACTATTTTTTGTACCATTTGGATTTGTTCAATGAACTTTTTTGGTTTTTACATGTCACCATAAAAATAAAAATCCTTCTTACCAATATGACACAACAAATTATGATGCAAATGATAAAAAACTTCCACTACTCGGTTTACTTGACTCAAGCTTGAATATACATCTTGAAAGCATGCATATTGATGAACATAACTTCAATGTAAAACAAAATGATGCTTGAGTACAATAGTTACACAAATAAGAGGCCTAGAAGGCATATAAACAAATATGTCTTTTATACCTATCTTATATGTTTTGACCAAGTGGAATTGTTGACCAACACCCATAAAATGAAAGTGACTTAATCGCTACAACTTAGCAATTGCACCATTAAAATTCTCTAAATGAAATGAAATGGAAAAATCACTTGCATAAACCTAAAACTCTAATGACCTTTCAAGTTTAGAAGAGGAAATAAAAGAGCTAAAATAAATTTTTTCTTCGAAGCACCACATGCCTCTTTTTGTTTTACTTTCATTAACTAATGATAGATTTAGTTTCTTGGAATGGGATCTCACTATGTACTCCACACCATCTTTGAACAAGTGGTACTTGTTTTCATGTTGATAAAATATTTCCTTTCTTTCATAGAGGTAAGTACTTCGCAAAGGAATCCCTGAAATGTCAAGTAGTACAACATCTAATTCCACTTCGTCAATGAAGTTTGCGGTGATTGACAACCATAAAATACACTTACTTGTAACCTTTAAATTGGTGTTGTTGGATATCCAACCCAATGAATATGGCTTGGGATGAGGTATGGTTTCAAATTAAGTTTCTTGATTAAGTCTTTAGATATCAAGTTTTCTTAAGACCCACTATCAAATAGTGTGTCGATTTTTATATGTTTTGAGACAACCCTCACATGAAAGAGTTCAATTCTAGTTTCTTCATTTGAGGTACTAGTGTAACAATTTGAAGTGCTAGTGCTAGCAATGGATTTCTTACCTTGTATCCCCATGGTTGTGGTTTTATTTTCATCACAAGAACCAGATCCCAAATACTATTGAGTGGTTGCAACCGTTTTTCCCCCTTGTTGTTGAACTTCTTGGGCCTCATCTCTCGATGAAGCCTCCAATAATTGTCTTCATCATGACCATCTTTGGAATGTTTTCATGTTGTTTTATCTCCTTCCTTTTTAATGGATGCATTTTTATTTTCTCTCCCCTTAAAACTATTCCTTTCTTGCCACCGCAAAATGGCTTCTTTTTACCCTCTTTTGTAACATTTTTCCCTCTTGCCTCAAGTTGAGTGGCTTGCACACAAATCTCATCTAGAATAGTGGGATTGAACATAATGATAGTATGCCTTAGGTAGCTATGTAAACCACCTATATACTTCAACAACGTGTCTTGTGAATCAAAATCAACACCTAACATAAGAGCTATTTTTCTAAATTCTTGGGTGTAATCTTCGACACTTTGACCATTAAGTTTCTAAATTTCTAGTAATTCATGATGCCTTTTTGCATATATGCTAGAGGGTAAAATTTTATTTTAATGGCAGCAATGAAATTAGAGCAAGAGAGTGAGATCCTACCATTTTTAATTATCTCATGTTGTGTCTTGGCTTCCCACCATACTAGTGTTGCACTAGGCTCTAGTCTCAAGGAAGCTATTTGTATCTTTGTATCATCGTATTGAAGGTTTTTAATTCTGAAATAGACCTCCAACTAACGAACCCAATTTTGAAGCTTCTCTGAATTCACTTCACCATTATACATAGGCAGCTCAAATTTAATATCAATTTTTAACACGGGTTGTCTACCAATTCCTTTTGAGGTAGGTTGATGAGTATGTGTAAGGGTTGTAGTAGTGGAAGAGAATGAAGATTAAGGTGAATATGGTGGTGAGGATGATGGTGCAGTCTATGGTGGCTTATCACCATTTCCATTACCTCCTTCTCCTAGAGAACCCTATCCTCTTGCAGGACTGGAGCTTTCACCCTACAACCTTGTGTTCCTCTCTTCATAAAGGAACTTCACCATCTCTTTCATGTCAAAGAAAGGATTCCTAAAATCCTTCTCATCCTATGACATTTTATTAATCCCTCCTTCATAAGATATGTTTACTGAAGCTTATACAACAACTGGAGGTGAATCATGTGGTGGAAATTGTGGCCATTGTGTCCTCCTTCACCTTGCTCCAACTAGAGAACCTGCACCCACAAGCTTGCCTTCTCCTTTCTTTAGCTTCAACCTTGAAAGCATTACTTGAAAAACAAATTAATCCTCCTTGCAAAAGTAAACCTAGGGCTCTGATACCAATTATATCTGAATGGGAATATTATTTTGGATTTCCTAAGATCCGATTCACAATATCAACAAAATGCTTGAGGATTGAGAGGCTAATTGCAAGCTTAATGTGCGTTTTTATGTGTTTTTATAGGAATTTCATGAGAAAATTAACATAAAAAAACATTGAACAACAACATATAATAGGCATTAACATCACCATAAACAATAACACAATTGAACATGATGAAGGAGTTCACCCTGCCTTGGTTATGTCTCCTTCGTCCAACTTCCAATTTTTTTTCCCTCTTCTGTTATTCTCATAATTGTGATTACATGTGTTTACAATCCTCAAACAGCTTCTATACAATGCCCAAAAATTCCTATCTAGCCCCTTTCTGATCCAAATTTGGTAAAAACCTTAATTAGTTAAGGATTTCACAAGTTTTTGCACTAACTGCACCACAAATCCGCTAAAATCCAGACCGGTCCTACAATTTCATTCTATTTTCAGCTAACCAAGCAAAAAAATTCTTGAATTCCTGGAAAATTTTTTGGATCATTAATTCTCACAATGCTAACCAAAATTCGAATTTAAAATTATAATGATATGGTTTGAATTAATTTTTTTTAATAATTTTTTTTGGAAAAATAAAAATTTCTTATTAAAAGTGTCATGCCCTTGGTCTCCAACAAATCTTTATATCATGATTTTGTTTGCAAGGGGGTCAGGGCTAAGCCCTGATTGCTTATCCTATAGTATGCCAAATTAACCTTTAAATATGATTTCATTTTCATAGTTTAATAAGGAATAAATGTGGCCCATTGGTTAAGACTTGTTGTTATGAAAGCGGTCACAATTTCGAATCCCACTGAGGTACAATTCAGACTTAACCAATTTTTGGTGGCGCTCGTGCTACCACATGCCAGCCTCTTGTTGGGCCACGTGAGAGCATGTGGTTAGCCATCCACCAACCAATAAAAATATTCCTACATAGAATTAATTGAATTTAGACAAGTGGTGATGCCAAGTTGGCTTAAAAAAATATATATTTAAGCTAACCAAAAGAGGCCACGTGGCAGCTTGCCATTGACCCAAAATACATAGTCAACTGTCATTTTTTTTTTAAATTTTCCTATTTGGGAAAATGAACATAACATGTTTCTAGGAGCATATGGTGTCAGTTTTCCACAAAACCAGTTGCATTGGATTTAGAATGAAAATATATATGCATTCATTCAGGTTCCACGACATCTCGACAACTTTCAATTTTGAGCATAATTTTGAGCACATGATGAGTCTCGGCATTTGATCTCAAGCCTTGGATTGGCGATGGTTTTTCTTTAGCATTCACCCATGGGATCCTCACATGTCTGTCATTTCTATGAAAGGAGTCAAAAAATATGTGACATCTGCCATTTTATTGGTGGGAAGCGAGTCTAATTGGGTGTGTATATGTATACAAATTTTGTACCTTGTGGTGGTGCAGGTTTTGGAGATCGTGGACTAGATGGATGAGCGATGCTGGTTTAGTCTCGGGTGATGCTTAGGTCTATCGGCTTGATGGTGCACACCTTCTTATTAGGCTATGTACATTGAAAGAATGTGCGTGAATTTGGCACCCAAGAGAACCTCCTATTATCATGAGTGGATAGACATTTAGGGATGGGGAACTAGCATTGGTTATAGTATTTATAATTACATTTGGTTAGTGATTTCCTATGTTGGTGAGGCGTCGTTTGGACCCAGAGTAAAGTGGGGTGGGGAGATGGGCTACATGCCGAGACAATGAGGAAGAGCACGAAGAGGTGGTCTTGGGTGTGGGATGGAGGATAAACAGCCGAATGGTGAGCCAAGCTCTGACTCGGAGTCTACGGAGAGTAAGAATTCTCTGGCTGCAATGACAGTATCTCTAGCTCACTCTCTAGGCTAGGTGGAAGCCCTGGTCACGATGGATATGATTTCAGCTCAGCTATAGCATATACAACTCAACTTGGAAAACATAACGGACCAGAGGTATGAGGGGATAAATGAATTTATTGCCTACATTAATGATATTCAACATCTGTAGAATTCCACTCTGGATGCTCTGGAGATTCTTTGACACCAGCTTTGGCACTCCCATGACGACCTCTGAGCACTGGAAATTTAGGCAGAACACATGACTATCACGTCCACAACCATGCAAACCTCTTCGCTACACCGCGATTATTTCCTCACAATCCTCCTCCATGATGTTCTTCTTTTCACTTCTTTTTCCATTTTTGTACCAGAAATAACCATATACACTTGTTTCCTTGTCTCTCTTCCAGGCTTGGTGTTTTTTAAGATTTTGGCCAGGTATTTTCTGAAGAATGTAATGCTCATATGTAATGTAGATCTGTTTTATCTTGCTGCAAATTAAAAAATGATAATATAATGTTGCTTTTGACCAAGAAAAAAGAGTATCTGAAGCAGGAACATGAAGCAATGAAAGTAAAAAATGGCATTCATAAGATTCAAAATGATAGTATTCTGCTACATCTTTGCCACTGGTAAAATAAAAATAAGTAGTTGAAAAATAAAATAAAAAAATTCAAGAGCAAGGTTATAATTTTACAGTAGAGGATCTTAATGAAGAAACAACAGATGGTAGCCAAAACTAGAAAAGAAAGGAGAACTAATTTTGATGTTATTTCTCAGGCCTCAGAGGTAGCTTAATGATAGACTGGGTTACAAAATTTTTAAATTTTCTGCATGACGACATCCAATACCTTCTGTGTGGGGGACTGTTGAAGACCAAAATTGCCCTTTTTGACACCATCCTTAAACTCCATTCTCCTCATTTTTTACCACAATAATAATTGTAATTAAGTGTAATATTGCAAGTTTATAGGGAAATTAATGTATTTAATCATATTATATTCATATTTTCATTGTTCTTTATTTTTTAGTTTAATATTTTATCAAGCTATCAAAATTCATCAATTTTGCAGCTAATAAACGATTCTCCAACTTACATGAAGAATATATAGGTTTAGAAACACCAGTTGAGGAAGGAAGAATATGAAAAGGAATTTGGAAGCTAGTACAATGTTATCCACCTATTATTTTGTTCTATTAGTTGATAAGGACTCATGTATGAGCAGGTCAACGTGGAATTCAACCCAGTGGGAATGGAGGCTGAAGACAGATCAAACGAGCGAGAAAAGGATTGAAGTTGATATTTTTCCTTGTGATTTTCTTATTCAATATAAAATCATGGAGAAATGTTATATTATTTATATTATTTTATTTTAATACATTATTGTGAGGCAGATAGGCTTAAGAATCTCTAAACAATTTAACGAAGGAGGTTATAAAACGTACCTCTTGGCACAATGATGTGTGATTGATTTTTGTTTAAAAAAATATTTGCAATAGATTAATTAAATATCTTTATTCCACTTAGTTGTTGTTGGCTTGAGGGGTCTAACCTAGGTTCAAAGTTTATGGATAAAGCAGCAAACCCTCCAACTATTGACCCTCTCAAAAATGATCTGCTTACACAGACCAAAGTCTCACCCGAATCAGTATGCGGGGGTGATGGAACCGGGTTTCCGCACCCTGAGAGAGAATTTAATGAAGTTTTCCTTTGAAAAACACTAAGTGATCTTCTACATATGTGCGCAATTAGTTTATAACATAATTACAGAGCATGCGCAATCATCAATAGAATAATACATAAATACTGTCTTGTTGAGCGCAGATAACAAATCCGAACTAGATCTCTATCTTAATCAACGTAATACTTAAAAAATATAAAATAATCATGCATAATCATATCAAATATCTTTCCGTATTCATCAATAATTAAACAAATATTTCAATATTAATCAGATCATACACAGTACACAAGATAGATGCATAACACACAGATCTTCGCTAAAATTGAACTGCATTTCTATTATCTTTTAGATATGTCAATACATCAACAGTATTCCCTTAAAAAATGCTTACCAAAACCCTTAAAAACCATTCCGTGCACAGAGCCAGTAGAGTCCGCACATAGTGAGGACTAGGTCTCCACACACACAGCCAACAGGAGCCTTTCACCCAACCCAAAAACCCTTAGAGACGCAAATACTATCAGAACATCAATATCACATAACACATGTATTACCTAATAATAATTAACTTAGACAAATTATATCTATTTATAATACACCTAGCACATAGATACTATGGTCTCAAACCATGGTTTGATGGCCACAGTCTACATTTAAGGTTAATTACATCCAAAATTCGGGCTAAAAAACATTTGACTTTCCTCTGCACAACGCACACACACAAACATAAAAAACATATCTCTGTAACTTTTTTCTCAGTGGACCCCACTCCAATAGGCCTCAAACACAAACATGTGACTCATCCTGAGTCACTAAGGCACTGTCTCATTGGTTTTATCCTTGAGCGTCTTGACAGAAATCTGGAGAGGGAGAACTAACTTGAGGCTTTGCGCTACTACATCCTGCGCTTGCTAAAGAATTTTTTCTGACGTAGGCCCTTCAGTGGCCATCTCCACATTGCACTAAGTCTCCTAAATAATATTTAAGGTATTATCCAATCTCCGATAGAGTTCTAGCACTATCTATGCCCATGGTTGCATGCGTTCTTTGAGCACATGTTCCTTGCGGCACAAGTTTTCAATCTCTTCTTGGATTTTGTGGCCTTCTTGCAAACTAAAAAGTCTCTGTGTGAGGACCAATTTAGGTGGTACTATGCATATCTCCTCAAATTGCTTCTCCTTTGCAGTTAGTGTGTTGCACAGTTGCTACATGATCAAATCGTTCTAGAAAGAGGCCCCAATGTCTATGGCCTCATTCAAATATGTGTCACTTTGGGTGAATGCGAAAGAAATGTTGCCTTGTGCCTATTTTACTGTTCCAACGACTAGTCTTTGACACTTTTGTGCACCAGCCAATCTCTTGGCGCAAACACCGCGTACATGCTGCACATTTTTGTGCATTCGCCATCTCATCTGCGCATGTCTGATACTCCAGACATATAGTCATTTCGTAGGCACAATGTTGTCCTTGTATGGCTTTAGACGACCTCCATTTACATATCCCAAAAGGTATTCACCACTCAACGTGGGTAGGCACACTGCTCCTCCATCAATGATTTCCTTAATAACATATGGCCCTAGCCAATGCATCTTTAATTTCCCTGGGTGGCGCAAAAAAATTGATGCATATAGTAAGACCAAATTATCCTCCTTGAACACCTTATACCAGATATGCTTGTCATACCAGTCTTTTTTGCGCACCTTTTGGACCTGCTGGTGATAATTGGAAAAAAATTCATCTTCTTCCAAAGAAATCAACTGTGACAACCATTATTTTAGAGAATATTCTTCATCCATATTAGTAAATAATGCAATGTGCAGACTGGGAACAACTAAATCCATGGGAAACACAACTTCTTGCCCATATACCATCTTAAAAGGTATCCTCCAAGTCAAATTCTTGCAAGTAGTCATGTAATCCTAGAGAACTATAGGAACTTTCTCATCGCAATCATTTTTGTTAGAATTGCATACCTTAGTGAGTGCGGAATCTAAGATATTATTGAAAGCTTCAACTGTGGCATTTTCTTGAGGATGATAAGGAGAGCTCTTCGGATGAATCATATTGAATTATTCAATCAAGGATTTGATAGTGTCATTGAAAAAATGCATACCTTGATCACTAATAAAAATCTCTGGACAACCAAATAGAGTTAATATATTCTAAAAAATAAATTGTGCAGTAGTATCAGCAGCACAGTCCTTCACCTGTTTGGCTTCAGCCCATCTGAGTACATAATCGATCACAGTAATGATGTAGTGTGTTAGTATGAATCTTAGTCACAAGTGTACGAAAAAGGCTCACTTTAGCCGTGCATAACAAACAACCCTAACAGCAAAGATGGTTGCCAATATCTTTAGATCTACAATTAGTTGACCAAGATAGATGCTGAAAAATCTAGATCTATGCATTAAAAGACATTAAGCAGTAAATAAAAGCAAGAGTTGCTCCATGCATCCAATAGACAAGACAAGAATGTTTTAAAGATTTTTTGTAATTTTTGACACCTAGGAGGGGAACATAGAATGATGTTACCAGTCCCCATCAATGGGATGGGTTCTTGTAAGTCCTCGGCACTTCAGATCTAAAATCTCTCTCTTTTGATGGTGTAGAAAACCTAGACAAAAATGGAACTCAAAGGGAGCTCACAAGAAAAATGGTAGCAAAATATGACAATGATGGAGGATCAAAGTGAGACCAAAAGTATAGATCCAGAGTGATATTTAGGCAACAAAAGGTAGTGAATGAATGGAAAAAACCTTCTATTTATAACAAAATATTGAGTTAGTATAGATATTGGTGCATAATTAAAATATCAGTAACCAAATCAAGACCCAAATTTTATGGAATACTTAATTATATTTGTTGGAGGGAAAAAGAATTGGACTTTGGCCAAATCCCTTTATTTGTAAATAATAAAAAAATAAATGATTTATTTATTATTTTAAGGACGTGGTTGAGTAATAATCAAATAAATAATTATTTATTTAATTATTTATAAATGATTTAGTCAAATTTGACAAGGAATATTATTTAAATAAGGTTTAAATAATTGTTCCTAGAAAATAATAAGATAAATAGTGATTTATCTAATTAATTTTCCTATTTTGGATTAAATATTACCAGGAATATTAATTAAAATTTTGTTTAACTAATTATTCCTTGAGAAAGATCAAACAAATGTTGATTTATTTAATATTTCCTCATGGGGTTTTTTTTTTAGACCATAAACAACTTAACAGTTAAGGATTACTAAGTTATTTTTCATAGTGAAAGCAATTTTACCTAGGGTAAAATTGGTCTTACATGGTGTACTTTGGTCCATCTAATAGTAACAGGTTAGATGAAAAAAAAATGGTGCAACAGATTCCCCCCTAATGTGTGAGTGTTAGGAGCTAATCATATGACCTAAGTACGTTGTAAGAACTCAATCAGTAAACACCGAAGGGGAAGTCAAAGAGAGAAAAATATAAGGTAGACCAAAGCACTAGAGGACAAAACCCTGAGGAGGTGATACTTATAGGTTTGACAAGTCTCTTTTATGACTGAGTATGTGTGCTATAGGTGACGAGGGAGGCATACCTATGCCCGCCGAGACAAAGTACGAAGAATAATGCATTCAGTAAACAAGGGACTGAACTATATAGTACATGCTGGCATAGACATGAGCCAGATAAAAACATGATAATGAATCCCACATACATACTCTGCCTGGGATAACAACCAAGAGTTAAATAATAATATCTGAGTACATGAGATATAAATAGAACCAAAGTGCCCCTGTAAACAGGAAAGGGCTCTAAAAATATGACTGATACATGTAGAAAAAAAGGCGTTGCAAGCGCTTGAGACCGGCATCATCAAATCTATGGAGCTACATGAAAGGTTGTAATGAAAAGGGCATCCGGGCATGTGGGGGCCTACCTGAATGGCCACCCCCTCATGAGGTCTAAAAAATATCACACACACCTGGTAATCGCCGGTACAATCTGCTGCATCACTGAACCATCAAGTATACGGATCTCGATCATGTTGTAAGGAGCTGGAGCTATGAAACAATCAAGTCAAAGGGAAATAAGCAGTCCCTTTTCCTGATCCGAGGTACTGAAAAAGAGTGGAAGGTGGAATCAAGGTACACCACCCTCTAGAACTTTCTTGTAGAATGAATAAAATGATGTCGACAGAAGGAGGTATGCCATAGGTGAGGCAATAAGGTGTCCTCAACTAAGGCACAAGAGAAAATAGTAGAGCGACTGACAGACTGACACCAAGTAGGATGATGAAATGGGGGGTACTAATTAGCAGACGAATGGCTTCCCTTGTGAGAGCATAAAGGGCATGGATGACCTGGCAGCAACTAACACAATATCAAAGGGGATAAGGGACAGTAGGACTGAAGGCCATAATGTGCAACATGAGAGAGAGGCCAAGCAAGGAAGGATGGAGGACTATAGTGGGATACAAAGGGACTCGGGATAGACTCCATGGCTATGATTATGACTCAAATCAAATACTCTAAACAAGGAAGACTTGACGGTGCTTCCTCATAGAAAAGGTCTTGTGGGGACCATAAATACATGAGTACGAGATGGTTACTCACACGAACGTCGACATGAGCATAAAAAAGTATGGAGAAAAAGTGGTGCCCCAAGAAAAAGTGTTGTAAGTGAAGAAATTCGATTTTGAGGGGTGGTGAAGTCACCCTTCTTGGAAAAAATGTGCCCTGGTGAAGTATCAATTCATGAAAAAATAACATATACCCATTTGAGAGCTCGGTGAGAGATTTCCAATGGAATAGACGGTTTATCAAAATGAGCTATGGTTTGGCTGCTACAGGTGAAATAAAAATCAGGGGTTTCTCTTTTTAATAAGGAATTTTCCCTCCAAATTCACTCATTTACAAGTGTAGCCGTGGTGAATGTAGAGAGGAGAGAAGCCTCTAAATCTTGCGGTTATCATAGTGGAAAACTGACGGTTGGAATCTAGATTTGTTAGTTTCAGGTAAGAGGCCTAACCCTAATCTTTCATTTTAGTGGATTGAAAGTTCAGTTTAGGTGCCCAGAGCTCCAGAACAGACCCCTGATCCTCTTCACTATCGGGTCGCACTTTTTGGGGCAATATCTATGACCTAGGTAGCATGCTTTGGGCAGAAAAGTGCGACCTATACCAACATTTTTCCTAAAAAGTGTGACCTGTTAGAGAGGGGTTTTTCTGTGTGCTTTTTTTGGCTGAGAACTGGGTTTTGATGGTTAAATGTAGTCTTTCCTTTCTATACACTGACAAATATGATGGTTTTGTGCAGATATGGCAAAATTATAGATGAACTGCAAAGAGAGAGACCTGGAAACATTATGGTTGGAGATCCAAGAGGATCAAGGTGTCCACACTTCATTGGCCAGGTTTGGGGTTCTAAATTTTGTGGAGAACCCTCTAATGAGTGCTAGAGAGCCCTTATTGGCCTGGATTGTCATTTATTGGAATCCGAACCATGATGTCTTTATAGTGGAGGGGCACTAGATCAAATTGACGGTCCAGGATATATATTTTCTAACTGGTCTCCCACCACTTGGGATGGTAGGGAATAATCAGTCGGTGTTACAACGAGGGCGGAATATCATGGAGTTTGTAGAGCACCATTGTCGACCAGGTATCCATGTCAAGGGGACACGGATACCCATTGGGGATCTAGAAAGGTTAGAGACTCATGCTGTGGTCACATTGGTGTTGTGGATCCTGGGCAACCAGGCAGTCCACCACATCACTAGAGGATAGATGATGCTTCTGGAGAGCATGTTAAGTGGGACCTACTATGGGTGGGCCCAGATGATGTTGTCATCATTTAAATGATGGTTGTCGCTATGCAAGAGGAAAGTGAACCATGACTGTGTGTATGGTACAGTGTTGTGATCACTCTTTTTTTAGAAGATTCTGATGCTTCGACCTCGCATACAGCTCCAGGATGGGAGCCCGAGGGAGCCTAGGATGTGCGAGTGGGGGTGGCCACTATGTAGAGGAGGAGGAGGGGCGGTCAAACATGTGTTCCGACCTGAATTCTTTGCTCACGGCGATCAAATGCCATAGTACACAACTATCCCTATAGTGGGATGAATTATCGTGGGGACCCAGAGTTGCCACTACCGTCTGGTTGAGTATGGGGACCTGATGGTCAGTGAAAAGTTGCTAATGTTTGATACGGATTGTAAAGTTCCAGAATATTGTATATGGTACTAATTCATTCAATTTTGGTATGAAAAAATACCACCGGTAAAACCAGCCGGGTATATGGGATGGCCTGCAGTGTCAGGAGCTGGAAGACCTAGTGGATCGAGAGCACCGCAAAATGAGGATGCAACTACCATCCTAGAGGACATCTATCGTAGATGTGAGAGGCTGCTGACCGGTGTTTTAGAGTGCAGTTTGCAATACTTGAATGACTGTTACATAGATCCATGTATTGGTCTACCCTAAAAGTGGTGAGGGGTCATGCGGCGCATGGCGATGGCCAGACAGGGGATACACAATTTGCGAGCTGTGGGAGCAGAGCCATTGGCTTGGGATTCTCCAGATAGTGATTAGATGTAGGGGCAGGTGGTGCCCCCAGTTTTTAGTTTTTGTAACATGCTATGGGCATGTCATATGTATCAGAGTTAATGGGCTCTAAAACATGTTATACGACACATATTATTGATATGCATCGTTTTGATGATTTTATGTTATTGTCTTGTGTTAAATGCATGTGCTACGTGCCAATATAGAATATTATTTGCAATTCTATCTACATAGTGATTTTGTGCTCTAGGTACATGACTGAATGTAATGATTTCAAATTCATGCATTGAAAGCTTCACTCGTAAATATCTTCTAAAAAGGATAGGATTATGCACAAGATAAACACCATTCGATTGCATGACAAGAAGCTGGGAAACTAAACAAACATGGAGGTTAGGGATGCAATGGGAAAGGGCATCAGCTAAAAAAACTCACAGTGCATCATATTCAGCCTGATTATTGGTGGCACTACCAATGCATACACCTTTCGAGAGAACACGCGAAACAAAGGGGGTGAAAATGGCTCAACCTACCAAGGCTAGATTCTGGGAGCAACGGCTTGCACCATTGGCATAACCGATATAAGGTGTGGATGGGAGGTCCATATGAAAGGTGCCACATGAAAAAAAATGGGAGGATTATAAACAATGCTGGAAACCTGAGCGTAAAGTAGAAATTGAACAAACATTGTTAAAGGGAGTGATCCGGGTAGGATGTATACCACCCACACACCGACGGGAAGGTGATGTGTGGGAGCCACCTTGGGGGTAGCTTCGGCTCAGGCTGTGAAAGTCACCAGATACATGGATGGTGCTAGTCTGCTTATGGGTAAGAAATATGAAGTCAGGGGTGGACAAGGCTTCCATGATGTTGTCATCACAATAGAATATGGGGTGACTGGAGGAAGAGAGACAACATTATGTAGCGAAGCTACTTGCCTCATCAACATGAGAAGAAAGGTTCACATGTGCATTGTCACGGGGAGTGACGAAAGAATAAGCAAATAAGGGATCCACTAATGTTGAGCCCAGGGTGATCGTTGAAGGGAGGTCAAGTGAAACAAAAGGGGATGGCTCAGAGGGAGCTTCCACTGTGGATCTGATGAATGATGATAGGTAGAGGATGGTGGTTGCAGGCTCCGTCATCTTGACATCAGGAGGGGCAATGTAAATGGGAGCGTGTAAATCCTCAAGCTGGCCTGAAGAATACTGCGCAAGGACGGGAGAGGCATACTGGTTCTGTTCAATCTCATACTCCTGAACAACCTCCAAAGAGGCGCGGTAATGTGTGAGGTGGGGAAAACGGTGTGAATAATGGCCATGGAGATCACATAAAGTATAGGGTTGTTTGGTGTGAATAGTCTTTGGGTTCTTGGCTGTAGTCAAGGAAGAAACAGAGGCTTCAGAGACCCTAGACTCAGGGAACGTAACATTAACCATGGCCTTGATACGAGGAAATTCAGGACATTGATGGGTGGCATGGCCAACGATATCACAAAGAGCACAAGGCTTTGGAGGCTAAGGAGGAGCAGGGTTGTTTGGGGAAGCCTTGTATTTAGGTGCCTTCTTGTGAGTTTTTTCCTTTTTACCTGAATCTGTCGCAACAAGAGAAGGCTCCTATTGAGGTGGCTGAGGCACGGTAGCAGCGGGAGGAGTCATGGGAACTGGTTAAACCCATTTCAAAGTAAGATAAGGTTTTTCTTGACTAGGCGGGGTAGCGGTTGGGGGATCGATGTACCAGATGAGAATCCCTAGGGTCATGTTAGGAAGGGATAGGATAGACATAACAAGTACTAAGAACACTCCAGGAGGGGGAGTTAGGAACATTATCTGACTGGAGGGGTAATGGCCAGGAAGAATGGCTCCAAGATGGTTAAGGCCTGGAGGAATTGTTCCAGAAGGGTAGAGAGGCTCATGGATACCAATTGTAGGTGAAGGGCTAGGAGTAGGTTGCGGAGGGCGGGGCTACTGACTGCTGAAGCAGGATACTTGAGGGAATCCCGAGACAATTGCATCATGCAAACATTCGATAAGTTGGGATTAGAGATGGGAGGAGGAAGACCAGGGAATGCACGAAGAAAAGAGGAGTCTTTGTAAACACCAGGTGATACACTGGTTAAGGGGTCGACAGTTTTCTTATTTGCAACTGAAGAGATGATGGACTGAGGGGAGGTTTGAGACTTCGATTCATAATGTGTCACCTGGTCAATGGTGACTATCTTTCCATTATGATGGAAGGAAATCTTGCAGTGAACCATAGATGGGACAACAGACATCGCATAGGTGTACATACAACCCAATAGAATGATGTAATCTAAGGGGGCATCAATGACTTCTACGTCAATGCAAACAGTCTTCCTCACAAGAGTAATAGGACAATTTTGGAACATGCCAATGGGCTTGTAGGAGTGGCCATCCCATGCTCTAAGGCTGATAGTGGAAGGGTCCAACTCAAGTGATCCGATTTGTTTCCAAACCAAAGCGGACATCACACAAGTGGGCCCCCTCATCAATGGTACAACGGGAAACATTGGCATTTCAGATCTTGATGAGGATTTTGAAAGTGATGGAAGCAAGAAGGGGATGATTTTCTGACTGATCAACATCAAAGATGATCAATTGATCATCTGAAGGATCTACAATTCCCATTGCAGATAGTAGACATTTTTGTTGTGAAGGGAACAACTAGAGGAGTTCCAGCATTGAAATGGCAATAGGAGATTGTGCCAAATCATATACTATACTATACGAATGAGAAGTTTTTCCAGAAGCAGCATTACGTAGTAATTATCCCTTAGGGATCTTGGTATGAACCTTAGCCTTAGGCTGAGGGATCTGAAAAGGACCATTGGTTGTCAAAAGAGGCTCTGTAGAGCCTAAAGATGGGGGCTCGGGGGCAGACATAGCAGGAGGCTTGTTGTACCGATGGGACCGAGTTTGAAGGTTGAGGTCAATGGTAATGGGTTGGTCAGAGTTCATCATGAGAATCTGGTAATCATAGGTACCAAATGGAGGAGGTTGAGTGGCCACCTAACCTTTAGGTGGTTAGGTAGCCATGAATCCTCACTGAGGGAAAGGATTGGTAAGCACAACCAGCTGACTAGGCACAACATTGGGAGGGACAGAAGGGGAGGCTTATTTTCCTTGTGATGTTGCTTGAGTCTCGCACATCTGCTACATATGTGGTAAAAGAGGACAATCGTGGGTGTAATGTTCATAGACACCGCAACATGAACAAGGCTTATTCGTGCGAACATGCCTGTCCTGCTTGGGTTGAGTGCCCTGTTTCTAGATAGCAGCGTTAGGAGAATTACCTTAGGGATTATGTCTAATATTACTAGGGGTAGATTGATTTTGGGTTCTTTTCCTCTTCGTTTTCGAGGGAGGAGGATTAGTCGTGCCCTACTGTGTATACACCTGCCCCTGGGGGTGCAGTGGTTGTTGTTGCATGGGTTGAGAAGGCAAGGGAGGTGGGGGTGCTAATACTAGAGGAGCTGGAGCACCAGGCTGTGGATACGTATAGTAAGGAGGTTGGTTAACATTGTGGTAAACAGCAGGTTGGGAAAAAGGAGGAGGCATGCCATATCCTGGATACATGCTACATGGAGGGGAAAAAGTGTTGGAGGTGTTGGTCCCTTACCGAGGGAACCCATAACCCATGCAAGGCTGAGTGTATGGATGAGAAAGAGCTCTAACGATACCATCGGTGGCATGGGATGCCTCGGTGCATTGGCACCACCAGGCTTAGGGAGATTAGGTAAAATGATATAAACATAACGAGACTGAGTGTAGTCATTTTTTAACACAATCTAGAGAGTAGCTTCTTCGGTTTGAGGGATATGCGATGTGACATCTTTGCCTATAGCAGGAAAAAGGGATATAAGGAACCAGTCCATGTAGACACGGTCTTCGAAGGTAGGGGCTCAACATAGGCTCTTTCTTCTCTACCATTCTTGGATATGATTAGATAGGTGGGTCTCAGAAGATTGACGGAAAGAAGTCAAATTTTTGGTACCAATGTCATAACAAAGGTGAAGCTGGAAATAAGATAGAGAAGCCTGGGCAAGAGTCGCAAAGGTGGTATGAGAGGATGAGGCTTGATCAACATACCACTTAGAAGCTTCGCTAGTAAGCGTACGTTGGAACAACCGAAGATGGACAAAGTCATCGGTGATGGATTTAGAAGAACACCACATGTGGAAATATCGAACACGATTTGTAGGATCTTCTCTAGCAAGACCTTCAAAATTGGGGATGTCGGAAGGGAGCTTGGTTGGCATAGCATGAAAACGAGCGTCATGGCGTATAGGGGCATTGATCAACTAGTTAAAATTGGGAAGACTGGAGCTTGCCATATAGGGGAGCAAGGGAGTTGCCCGGGTAGTTCCTCTTGTGGTCCCACTAGTAGTATTCCCAACATTAGGGCTGGGGTTACCACTAGCCTGAGGTCTTGAACCAGAAATGGTGAAGGCGACAGGGGGAGAATCGGAGGTGGAACCAGAAGGGGAACCCAATGAACCAGAAGAGGAGTTGGAATCTGGAATCGGTGGAGGACTAAATAGAATCCGACAAAGAGGAGTAAGTCTTCTTACTGAAAACTGAGGATGAAGGCCAAGAAGTCTCCAGGATAAACGCCTTGGGGGCGCAATGATGAAGGCACAAACATGGCACAAAGGGAAGAGATACCATCATTGAAAAGGAGGTGCAGTATCAACTGATTACAATGTCAAAACAAGGGAAAATAGGTGCAGGATCAATTGATTACAATGTTATATTCTTTGCCTGGTAGTGTAAGCCAGGCTCTTCTTTGCTTAGGGTGTGTGTGTTTAGTGTGTAAATTTTAATTTTTAAACCCAGAAGTTTGTAGAGAGAAAGAAAAAGTGTGTTGTATAACTGTAAATAAACTTTTAGATAACAATACATGAAACTGAAATAACAAAAAAATAAACAACTAAGTATGCATTAATCTAAACCCAAGGAGGCGGGCCTCCCAACAACTAGTTTATAGGTGGGTAAAAATCTAGTTGAAACACACCAAAATAGCCAATAGATCTAAATTCAGGATGGAAAATGATCTAAAGGTTAGATCTACTGGAAATAGGTGTAGAAAAACAACAAAAAATCAGAGGAAAAAATGTTGTAAATGAGGTGGCGAAAGGCTACAACCTGGAGGGAAGCAGAGGAGACCTTAGAGGAAGACCCATCTAATAGTAACAGGTTAGATGACCAAAAAATTGTGCAACATAGTGCATACCACTCTTTCTTCTTGGAGGATTAATAGGTCCCACAAAATCAATAGCCCATTTCCCAAAATATTGCAGCACCATCTGCAGATTCAAGGACATCTCGTCCCTACGCGAAGGTTTCCCCATCCTCTGAAAGACATCACATGCATGACAGTGTGCATAGGAATCATTGTGCAACGTGAGCCACCACAACCTAGCACGCAAGATCTTCCGTTCAATAGCCTTACCTACATAATGACCAGCGACAACTCCTCCATGAGCTTCATTAAGGATGGCCCGCCTTTCATACTCCAAGACATACCTTCGCAGGACCTCGCCCGCACCTAATTTATACAACTGTCTAGCAATAAGGGTGAAGTCTGTTTTCCATGCCACAATTTCTTTCTTCTACTGAACTATATACTCGTCGGACACGCGACTAGTAGTCAAAAAAGGAATGATGTCAGGGAAATTCTCATCAACCACTTTTATCACAAACAACTAGGCATCGGGCAATCCATCGTCTATATTTGTGGGCTATTCTCCTCATTCAATGTGTGACACATGGTCTGGACCAAAATTTAATAATCCTTGTTTTACTATAATTTCAAAATCATATTCCTGGAATAAAAACAACCACCTACATATTCCCCCCCCCCCGCAAACATAGGCTTGTTGACCAGGTACTTCAAAGTAGAATATCGGTGAACATTTAAAGTGACCTCCCAACAGAGAGTGGTGCACTTTATATAGTGAATATACCATTACAAGCCCTTCCCTTTCTATGGTTGAGTAATTATTCTCCGCACTTGATAGTTTTCGACTCACATAAGCAATAGGATGATCAATTTTTCCCTCCCATGGTTGTGTTAGCACAACTCCGAATGAAATACAAGAGGAATCCACATGTAAGTGAAACACGTTGGACCAATTCGGGAAGACTAGGATAGGTGAAGTGACCATATTCTCCTTGAGAAGCTCAAAACTCTTTGGCAATCTGCATCCCACTGCAACATTGCATTATTCTTTAATTTCTTTTACATGGGCTCAGTTATTAACACATATCACTAAATAAAATTTCTATAGTACCCAGTATTCCCCAATATTGATCGCAACTACTTGATATCTGTAGGTACTTCCAAATTGACTATGACAACAATCTTGGCAACATCCACCATCAATCCCTATTGGTAGACAATGTGTCCTAGGAATATTCCAAAGGGTACATAGAAAATACACTTCTTTAGATTCAATCAGATCTCATACTTCCTACAAGTATCCACCATTAAGCACAGATTGGACACATGCTTCTTCAACAACCCAAAGATAGTCTAATCATCTAAGTATACCTCCAAAAAATTGTGTATAAATTCTTTGAAATCAGAAACTACTACGCATGAGAAAATGGTAGGGGAATTCTTTAATCCAAATGGCATAACTATATATTGGAAGGACCCCCATTCAGTAGAAAAAGTGGCCTTACTCCTATCCTCTGGCACAATCCAGATCTGATGATAGCCTTAGAACCCATCTGTAAAATAATTTGCTTCATGTCCTCCAACATTATCCAATATTTCATCTGAGAATGGAGTTGGGAATGGATCATGCACACAAGCAACATTCAGTTTGTGAAGATCAACACAGATTCTGATTTCTCCCTTGGTCTTCTTATCTTTCACAACCATTGGACTTACCTAATCATATTCTTCAATGGGCTCAATGATGCCAACTGCTACCATTTTGTCCAACTCTTCTTTCAATTTCTAATTATATCTAGGGTTCAGCCTGTATGGGCGCTATTTTACAAGGTGCACATCAGGCTTCAATGTGATTTTCATCACACCTAGTTCCCCAATGATTCCCTTCAATTATGAAAACTTTGTAGGGAACATATCCTGATATTCTATCAACAACTCAACAACCTTTCCTACTCTATCATCCTCTCCGTAGTCTCCAATATTTTCTAACTTAGGTTGTTCTTCAGTTCTAATATTAACATGTCTTAACCTTAATGTCTTTGTCACATCCATTGAGGTAATTGAGTGACCAGCCACTACGCGCTGGCCTTCATATTTAGGTATCACGATATTCCTTTGATCCTCATAATTTTATTCTATGATCAGGTTTATGCACTTCACAATGGTGTTCATTTGTGCATCCCAAGATGGTGGCGTGCACTCAATAAAAGGCTTAGTGGAATCAAATATGACTTCTTGAATATTATGTAAAACCTGGCCAATTGTTCCAAACCCACTTTCAAAGCTAAAGGTAAGAATAAACTTTTCGACCAGCGTAGACCTATATGTAGTTATGTTTCAAAGTTCCATTCAATTGGCACCTTTCCCAATCTGTGAATAAAAATATGAACCCATTCAAGCCTTGGGTTGATACCCCATACTTGGTTCCATTTTTCCAAATGTCTACGGGGATCTTCTTTTCCAAAATATAAATCCTCTTCTTTAAGTACTAGTCATTCAAAATGCAACCTCGTCATTTTTTCACATTCTTCCTAATAGCCCATATTCTCCTTCTTTGTTTCCCATCATCATTCTGGAGTAGCGCGCAAGCCAAGATCCAAAGCATGGAATCTCAGCTCTATAGGCACAATCCTTTCCAGTTCTTCTAAGAACATTTTTACATTAGTCAAGCCATCATAATGTGGGAAATCACGTACCTCATATGTTATAAACTACAAAGCATGAGTCACACGATTAGAGCGTAGCACAGACACCTCATGAAAGCAGTTCTGCCAATTCTCTAGTTCTTCATCTGAGTATGAAAAGTAAGAACTATCCTTCTCCCATTTAATATTCCCATATGTTGTTGGATTAATCCAGTCTTCCTTATGCAATGCTAGCTTATAGATTTGATCAATCTTGTCCTCAATGCGCACTAATTCAGTATACCTTTCACCTCCTACAGGATCCATAGGAATGATAACCCTAATTCCATTGCTCTCAAATTCCATTCTCCTTTTCTTCAGATTGATAACACCATCCATGTCAATGGCCCAATCCAATCCTAGAACTGCAGGATAGGGATCGATATCATCTACAATCTATAAGACATAAAATTCTGCTAACACCTTAACACCTTCTATATTGACCATCACTTTTGACAATCTCTCCAAAAGAATGATCTTATACTGGTTAGCCATGCATAGTTGGATAGTAGACAATTCTAGCTTTGGTTCTCCCATGCACTACGAGGTTTTCAGGTATAACATTAGCATCTGACCCCAAGTCTAGAATTACTTGGTCCGTCTCATAAGCACCAATATGTGCAGTCATACGCATCTCCCTGCCTATTCTCTTCTTGCTTTTATAAATTTTATTGACTCCTCGCTGTTCTAGCATGGGATTTTCCTTCTCCACGCAATTTTCTATTAATTCCTTCAAATTTTCAACAACCTTCTTGTTACGTAGAAGATTTATGCATGCTTATAAAAATGGCTTAATTTATTCTTCTTCCATTTCCTTCAGTGTTCTATGACTCATTGAAGTATCTCCCTCTGCAAAGCCTTTCCTTCCTCTGGTAAAGGTTTATTTGGCATGTTGAATATTAAATCCTTCTTCGTTTTCAAGTGCTTTTCGAATCCATACATCAGTGATAGGTTTCTTTCCCTTATCCTCATTGGTAGCTACACCACTCCTGGTAACTACATTCACAGAAGGATCTTGTTCACAAGATTTTGTGCGAACCATTTAAATATTTTTTGTTGGAGTATTCTTTTCTTGCATCTTAGCAATCAAGATAGGACAATATTCTATAGCATGATCAAATTATCTATAGTACTTGTAGGAATATCATGTCGGGTTCGGATAGTTGGGTGCATAATGACCAACATCACCACAATTATAGAAAATCACTTGTCCTCTTCCTCGACCAACTGATCGACCTCCTCAATGTCTTCCTCTACCTTGGAACCTTCCATGCCCAGAAGGGGATGCTCGTGATGTAGGATCAACCTGAATCCTATATATCTCTCCTTTATCCAAAATCATATCATAGGTATGACAATGTTTCTCATCATGCCCTGATGACGAACAGAACTTGCAAAATAATTGCTTCAATTCATGTTGATATTTTCCAATCCTTGGGCAGGAATATGTGTCATGTAGTCTAGAAATATAACATATAGTACACCATACAGGGTTCTTTAATGGACTAGTACCTACATCATTCAGATAGCTATTGAACACATGACACTGGTATTTATGATGCCTAGAAGATTTGCATTTGATACACCACACCTCTGGGAAAACCTCCTTGCCTTTCTCCTTGCACAAATTTTCAATTTCTAGATGCCTTACTTCAAGCTGACTCTAAATCTGTGAGTTCCTAGTGGAATAGGTGTTGGAGTATACTCCAATATCAGGAAATATTCGAGAGCCTTAGCTTGTGTAGCAATATTTTTTTGACCCAACGGTTAGCGTATATGTGGGAGCAACATAGGAATGAGCCAATCCTTATGCTGAGTATCATCAATCACAAATCCACCATCTTGAATGGTGTGCTTCAATATTTGATTAGCCTCCCGTACAAATTCATTAGGTTCTTGACATATATTCTTAATCTCCATCACCAGTTGTGTGTATGAATTAGGTTTCTTAAACTTCTCTTTTAGGGTGGCTTTAATTTCTTCCAAGGTGGCATTAGGGTTTTCTTGTGTATACCTAATGTACCAGTGTAGTGCGTGATTTTGGAATGTAATAGCCAGCTTCCCTTTTACAATATCAATATGGTTTACTTGTTGAGCCTACCATAGAACGTCAGTTACAAACTAGAAGTGCTCAATGTCCTCATTTACAATGCCTCTAAAATTAGGTAACTTCATGGATGTAGCCATATCTACTTTAGGGGGAGGTGGAAGTGGAGGTGGAGATGGAATGCAGGGTGGGGTAGGTGATTTGTGATGTGAGCTCAGAAGTGGAGTGGATGGAGTGGGAAAAAAATTCAAGGGCTTCTGATATGATGACATTTATTCTTCAGAGTCAGTTTTTGGTTCAGGTTCACTATCATATCTAGGCTTTAGAGGGTTATAAAGGAATTTTTCAAAGACTTCATGATAAATTCTTCCACTGCATGTAACTGAACCTCTGTGATGCATTCAAATAGTATGTTCACACAGACAATCTCATTCAAACAATAACACTTTTTCAGAAATAATTTCAATGAGCGCAGAAACTTACCACTAGGGCCTTTGAAAAACCTTATTTCTGCTTTAGAATATGACACAAATTGGTCAACAACAACTTTAGTCATAAATTTTCCGAGAAGGCGGTCAATCTAATGACATACCCCACGAGTGATCTTATTATCAAATTTCTCTACTTGTTGGATCAATTAAGGATTTCACTCAGTGTCTGCGTTGTCTTTTATACAGTGATGGAATTTAGCTAAGCACAACAACCACTCCTATAGTCCATGCATAAAGGAACATAAGAAAATTTCATTCACTTCGGTATAAATATACTTCTGTACCCATTGTTTGTTAAACAATTTAGTGCTTTTATTCTCTTGCAGCACAAATTCAAGGATCTTTCTATCCAACCAGTCTTGTAATTCATTGCGTGACAAATGAAATAACATCAAATCTCCCTAAAAATGATGATCTTGGTCCCGAAAATGGAATCATTTGTTGGCTTCAGGGGTCGTGACCCAGGTTCAAATTTTATGGATAAACCAACAAACCCTCCAACTATTGGCTCTCCCGGCAATGATCTGCTTGTGCAGACCAAAGCCTCACCCGAAGCACTATAGGGGGGTGCTGGAACTAGGTTTCCACACCTTGAGAGAGAATTTAATGAAGTGGTCCTTGGAAAAATCCTGAGTGATCTTCTACAAATGTGTGAAATGATTTTATAATAGAATTATATAGCATGCACAGTCATCAATAGAATACTACAAAAATAATGTCTTGTCAAGCACAGATAACAAATTAGAACAAGATATCGATCTTAATCCACTTAATACTTAAAATATATCAAATACCCATGCATAATAATATCAAATAGATTTTCGCATCCATCAGTAAGTAAATATTTATTGCGATCTTAATCAAAGAATAAACAATACACAAGATAGATGCATAACACAGAGAGATTCACCAAAATTGTATTGTTTTTCTATTAACTTTCAGATTTTTCAATACATCAATTGTATTTCCTTACAAAAACCTTACAAACCATTACGCGCACATAGCAAGCAGAGTTCACACACATCCAGGACTAGGTCTCTATGCACATAGCCAGCACGAGCCTTTCACCCAACCCAAAAACCCTTACATATGCGAATACTATCAGAACATCAATATCACATAACATATGTATTACTTAAGACTACTTAGCCTAGAGAAACTCTATCTATTTATAATGCACCTAGCATGCAGATACTATGATCTCAAACCATGGTTTGATGCCCACAGTTTACATTTAAGCTTAATTACATCCATAATTGGGGCTAAAATCCCTTTGAATTTCCTCTGCGTCACGTGCACATATAAACATACAAAAAAATATCTCTGGAACTTTTACCTCAAGGGACCTTGCTTCGATAGTTGTCTATTTATATGAGTGGATAACCTCTTCTGAACTTTGTGTACCTGCACTCATGGGAGGGCCCCTGGGGAGCTATAAGGTTTTTCTTTTATTTCTAGTTGAGTTTTCTCTTTTGTAGTTTAGTTATCACAGTAAATATAATTTCGCTTTGCAAATTTTGTTATATATTTTATAAATAGAATTGGCTTCAAAATTCCATTATCAATTTAATTTCTTCGTGTGAAGATCTACATGAATTTAATCTTGTTGTTAGAATGATAAATAAAATAATAAAATGGATCTATTATGCACATGTATATTTTGATTGATGGAAAGGAAGTAGAATCATTTTATTTTAAATTTTTCAATTAGAAGTTCAATTTATTTCAAGGTTTTATTTTCATTAAGTGTGTGATGGAGTATACTTTTTTTATTTTTTCAGTTTAAATAATAGTTTTTTTTTTCTGTCAAGTGTGAATTATATTTAATTTTATTTATGCGTTTTAAGATTAGTTTACTTTTCAATCAGGTGTGAAGATTTAATTTTTCAAAGTGTGATATTTATTTATGCACTTAAAATTATTTTTATCTTTTTGTCAGTGTGAAGTTTCCTTTTTTTCTTTTGCAAGAGTGACAATCTTTTACTTTAAGTTTCTTTGGTAAGGCATCTTCATAAAAATATCCTAATTCATTTTAAAATTACTAACATGATAAAGAATCCTAGCACAATGGGTGCACAAATACTTCTTTACAAGCCCTCATCAATCATTTATGAAGTAATTTAAGATCAATTAAATTACCAACAATACTGGTCAGAAAATTTGTTCTCACTTTGTATATGTAGGGCTATGAACCATCCTAGACTTTTTGATATTAATTTTGTTTAATACACCAGTGGTTACTACCCCTTAGATAATTGTAGTTTTTTAGTGAAAATTTTAATTCTTTATCAAAATACATAACAATATACAGAAAAATATGGTCCTAGTTCTTATCTAATTAATTAATTATTTATTTCATTTTGTAAAAAATCCTTTTTATGTAGGGACATAACAAGAATGAATGTTTCAAATTGTGTGCTTATTTTCCATCGTCTACAACCTTGTTTATATGTGGATAAAATTTTCCATTTCAATACCGAGTTTTTCAAACTAATTATTTTTTATTTAATATGAAATTACCGAGCGGACTGAATTCGAGACTTCCTCATTCTATTTCAGACTTCCTAAATGGATCTCACGACCATTTTCTGGTTTTTCGGTTAGTCTAACTTAATCCTTAATTATTGGTTTATCCTCACAATTTAAATCCATTCACAATGCTTTATTTTTCATGAAGAGTAATGAAATTTTGCAATTTTCACTTTTTCAACACAACCCACTCTTCAGGAAAAAATTGGTAGCTAAATACATCATAAACAAATTCACATTTGGAAGAAAATTAATATACAACAGCAAGCACATCAATAAGAGAGAACAAATCATTAATACTTATTTTTTCTTTTAAATTCTTAGATCAACCAAAAATTTACTCAGAAAATAGTGCTCCTCCCAACCAATGAGTACAGTATCACATAAGAGAACCACCTACGAGTCAGTTTCATCTCTAAATAATTATTTTATCAGTGACTATAACGAGTCTAACTCTAGACATTCCCTGATCCCACCAAGTCTAGTCTCATGGCTAAACTGAGAACACATGCCTTAGTTGGATTCCACTGGCCAACCATCTCAAGAAACCTTTCTTGACAGTGTCCTACCTACATTTAACGACTTCCTATTGCAAGTTCAGAAACTTACGACTTGATTCTGCTCAATTGGACTTCCTCCCACAAAGCACCAAGTCTTCAAGGTTTCCTTAGGTTTTCTTCCCTATCACCCTCTTGGATCCATTGCTTCAACTGAGATTATTTATCTCTAAGGAGAGGAATAATTATCTTAAGTGTTTCTTAAATGAAACTCTCTCTTTAAATATTTTTCTCGTAATTTTATGGTTGTCCTTAGCTTGTATTATTTTTAAAAATAAATGTAATTAAATAAAATAAAAACTATGTTTTACCATCCCCTAGGCCTTTACCCAGCCCGCAATTTTTACCAAGTCATTTGTGATTAAATAAATAATTTAATTTTCATCTTCCAGGTAGCCTCTCCCAGATGAAGTGCTTCCACTACACTTAACGTAGGCGATCACTCATCTCTGCAACATGATTTCTTTTGTCCAGTAAAGAATACATAGAGGTATGGTGAGTAACGTTTCATCTGATTCCACCTACATTTTCCATCATTAAGGGTATCATTGGTTTCCATAAATTATTATTTAAGAAGCATATATACATATATAATTATTTCAAATGTTATCACAAATATCACCACTTGTTACTTATGTATTCAATAAGCTCTTCAACATACTTGATTGCTCTACAAGGTTAGCAACCTGCACTCAATAAATGGCATCATTATATTTCATCAAAAATAGTATTAATCCTTTTTACTTAGCTAATGGTTGTGTCAACTACCATGGAATCCATTATTGTCTTCTATTATAAATTCTATCTCATGGACTGTTTACATGGTAATAATATCGCAATAACCCTTTATTTCTATTTTTTAAAATGTTTATTTGGAATTATGGATTATAGCTAATGCATTATCATACTATTTAGAATTTCTATTTTCCATGATTTTATGTTACATATGCATTAATTATGCTTCAGATAGATCCTTAGACAAATTCCTTCTCTTCCTTTCTTTTTTTCTACTTATGCAAGTAGCTCATTTATGTCCATTTTAGATTCCTTGTTGTCTTCTTCCATCGTAACAACAAAATTTATCATTCCTTCAATTTTGACCTTCTGCCATGTTGCGTTACAGGTGAAAAATAAAACTTTCACGTAATTCGCTTATAATTTATCCATGAAATTTCTCTCGTTTTTATTTAACTCCTACGCAAGTATAATATAGTGTTTCCCTATATATATCAATTCTTAGAATTTATTTTACTTCATTCAATGAGTAGGATACTTTAATACACTTAACCTATAGGTTATGGGGAATTTGGAAAGAAAAAGAAATAAAAATTATTACCCTGATATCAGATTAACTATTAATTTCGCACTAGTCATACTTGTTATCATCATCATTCTTTCATTCACATTTTACTTTTAATTTTTAGGGGGAGTCCCTACTCTTTCAGTATGATGGCTTGCAAGTAAAAATATATGCTTTAGACAATGTCAATGTACAAAAGGTAACAATAACATGTTTTCCAAACACTAGGAAATCTACTGCGTCACACCATTTCCACAACAATTATTGCCTTTGTGCCTTGTTCACGTGGATCTGATTCCATCCACATTATTTATCCACTGGTATTTTCACATCAAAGTATTAATCATAATTTTATAATTTTTTTTTGTTTTTATTTCTTTCTTCTGTTCTTTCCCAATACAAATAAGACTTAAAAACTTAGGATAATATTAATTGAGCCACGATGATTACCTAGGAACACAACTGAGAATAGTATGGCATACTTAAAATGAAAGAAAGAAGACAAAAATTTCCCGTCACCAAATTTCGCAACAATATTTTGCTAACGTGCCTCACTTATAAGTTCCTCTTAACCCTCATATTGGTGTTTATGTACTTTTTTCTCTAACTATTAATTAAAGTGTCCAAGAAATCATTTTCCCTTCAATACATAAGCTTCATGTGGTTATCTTGACATGGTAATTGTAAGAAAAAAATCATTCTAGTCAATCACTTGACCAAACTTTGTTTTTGTCTATAGAAGTCATAGTTGAGGAACTTAATCGGGTAATATTAAATGGTATCATGCTCCCCATTCCATGTCGTAATTCTTCTATTAATGTGTTATCAAAATTTTTTAACTTTTCATTTTGTTAAAATTAAATTGCATATCCCTTCGTTATCTTACTCAGCCATCTATTCATTTCTAATCATTATTTTATTTTAACCCTCTATGCATTATTCAAGGCATGATAAAACAACAATCTCTTAGAATTACACATTTTTTTCCGTATGTATGCCTTTATAGACTTACAAGTCAAATTTCTGCGCGGATATGGGTCCCTTGTCCCACAAATAAAGGGGTATCATACACCAAATTGGTGTCTGGCTTGGCTGTGACTTTAAAATTGGATAATAATGATAATATATGTTGTCTTGTTCAACTTTAAAACATTATCCAATAATTTAAAAAAAAAGTATAAAACCAAGAAGGACCTAGTTAAGTGTTCCTATAATAATTTTTAGCTGTATCATTTGTTTTTAATATAGTTTCTCGCAGTTCCAATAAATTACCCATAGTATTTAGCATGCATTTACTTTTATTCATCGTTACATCAACCGATCTCAAATATTTTATATATCATTTCCATTTCAACTAATAGAAAATCCATTATCATTTTTCTTTTCAGTCACACTTAGTATTCTCAATTGTGGAGTGGTTACAAGATCGACCATTTAACAAGTCATTCTAGGATCAGTCGTCACAAGATACTTCATCCCTTTTCCTAGCCAAGGGGAAGGAATTTTCAACTCTATCTTAATTCCTTTCCAAGTTTTTAGAGTCATTGTACTCTTTATTAAATCTTCATGTTTCCAATATGATCTTACTCATTTATACTTACTAAATTTTGATATACTGCAGATATATTTTATGGATAACAACGACATTGTTCTAATGTGCTTTCACATAGGAATTAGGGAATAACCTAGACAAAATTACCGTGCTCCTTAAAGGTTCCAACATATTTTTTTCTTATTACTTCCGATACTAATTTCCTTCTATCATATCTGTCACAACTTATATCTACTTTGTCAGTTCCTCAGCCGGTATCTTATCATTTATTCAACTACCGCTCATGACCACTTAACCGTTAGAATCCCCTATGCTAATGGTTTGTGCCAACTACTCTACTATGGTAACCATTCTCTTTGTCGCCCCCTTTTAAAAATACTTTGTGGTGTAAAATTTCATTAATTCCTTTATGGGTTTGGATTGTATTTTCCATTAATAATAAAATATACACTAGCTAGTATCATTGCATTGGACATATTTATACCTAACCTACATTATTGACATATTTTTTTATCCTTTATTTTCATCATTATAAATATATTCCATATAAATCAAAATAATTCCAACCATTCCCACCAATCACCCACCATGGGCTGATAATTATACATATATATTTTTATCATGAGCATCCTACGTCCTCATTCAATTTGGACAAGAATTATCCATAAGTGTGCTCAACTCGCTTCCTTAGCTATATCAATATAACCTATATTTTGGTATATATATAACAATGGTTCTTTGTTTTCCTTTAATTTTAATGCATTCATCATGTTGAGTGTTTTTTTTTATAATGTTGCTATATCTATAGGTGCAATATCTCATAGATAACAATTAAATGTTACTTACTTGATGCTAGTAGTATTTTTAAATTATTTTTATACAAGTCTTTTCTTGACTAAAACTCTCATAAATATTGTTCTTTATGAATATCACTCTTATAAGCTAGGTAATGAAATGATCCTTATGTAAAAAAGAAAAAGAAAAAAAAGAAAAGAAATCATAACCACTAAAATATAGTCATTCTATAGATAACCCCAAACTTATCTGATGTTTCCATACTGTACATATATTATCTGTTTTCATCATATTATTTTTTGGTGCATAGACTTCCTTATCATTTCATAGTCATGATATTTTCATTATCTGATCAGTGACGGAATATGATTTTATTAGCTAGCATTCCTTGTTAATTAAACCTTTCATGCAATTGTTTGTTCTCCAAGGAACTTAATAGGTCGATATTTATAGATAAGGGTCGCCTCAACAATGAGTCAATTAATATTTTTACAATTGATACTTTTATCATTTAAATCAAGTATTGGAATCGCTTTAATGTACCATTCCAAGAAATCTCCTCTTTTCCTTATTCAGGTCACTGTGTTGAACCCTTCAGCTCTGGTACCACTTCTAACATCTCCCATTGTTCAAATAATTACCCCAATTAAAAAACTTACTTATTTCTTCTCATATGAATTTTGTTAAATACATATTTACTAGGTTCATTATTAATACTTTTATTACTTAGAGGGTATCCACACCTCCCTTGTTATTTTATGCAGGTTAAAGTGAATGTGCATCACACTCTTGGGAGATGATAATGAATATATGTTTACTTACTTAATTTTATCCTACAGTCATTTATGCCTTTTGGGTTAAAATAATTAAGATTTATGGAACCATGTCATTATTAATACATAGTCCCAGGTCTTTAGAGTTATGTTCTATCTACCGTACTTTCAAGCCCCTTTAAATTTATATTAGAGACAATGGTATAATATTATTCTGGATAAAAAATAACATGATTAGGAATTTAGCCAAAATTTTCTATAGTTCAAGCTGTATTCGAAAGGCGCTTACGATAGGGTACCTACTGACTTCTGTGTCAATAAACATCTAATGCAGAGGTGATTTATGGTTGAAATTCTCACCATAGAATGGGATTAGGGAATTCTTGAAGTAACTACCACTTTCCCCCTCCACACGGCACCTAGCTCATTCACATCCTCGCTTGCCGGAGAAACATAAATTTCAATTTGAAACCTCCGAAGAAACCACTAGCAATCTTTCCTCAAAAATTGATGGTATCATTTTCTTGATAAAAACTGAATTGAATAGAAAGGTAGCTCTCAGGTGAGTACTGCACCTGGAGACTGCACACCAAATGGAGAGTACACTCCACATTCATTAATGAAATTATACAACTATAAGTACATCACAAAGGAGTAGGAAGTTGTAAACAAGCTCCAACATCCTAGGAACTATTCCTAACTTAAGGAGCTACATTACAACAATGTAACCATTTCTCCATTAATACAAAATAACATTAATTAATTTCAACTCTCCCCCTTAATGGGGAAAGTATTTTCATGAATTCCTAACATCCCTCTAAACAATTAAAACTTAATTTTCCCAACAGGCTTAGTAAAAGTACCTGCCATATTGTCACAAATTTTACAATATTTAATAAATATTTCTTTTGACTAGACTTTTTCTCAAAAAAAGTGAAACTGAGTATCTATGTTTTTCATAGTCTTTTGAAATACTGGATTGTATGATATCTTGATGGTACTCTAGTTGTCAGATTTTATGATGGTTGCTTCTTTCTTCTTTTCTCCTACATCATGGAGAAGCCTTCTCAACTAGATAGCTTCACATGTAGCTACACACAATTCTTGGTACTCAGATTCAGTTGAAGATAACGCCAAAGTACTTTTCTTTTTACTGCTCCAAGCTATGACCTTGGATCCAATACTAAATGCATAACTTGTGATGGACCTTCAATCATCCAGATTACCTACCCAATTGGAGTTTGAAATGCCTGCTAGAATAACATTAGATGTGTCAGTGTATAAAATACCATAATCACTAGTACCATGAAGATACCTCAACCCACTTTTTGCTATTTTCCAATGAATTTCAATTGGATTAGACATGAAATGGCTCAGCACACAGACATAATATGCTAAGTCTTATCTAGTTGTAGTTAGAAATATCAAACTACCAACTAGTTGTCTATAAAAAGTGGCATCCACATCCTTAGAGCCATTTCCACTGCATAAATTTAGATTCTGCTACAAAGGTGTTGATGTTGTCTTACACTACTCCATCCTGAACCTTCTAAGAAGAATTCTGACATACTTCCCTTGAGTAAGAAAAGTTTTTCCAGAGTCTGTTCATACTTCTAGACCCAAGCAATAATGTAGACTTCCGAGATCTTTCATTTAAAAATCTTGTGACATATGCAATTTGATTTCTTTGATCAAAGCATCTGCATTACCTGTTATAATCATATCATCCACATATAAAGAGATAAATATAATCTTCCTCTTCTTATTATACATGGTATACAGATTTGGATCATTCATGCTCCTATGAAAACCATGATGTAAGAATAATGAAACAATCTTCTCATACCAAGGCCTGGGTGCTTATTTTAAACCATATAATTCCCTTTTCAACCTGCATACTAGATGTTCCTGCCCTTGTTTGACAAACCCTTCAGGTTGTACCAAATATATCTCTTCCTTTAAATCACCATTTAGAAATGCAGCCTTAACATATAGCTGGTGTAGCTTCCACTGATATTCTGTTGCTAATGAAATTAACATTATAATGGTATTCAATTTGGCTACAGGAGAAAAGGTTTCTTCAAAGTATATTCCCTCTTGCTGCAAATAACCCTTTGCTACCAATATAGCTTTAAACTTTTTCATATTCCATCTCCATTAACTTTAGGTTTGTAAAGCCACTTACAACTTAAGGGTGTTTTCCGTTTAGCAAGTTATAGTAGATCCCAAGTATGGCTTCTAATAAATTATTCTATTTCCTCATTCATTGTAGCCCTCCATTCATCATATTGACTTTCTTATTTATAGTTTGTGAGCTCTATAATATTTAAAATGTTTGACATTAAAGCATAGTCTTCCAATCTGGATGGTAATTGTGTCTGCCTACCTAATCTTCTTGGTACCTCAAATCTGTCTATTTCAGACCTCTGCGGGCTTTCCTTGTTGACTACATCACACATTTCTTCATATTTCTGCTCATGTTGCTGATTATCCTCACTTCTTTCTTCCATCAATAATGGAGTGTGCCATTCTTTATGATTGTCTTCCTTTCCTTCCTCAACCCGCCCACGAAATATAACATCTCGACTTGCAAATATTTTATGTTTCATGGGACTAAACAGCTTGTAGGCTTTAAACTCAGTGCAATACCCCACAAAGATACATTTCTTTGCCTTATGATCTAACATCTTGCCATCCTCTTTAGGTATGTGTGCAAATTATTTTGACCCAAAAACTCTTACAATACAAGGAAAAGACCCTCTAGCAGATGTTTTTGAGGAACCCCTTATAAAAATAGCCCGGAAATCCATTTTTAGTAGAGGTTACTAGAGGAGGTTGGTGGGCGGAGGTTTTGGCATATGTTTTTCTTCCAGTGCATTTATCATCCTAAACCACACTGGTGCATTCAACTAGAGAAAGCACTGATGCGTACAAAAAATTCACACATCAGGGCACTATGCGCTTGGTACAAACTCGTACGGTGTGTCTCATTACTGTAGTGCACCGGTGCTCTAAAATTATTTTACACGTGTGCATCCTAAAAACCCACGCCAAAACTGAAACAACCTGGTGCAGTTTTAAGAAACAACACCTGTCACACCTCCCCTTCACTTTCCCACACAAATTTTTTTTTTTTTTTTCAGTGTCCTATAAGAATAATTCCCATAGAATTGTTATATCATCACACTTAGATTCCTAGTTGTTTAATACACATTTCATTTCCACATACTTACTATACCCCAGTCAATATATACTAGCTTCCATCTCAATTGCAAGTTTAGTTACATCCCTGTACTACTCTTTTTATTTCAATTTTCACACTCCATTTTATTATTCTCAATATATTTAAATCAACCCTTAAGTACTTCTGAGAGCCTAACATTCATCTTGAGTTTATGGTACAATCGGTTTTCATACACTTGGGCCTACAATTACCCCCACCCTCTGGTGCTAATTCATATCGATATGTATGATCATCTACTCTTAGGTATATATTAGTCATTTGACTTCTTAGAACTTCAACATGTATATAGGTATCACACATACCTACTTAAATTTATTTTTTATATAATAATAACCCTATTGTACCTCTCCCTAATATAATAGGGTACCGTCCAACTCGGTATGTGTAATATCACTGTATTCTTCTTAAAAATATAACTACATTCTGTAAGGGGTTTTTCTCTTCGGACTTTGCAGCCCTACCATATCTTTCTAACTGAACTCTATGGTGATGCTTGACACTTATACTCTTATGCATCGTTTGCGAAATCAACTCAACGTGCTACCACCTCATTTCTAGTTTCGATGCCATTCAATTTGATTTGAGGATTTTGTACCTTGTCTTTATGGCTCGATTTCACACGTCGACACTTTGTAGTACTCTAGGTTTTTGTTATCAATTCCAGTTTACTTTTCTCTTGTTCTATGCTACTGGCCAAATCTGCCAATGTGATATGGAGTACTTCGCCCTTTATTGCTCATATCAATTCTAGTTGGATGGTACGCTGCATTAAAATTGAATATTAAGACTTAACCTTTTTGGATTCTTGTGGAATTATGAGACTTACTACCTTTCAGTGCTCGGAATTGGGCATCTCTAGCCACGTGTATGGTGGTGATTATCTGGGATTAGGGTTTCAAAGGCGTATAAAAATTTTGCGTTCAACATATGACTTCATTTTCGCTTATCGTATTGAGGGTTTTCCACAGAGCTGCTCCAGAGTTCGTTTTATCATTTTGTTCTCCTACTACGCCAGAGGAATCGTTCATATGTGTCACTCCTCACACCTCCTGGAGCTATGTAAGAACTATGACGTCGCACTCTTCAACCTAGGTAACGACTTTTAATGGATATCGTTCATCCAGTTCGACCTTCCAATCCTCCTATCTCTGCATTTTAATTATATCAGTATGTATATAAGTTCAGAGTTGGAGTTTACGATTAGGATAGATTAAAACTTAGTCAACCATTTTTTTTATATAGCTCTCCTTTTCTTTCACTTCAATTACAGTGCTTATCGGATGGTGTATATGAAATTTGAGTTTGCCTTAATGTCATGCTCACTCTCGCTTCGGTGAGTTACAGTAAGCGTTGATGACCTAGGCGTTCACGCGTATTTGGCTCCTTCAACGTGGTTTGGAGACGTTGCAAGGTTCCTCCGAGAAGGTATTTCCATCTCATTTCTTTCTGGTGACATAACATTTTCATTGCTATTTCTTCTGCATTTCTAAATTTCGATTTTTCTCAAGTGTTAATAGCCTGGTGTATTTGTTTGTTCCAGTGTCTACGTTGCCCAAGCTCCCTGAATACATTGTTAGGTAAGCTGTAAATGTTTGTTTTCGTTTTTGTGGTTTAACCTCCCGTTCAGGTTGTAATTATTATTCTTGTTTATTTTCCCTCACGTACTCTATCTCTTATTCGTTGCAGGTATATGACGACTATCGCACTCTCTGCTAACCATTTGTTTTATATGCGTTTAGATCGACTATTAATCTCGCTTCCCTCTTACTCACAGGTTGGTGCCTCGTACAAATTCCTCAGAGGGAACAATAATTTAGTTTACCCTATTTCAATTCCTTATCTCCTACCGGAGAATTTTGGATATCAGGGTTATAAGTTTGTAAGAATTTCTGAGTAATAACTTTGGTTGACTTTCTCCTCCGAGGGGAGAGAATCTATTTGTTTTCAATTCTGGAACCGACTTCACTATCATATAGATTTATATGTGTACATATATGTATATAACTCAGTTCGATGTCTGCTTTTCAGTGTGAATTTCGATGGAAACGTTATGTATAGTAATTTTAGTTCCTCTTCAATTAAAATATATATGGGTCATGTTCCAAAATTTTTGTTTATAATATTTAATTGCTAGAACTCTTCTTCCAGTATAGTATCGTCTGCTGATGTATAGAGTTTCCTGTTCAAAGAGAATATAGCTTTTGTTTTTGTTAATCCAATATAACTGAATGTATTCTATGGTTTGATTATCATGGCATAATATTCCCAGTTTCTTTCATCAGTCTATTAAGCCGGCCCTTCAGACCGGTTCACAAATTTCTGTTAATGGGTAGTTTGAATAATCCTGAGTAATATATTTTGTATGTAAACAGAATTGCACAGTAGTTCTATCATGTAACTGAGGGACTATCTTGTTACATATATCAATCAGATCTAACTTATTTTTTTCATAATGATTTGATTCTCATTCCTTTATGTACCACTCTGTAGAAAGTTTATTGCATGTCCTGGTAGTGTCTATATATACACAGTAATTTAATGGTCTGAAGTTTATCTTTCTTCTACTACCGGGATAGATATAATGATATAATTCACCCATTTTGGTCATGATAACTATAAGTGTGATCTGAAAATTCTCTTATAGTAAATCTTAGATATTTGTCTCATTTTTTATTTTTTTTACTGTGGACACTTACACAATTATTACTCATGACATTTTGACTGACAAAAATGGATGATTACATACTGAAATGTGTTTCTGTTCTACTTCCATTGTGCATGGTTGACATATTTACTATAGCCCTTATGTAAGGTTCAGCCAATTTATTTCTAACTCAACTTACAACTCATCTGATTCTACTTTTAGCCATTGTAACATGCATCTCATGCTACTTTTCACTATGTATACATGCTAGAATTGATTACTAAACCAGAAGCAGATTAAATTTGAATCATTAAATTTCTTTTGGGAAATATGTATTCTCAGATTTAAACCAGTTATGGTTTAGAGATTCTGATGAATTATTTCCCATACATGTGATTCCTACAACTGTACAGAATTTGAAGGCTAAAGCTGTTGAAGTTTCTGTTAAATGTATGGAATAGTATCACACACAGCATGCATATACAATACTTTCCATGCAACATAAAAATTTACATCTACAATTCATAACATAAGATTAAAACTAAACTGTGCATACCACTTAATTAGATGACCAACCCACCCAACCTTAGAATTCGTTTATCTTCAGAATTCACCCCCGAGCTAAGATCCCTCCTAGTATAGATCAACCCCTAATCTGTATAAGAGCAACTTATTTAAGCTATTATTCCCCAAACCCTGTTTCTAATTCTGCGTCCAGAATATTAGGATGCTTTTCTTCCTATTTGCCTAGGCTTCCCTATTTAGGGATTTTTTTTTTAAAGTTGTTTTATGCTTTTCCCCAGCTTTTCCAACTTTCTTTACCTCTTCCCAACTATTTTCCTCATCATTGGGGAATTTAGATTTTTCCTCAAAAATCTAAATTAGAAATAATTTCTTTCAATGATTTTTGAAACATTGTGGGGAAGTATTTGCCTTCATCCACCCTCATGGATTTAGCAAGTGATCTCAAATTTCTTCTTTTGGTCAATCTGCACAAAATCCTTCTCTTCATTTCCTCCAAATTAAATATTTAATTACATTCACAAAATACTTGTCCTTTGGGGTCCACTCCCCTTAGGATTAGAGTTCAAATGTCTAGTTTTAAAAACACATAAACTAAGGGTGTTACATATTCCCCCTCTAAAATCAAACACCGTCCTCGGTGTTTTTATTTAACTAATAAAGTTCATTTTTCAAACAAAAATGGATATCTTTCCATCATTTCAGCTTCTCTTTCCCAGGTAGCTTCTTCAGCAGTAAAGTGCTTCCAATGCACCTTTACTCTTGCTATTGTTCGATTTCTCAATTCAATTTCTTCCCGCTCCAATATTTGAAGCGGTTCTGGCAGAAACTCCCCTTCTCGTTCCACCTATTCAACATTCCAATCAACTATGTGAGAAGCATCATGTACATATCTCTTTAATAACGAAACATGAAACACATCATGGACTCTAACATGGGGTGGTAAGGCCAGCTTGTAAGCTACTGGTCCATCCCTTTCTAATACTTCAAAAGGACCACAATATCTAGGAGCTAGTTTTGCACAACTTCCAGCATAAAGTGTACTCTTTTTTGGTTTAATGCACAAATACACATGCTCTCCCAATTTAAATTCTCGGTGCACCCATTTCTTATCAGCATAGTTTTTCTAGCGATCTTGCACTGTCTTGATGTTTCTTTGTATCTGTTTAACAATTATTTCCATTTCTTGTAAAGCATCTGGTCCCAACATTAGTTTATCTTCTGGCTGGCTCCAGCTCAAAGGAGTAGGACATTTTCTTTCATACAGTGCCTCAAACAGACTCATTTTGATGGAGGATTGGTAGCTTTTGTTATAGGCAAATTCAGCTAAGTGCAGATAATCTTCCCACTTTGCTGGCCTATCCATCACATACATTCTCAGCATGTCCTCCAGAATTTGATTAGTTCTCTCCGTTTGACCATCTGTCTGAGGGTGGTAAGCAGTACTAAAATTCAACTTGGTACCCATCCCTCCAAATAGCCCTTTCCAAAAAGCTGTTGTAAACTTAGCATCTCGGTCAGACACAATCACCTTTGGAACTCCATGGAGTCTTACTACCTCCTTCAAGAACACATTTGCTACTTGAGCTATCCCAAAGGTAGATTTCACTAGTATGAAATGTTCAGCTTTTGTTAAAGTGTCCACTACCACCATCACCGAATCATGCTGGTATTTGGTTTTTGGTAATCCTGTTATGAAATCCATGGAAACTGTGTCCCATTTCCACTCTGCAATCGAGAAAGGGTTCAAAAGGCCAGCAGGATGTTGATGCTCAACTTTGACTAGTTGACATTCCATGCATCTAGTTAAATATTCTGCTACATCTTGCTTCATTCCTGGCCAAAACAACTTCTTTTTCAAAGCTGTTAACATTTTCTGATATCCTGGATGTCCTGCATATGGCTGTTTGTGATATTCATCTAAAATCTCCCTTTTTAGAGTTTCTATATTTGGAATATACAATCTATTTTTATAACAAACCAATCCTTTATCGTTTTGAGTGAAATCAACCATCTCCTTCTTCCGGATTTTCACTTGTATATTCTCATAATTGGGATCCTGGTCTGCTGCCTGTTTCACTAACTCTTCTAAATCAAACTGGGCACTACTTCCACTACTGCCTATAATTTGAAAAGCATTTCTACTTAAAGCATCAACAATTTTATTTTCTTTCCCTCTGATATATTTTATATCCATGTCAAATTCACTTATAAAAGACAACCATCTGGCCTGTCTCGCATTCAGATCAGTTTGGGAAAAGAAGTATTTAAGACTAATATGATCAGTCATCAATATAATTTTTTTTCTAAGGAGATAATGTCACCACATTTTCAAGGCATGAATAACAACAGCTAACTCCAAATCATAGGCACTATAGTTCTGTTCATGTATCTTCAGTTTCCTAGATTCATATGCAATAACCGCATTGTCCTGCAACAGAACTCCTCCCAACCCCTCTCTACATGCATCTATACATACCACAAATTCTTTATCTGGATCTGCAATTTTCAGTATAGGAGCTGTAGTGAGTTTCAGCTTCAATTGTTCAAAACTGTTTTGGCACTTTTCAATCCACTCAAATTTGGCACCCTTCCTTTGTAGGGAATTTATGGGATATCCTATGGGAGAAAATCTCTCCAAAAATCTGCGATAATAGACTGCAATTCCCATGAATGATATTACTACTGAAACATCAGTTGGTATAGGCCATTCTTTAATAGCTTTTATCTTGTCAGGATCAACAGCCAGCCCTTGTTCAGAAATAGTATGCCCCAAGTATTGAATCTTGTCTTTATAAAATTCACATTTACTGAACTTGGCATATAGCTGGTTTTATTTCTGTAAAACCCCCAATTCATGTGTTTGAATTTCAAAGTTAGACCTTTGAACTTTAATCCTCAGGGGAGTGGACCCCAAAGGATAAATATGTTGTGAATGTAATTAAATATTTAATTGAGGAAATGAATAAAATGATGTTGTGCAGATTGACCAAAATGAGATTTATGAGATCACTTGCTAAATCCATGAGGGTGGATGAAGAAAATATTTCCCCACAATCTTTCAAAAATCCTTGAAAGAAATTAATTCTAAATTTAGATTTTTGAGGAAAAATTTGGATTCCCCAATGATGAGGAAAGTAGTTGGGAAGAGGTAAAAAGCCGGAAAAGCTGGGAAAAGCATAAAACAGCTTTAAATAATCCCTAAAATGGGAAGCCTAGGCAAATAGGAAGAAAATCATCCTGAGATTCTGGACGCAGAATTAGAAACATGCTTTGGGGAACAATAGCTTAAATAAGCTGCTCCTAAACAGATAAGAGGTTGATCTGTTCTAGGAGATGATCTCAGCTCGGGGGTGAGTTCTGGGAGATAGAAGGACTCTAAGGTTGGGAGGTTGGTCAATTACATGAGTGGTATATCTCTAAAATTCTTGATGTGCTTACCTCATATAGTATGAATTGACTACATATAAAATTTGATTGTATATTAGAATTACAAATGCTACATTTAACAGAATTAATCATGAGGAATTCACCTTTATAATTCTGCATAGTTGTAGGAAATAAATCTGTGGAGTAGAATCCAACAGAATCTCTAAACCAGTGTTGGTTTAAATCTGAGGATACATAGTTCTCCACAGGAAAATTTGTGAATTAAATTTAATTTGCTTCTGATTTATAGAATGAGTTAATATATACATACATAGTAGAGAACTATATGAGAAATTTTGTACTGTATTTGAGAATAGTAGTATATGAACTGTCATCTAGACTGTGTATAAAAAGGAAAAGAAATTTTACAGACTACCTTCCAGGAACCAGTACACTAATATAATCACAGTAGCGAGTTATGTCTGCATATAAATAAGACATTCTACATCATAAGGAAGCCAATAACAAATTGCATGGGACTGTCCATTAATATTTAGTTTCCATGAAGTACACTCATAGTATGAATTAAAACCAATATGTGAAAGAAGGATAAATAAATAATTTAACATGCAGATTGTACAACAGTAGGCCATAAACATAATCTACTCCATTATGTGAACAAGATACAAGAAGGTATAGTGTCAGATTACAAACGAAAGTGTTTTCCAGACACAGATATATATATACATATTAGCACAGCACCTGTAGGTATTTACAAAGCCTAAAGAGATATGATGCTAATCAATTTACAATTACAATTTAATACTTATCTCAATACTGAAATTTTAGGAAGAGCATAGCTGACAATACTTGGAAATATTTAGTTCACTGTTATTATCCAATTACAATCCAGAGGAGTAGGGAAACATACACAAAATGCAATTGAGTACTAGCATAATGATGGTAAGGATAAATGAGACAGAATAATCACTGGAAGCTACAATAAAAGAATGGAATTATAAAATTATATGTAACCAAACTTACTGTGGAAGAGCACAGTTAAGCGGTCGAATAACATAATCCCTACGTGTAGGAATGTAATTCTAACCTATGAATGGCCTATAAGTATTATGGCAACAAAATACAACTGAGTTGGAATGCACGTAGCTGCAGAATAATGCCATAAATAAGTAAAAATCTGAACTCAAGCTAAAAGAGTAAAGTAATGCCTTGTTTCAGATACATAAGAATATCCATAAGCATAATTTATAATAGGAAACCGATAGAGTTATATATAAAAAAAAATTAACGATTACAAGTCCACTGTGGCATGAGGACAGTGTCATAATCGTAAACGTTTCTGAATTTGAAATAATGAACGAGTCAGGGTCGAAACCCAGAAAAAGTTTTAATAGCTAAAATTATACAACGACATCAATTAAAGTTATTAAGTGGTCGAAAATGTTCTAGAACGAGGTGAGGAGACCTGGTTCCTTCAAACCAACGTTCGACGAGTACCGACCTGGAAAGGATCAAAGAAATTTATGTTAGTGATGAAGGGAGCTACGACTTTCATGGGTCGAGCCAGAGAAGGATGTCGGTTGTCAATACCTGCAAGAGCCAAACACCCCAAAATGAGTACGATTTAAATGGAAAAGAACGCTATCAAAACAAAAATTTGTTAAACGAGGAACAAAAAATTACCTGAGGCTCGAGAAACTCTAAGCTCTCAAGGACCTGTCATATACATAGGGAAACGACATAATTAAGCACAAGATGGAGAGTGGGCGTTACCACAGAAATAAAATAGTTCGTATTTGTATAAACAAGCAGTAGGAATTCCTACCTATATAGGTCAAGAAAATAGTGAACCTAAGTGTTGAAATGAATCACATTCTTCTATCGCCATGCGAAGAACTCGGACAAAATTTCGCTGGGCTTAAGGGAGAAGACGATTATTTTTCCAAGACCATCAACAAAACGAAATGGTTCTGTCTAGTTCTGTAGAACGCATATAGGGAAATATAATAGCCAGAAACTTAAACCAAACGAATCCAATCACTTGACACAGCGTAATCTCAAAACACTGCAAAAATAAAAAAAATTTAAGTTAAGCATATATGAATCCATCTATATGGAGCAATGGGAAACAATCCCCATAAATCCAAATCTCAGTGACTAGTCGAAACAAAGACGCGTTACCGTAAACGAAAAAGGGAAAAACTATAACAAGCGATCAAAATAGAGAGTGCACTTCATAACCTTAGGAATTGGCATACATGTGTGGTTCAATGAAGTACTGAGATATGTAGAAGGAATGGATAGATGCACGCTTAGACCTCAATGGCGTCGGAATGCACTGTTACGAGACCAATCGAATGAGAATGAAGAGAAAAGGACCGAAAAAACCAATAACACTGAGATTTATATCCATGAAATGCTAATGCATCGTTTGATCCACATTGTCCACATGGCAAGATCACAAGGGTGAAGCCACGGATCAAAGAGTGGGATGCGTCATGTAAAATCAATACGTTCAGTGTTTAATGTGATTAGCAAGACCATAAATGTCACCACAGGCTAGCCGTGCCATAGAAATTGCAACCGCACCAAGGTAAGCTGGCGTGGGGAGTTCCAGAGTTCCGTGGAGCAAACCCACGTGACAGCCAAACAAATGAGACCCATTCAAAACTACACAACTACACCCAAAATCATATACAGGCTTACGTGGAGGATGAGCTTCACGTCTCAATTTATTTAAATCACATTCAAATCCATATGACGTGGATATCAGAGTAAATGAGTTTGAATTAATATAAATGCTGACAAGGATTCAACGAATGGCCATGAGTGCCTGTACGCACAGATAGCCATAAGAATAAATTAAATCAAACTATGATCCACACTTGGTAAATGAGAGGGAATAGGTGAATAATCTTCATTGTCTCATATAAGTTGATCGAATTATAACGAAAGGTTCATTACCCATGACCCAAGGTTCATTAATAAACAACTAAGGTGGTGAGACATAAAAATGGGATTTTGATAAACAAAACCATTGGGTGATAATTTAAATATAATGATGTTTGGTAGTACTAGTATTATTATATCCCATTTGGGGGTGGATATAGTTGAGATAAGAAAATGAATCATAATTAGGAAAACAATTTTGAATTGAGTAAACCAACATAAGTATAGTATCCTTCCAGAATTATAATTGAAAAGAGGAAGGCTTGAAAAAAAAAATTCGGTATAGTAAATGGGAGGTGTGACAAATGGTATCAGAGCCCAAGTTATAAAACTGGGCTGGTGACATTGTGCTCACTGTTGCTATATGTTCACTGTATAAATTGATATTGTGAAAAAATTATATTTTTATTTCCACTGATCTGTGTTGTGTAGTGTACAGTGGGGCTGGAATGGCAGAAGGTGGCTAAATTTATGTTGATCTGCGTGATGAGGATAATGCACCAGATCCAAATGCGTCCATGATGGCTATGTTGCGGGAATTGCAACAAGAGTTGGCTGAGATAAAAATCCAGAATGACAGATTGTCATTAGCCAGTGAGGAGCAGGAAAATCTCATCAGAGAATTAACTTTGTGGAACAGCCAAGAAGGCGAAGGTTCCGAAAAGAGAAAGACTCATGAGTTTGAAGATGAGGATGCAATAAGGCATCAATATAAACAAAAAAAGGAATTACAGGGGGAATTCCGAAAGATCAAACCTCCCTCCTATGATGGGGAGAAGGAGGAAGATGTTGAAGCCTGGTTGTTGAACATGATTAAGTACTTCCAGGTCTATGAATATGAAAGCAATCTGAAGGCCAGATTAGCTATCTACCAGCTACAAGGTAAGGCTACCTTGTGGTGGGAGAGACAAAAATGGTGCATGCCATTGATGAAAAGACAGTTACTTGGAAATATTTCCAGGTTAAGTTCAAAAATCGCTATCTAAATGAACGTTACTATGATGATAAAGCCAAGGAATTTCACGAACTTAGACTAGGACAACTCACAATTGATGATTTTGTTACTAAGTTTACAAATCTATTGAGATATGTACCCTACATAAGGGAAGAGAAGGCAACGGTACAAAGGTTTCTGAATTGTTTTTCTACTGTTTACAAAGAGAAAATTGAATTTGGTAACCCAAAAACAATGGACGAAGTGTTAGAAAAGCTAGATTGTGTTACCAACAGTTTAAAAGAAAAAATGAACATGGAAAAAGCTGTGTAAATAAAAGTGAATTCAAAGGGAAGAAGCATAAACCAGCCTATTTGAAGAATTTTGGCAGAGATCATCAGCGGAAAAAGTTCAATAAACCCAAAGAAAGTCAAAATTCTCAGTCCCAAGTGGCCTCAAAACAAATAGATGGAGACAATAAGAAGGAGGGTACAGTAAAAATGAGAGAACCCCTGAAATGTTGGGGATGTGGAGAACCCCATCTGTTGAGAGATTGTCCCCATCGAAACATTCATATGATCCTGAGAGATCGAGAAGCTACAACAGTAAATGACATAGCGAGAAATATACCAACTATCAGTGCAGCCTTGGAAAATCGGCAAGAAGAACATCAAGCTACCATGGTGGAAATGGAGGGTAAGATTTATGACCAGTCTGTTACAGTTTTAATTGATCCGGGTGCTTCTTTGAGTTACATTAGTCCAGAAATTGTAGGAAAATGTAATCTTAAACCTGAAAAATTTCAGCAGTCATGGTTGGTTCAGCTGGCCACTAGAACTAAGAGAAAGGTAACACATAAACTGCCCAGAACAACAATCAAATTAAATAATTTTCAAATAGAAGTAAATTTGAACATTCTGCCCTTAGGTTCTTATGACCTGCTGATAGGAATGGACTGGCTGGAAAAGAAGAAAGCCTTGATGAACTGCTTGGATAAGACTCTGCATTGTGTATATGAGGAAGGGAAACCTTTTATTCTCAAAGGAAAACCAAAACCTATATCTGTAAGACAAATATCAGCATTGCAATTAAAAAGAAAAGCTAGAAAAGGATATCAAGTTTATGCAGTACATGTGGAAGAAATAGAACATAAAACTGAAGAAAACCTGCTGAATGTATTACCAGTGATAAGGGAATTTAAAGAAGTTTTTCCAGATGAGATCCCTCATCTCCCCCCCAAAAGAGAGATTGATTTTTCAATCAATCTAGTGCTGGGAGCAGTACCTGTTTCCCGAGCCCCCTATCGAATGCGTCCTCCTGAGCTTATGGAACTAAAAATGAAATTGCAAGAACTGTTAGATAAATGGTATATCATACCGAGTGTGTCTCCTTGGGGAGCACTAGTGCTGTTCGTGAAAAAGAAAGATGGCACTTTTAGGATGTGCATTAATTATCGCCAACTGAACAAGTTGACCATTAAAAATAGATACCCTTTGCCTCAAATTGATGATATTTTTGATCAAGTGAGAGGAGCTTCAGTATTTTAGAAGATTGACTTAAGAATTGGTTATCACTAGCTCAGAATCAAGGAAGAAGACATCAGTAAAACAGCCTTTCGAACCTTGTATGGTCACTACGAATTTGTAGTCCTACCTTTTGGTTTGACAAATGCCCCTGCAAAATTTATGTGCCTAATGAACAGTGTGTTAAACAAGTACTTGGATAAATTTGTCCTTGTGTTCATAGATGATATCTTAGTCTACTCAAAAAGTGAGGAGGAACATAAAGAACACTTGAGGATAGTATTGCAAACTCTGAAGGAAAACCAGCTATATGCCAAATTTAGCAAATGTGAATTTTATAAAGATAAGATCCAATATTTGGGTCATATTATTTCTGAACAAGGCCTTGCTGTTGACCCTGAAAAGATAAAGGCTATAAGAGAATGGCCTGTACCAACTGATGTTTCAGAGTTAGATCATTTATGGGGATTGCAGGCTATTATCGCAGATTCGTGGAGAGATTTTCTGCCATAACATATCCCATAACATCATTGCAAAGGAAGGGTGTCAAGTTTGAATGGATGGAAAAATCCCAAAACAGTTTTGACCAATTAAAACTGAAACTTACTACAGCCCCCATACTGAAGATTGCAGATCCTGATAAAGAATTTGTCATATGTACAGATGCCTGTAGAGAGGGGTTAGGAGGAGTTCTCTTGCAGGAGAATTTAGTTATTGCATATGAATCTAGGAAGCTGAAGATACATTAACAGAATTATAGTGCCTACGAATTAGAATTAGCTGCTGTTATCCATGCTTTGAAAATGTGGCGACACTATCTCCTTGGGAAGAAATTTACATTAATGACTGATCATATTAGTCTCAAATATTTCTTTTCCCAAACTGATTTGAATGCAAGACAAGCTAGATGGCTGTCTCTTCTAAGTGAATTTGATATGGAAATAAAACATATCAGGGGAAAATAAAATAAAATTGCTGATGCATTGAGTAGAAATGCTTGTCAGCATATAAACAACATTGGAAGCAGTGCCCAGATCGAAGTAGAAGAGTTGGTGAGAAAGGCAGCAAACCAAGATCCAAATTATGAAACACTCTTGGTGAAACTACAGAAAAAGGAGAAAACTGATTTCACTCAAAACCAAAAAGGGCTGATCTGTTATAAAAACAGATTATATGTTCCAAATGTGGAGACCTTGAAAAAAGAGATTCTATATGAATATCACAAACAGGCATATCCAGGACATCCAAGATATCAGAAAATGTTAACAGCTTTGAAAAAGAAGTTTTTCTGGCCAGGAATGAAGAAAGATGTAGCAGAATATTTAACTAAATGTATGGAATGTCAACTAGTCAAACTTGAGCATCAGCATCCTGCTGGTCTTTTAAACCCCTTGCCAGTTGCAGAATGGAAATGGGACACATTTTCCATGGATTTTATAACAAGATTACCCAAAACCAAATACCAACATGATTCAGTAATGGTAGTAGTAGACACTTTAACCAAAGATGCCCATTTTATACCAGTGAAATCTACCTTTGGAACAACTCAAGTAGCGAATGTGTTCCTGAAGGAAGTAGTAAGACTCCATGGGGTTCCAATGGTAATTGTTTCTGACAGAGATGCTAAATTTACAGCAGCTTTTTGGAAAGGGCTATTTGGAGTGATGGGTACTAAATTGAGTTTTAGCACTGCTTACCACCCTCAGACAGATGGTCAAACGAAAAGAACTAATCAAATTTTGGAGGACATGCTGAGAATGTATGTGATGGATAGACCATCAAAGTGGGAAGATTACTTGCATTTAGCTGAATTTTCCTATAATAACAGCTACCAATCCTCCATCAAAATGAGTCCATTTGAAGCACTCTATGGGAGAAAATGTCGTACTCCCTTGAGCTGGAGTCAACCAGAGGATAAAATGATGTTAGGGCCAGATGCTTTACAAGAGATGGAAATAATTGTCAAACAGATACAAAGAAATATCAAGACAACACAAGATCGTCAGAAAAATTATGCTGATAAGAAGAGAGTGCACCGAGAATTTAAAGTGGGAGAGCATGTGTACTTGCGTATTAAACCCAAAAAGAGCACATTTTATCTGGAAGTTGTGCAAAACTATCTCCTAGATACTGTGGTCCTTTTGAAGTATTGGAAAGGGTGGGACCAGTAGCTTACAAGCTGGCCTTACCACCCCATGTTAGAGTTCATGATGTGTTTCATGTTTCGTTATTAAAAAGATATGTGCATGATGCTTCTCACATAGTTGATTGGAATTTTGTACAGGTGGAACCAGAAGGGGAGTTTCTGCCAGAACCGCTTCAAATATTGGAGCGGGAAGAAATTGAATTGAGGATCCGAACGGTAGCAAGAGTAAAGATGCAGTGGAAGCACTTTACTGCTGAAGAAGCTACCTGGGAAAGAGAAGCTGAAATGATAGAAAAATATCCATTTTTATTTGCAAAATGAACTCTAGTAGTTGAATAAAGACATTGAGGATGGTGTTTATTTTCAGAGGGGGAATATGTAACACCCCCAATTCATGTGTTTGAATTTCAAAGTTAGACCTTTGAACTTTAATCCTAAGGGGAGTGGACCCCAAAGGATAAATATGTTGTGAATGTAATTAAATATTTAATTGAGGAAATGAATAAAATGATGTTGTGCAGATTGACCAAAATGAGATTTATGAGATCACTTGCTAAATCCTTGAGGATGGATGAAGCAAATATTTCCCCACAATATTTCAAAAATCCTTGAAAGAAATTAATTCTAAATTTAGATTTTTCAGGAAAAATATGAATTCCCCAATGATGAGGAAAGTAGTTGGGAAGAGGTAAAAAGCTAGAAAAGCTGGGAAAAGCATAAAAAAACTTTAATTAATCCCTAAAATGGGAAGCCTAGGCAAACAGGAAGAAAAGAATCCTGAGATTCTGGACGCATAATTAGAAACATGCTTTGGGGAACAATAGCTTAAATAAGCTGCTCCTAAACAGACTAGAGGTTGATCTGTTCTAGGAGATGATCTCAGCTCGGGGGTGAGTTCTAGGAGACAAAAGGACTCTAAGGTTGGGAGGTTGGTCAATTACATGAGTGGTATGTCTCTAAAATTCTTGATGTGTTTACCTCATATAGTATGAATTGACTACATTTAAAAGTTGATTGTATATTATAATTACAAATGCTACATTTAACAGAATTAATCATGAGGAATTCACCTTTATAACTATGCATAGTTGTAGGAAATAAATCTGTGGAGTAGAATCCAACAGAATCTCTAAACCAGTGTTGGTTTAAATCTGACGATACATAGTTCTCCACAGGAAAATTTGTGAATTAAATTTAATTTGCTTCTGATTTATAGAATGAGTTAATATATACATACATAGTAGAGAAATATATGAGAAATTTTGTACTGTGTTTGAGAATAGTAGTATATGAACTGTCATCTAGACTGTGTATAAAAATGAAAAGAAAAATTTTACAGACTACCTTCCAGGAACCAGTACACTAATAGAATCACAGTAGCCAGTTATGTCTGCATATAAATAAGACATTCTACATCATAAGGAAGCCAATAAAAAATTGCATGGGACTGTCCATTAATATTTAGCTTCCATGAACTACAGTCATAGTATGAGTTAAAACCAATATGTGAAAGAAGGATAAATAAATAATTTAACATGCAGATTGTACAACAGTAGGCCATAAACATAATCTACTCCATTATGTGAACAAGATACAAGAAGGTATAGTGTCAGATTACAAACGAAATTGTTTTCCAGACACAGATATATATATACATATTAGCACAGCACTTGTAGGTATTTACAAAGCCTAAAGAGATATGATGCTAATCAATTTACAATTACAATTTAATACTTATCTCAATAATGAAATTCTGGGAAGAGCATAGCTGACAATACTTGGAAATATTTAGTTCACTGTTATTATCCAATTACAATCCAGAGGAGTAGGGAAACATAAACAAAACACAATTTAGTACTAGCATAATGATGGTAAGGATAAATAAGACAAAATAATCACTGGAAGCTACAATAAAAGAATGGAGTTATAAAATTATATGCAACCAAACTTACTCTGGCAGAGCACAGTTAAGCAGTCGAATAACATAATCCCTACGTACAGGAATGTAATTCTAACCTATGAATGGCCTATAAGTATTATGGCAACAAAATACAACTGAGTTGTAATGCACGTAGCTGCAAAATAATGCCATAAATAAGTAAAAATCTGAACTCAAGCTAAAAGAGTAAAGTAATGCCTTGTTGCCGATACATAAGAATAGCCATAAGCACAATTTATAATAGGAAACTGATAGAGTTATATAATTTTTTTTTTTAACAATTACAAGTCCACTGTGGCATGAGTACAGTGTCATAATCGCAAACGTTTCCAAATTTGAGATAATGAACGAGTCAGGGTAGAAACCCAGAAAAAGTTTTAATAGCTAAAATTATACAACGACATCAATTAAAGTTATTAAGCGGTCAAAAATGTTCTAGAACAAGGTGAGGAGAACTGGTTCCTTCAAACCAGCATTTGACGAGTATCGACCTGGAAAGGATCAAATAAATTTATGTTAGTGCTGATGGGAGCTACGACTTTCGTGGGTCAAGAGAGAGAAGGAAGTCGGTTGTCAATACCTGCAAGAGCCAAAAACCCCAAAATGAGTATGATTTAAACGGAAAAGAACACTATCAAAACAAAAATTTGTTAAACGAGGAACAAAAAATTACCTGGGGCTCGAGAAAATCTAAGCTATCAATGACCTGTCATATACATAGGGAAACGAAATAATTAAGCACAAGATGGAGAGCGGGCGTTACCACAGAAATAAAATAGTTCGTATTTGTATAAACAAGCAGTAAGAATTCCTACCTATACAGGTCAAGAAAATAGTGAACCCGAGTGTTGAAATGAATCACATTCTTCTATCGCCATGCGAAGAACTCAGACAAACTTTTGTTGGGCTTAAGGGAGAAGACGAGTATTTTTCCAGGACCATCAACACAATGCAATGGTTCTGTCTAGTTTTGGAGAACGCATATAGGGAAATATAATAACCAGAAACTTAAACCGAACGAATCCAATCACTTGACGCAGCGTAATCTCAAAACACTGCAAAAAGAAAAAAAAAATTAAGTTAAGCAGATATGAATCTATCTGTATGGAGCAATGGGAAACAATCCCCATAAATCCAAATCTCAGTGACTAGTCGAAACAAAGACGCGTTACCCTAAACAAAAAAGGGAAAAACTATAACAAGCGATCAAAATAGAGAGTGCACTTCATAACCTCAGGAATTGGCATACTTGCGTGGTTCAATGAAGTACTGAGATACGTAGAAGGAATGGATAGATGCACGCTTAGACCTCAATGGCATCGGAATGCACTATTACGAGACCAATCGAACGAGAATGAAGAGAAAAGAACCAACAAAACCAATAACACTAAGATTTATATCCATGAAACCCTAATGCATCGTTTGATCCACATCATCCACATGGCAAGATCACAAGGGTGAAGCCACGGATCAAAGAGTGGGATGCGTCATGTACAATCAATACGTTCAGCGTTTAATGTGATTAGCAAGACCATAAATGTCACCACAGGCTGGCCATGCCATAGAGATTGCAACCGCACCAAGGTAAGCTGGTGTGGGGAGTTCTAGAGTTGCGTGGAGAAAACCCACGTGACCGCCAAACAAATGAAACCCATTCAAAACTACACAACTACACCCAAAATCATATACAGGCTTACGTGGAGGATGAGCTTCACGTCTCAATTTATTTAAATCACATTCAAATCTAGATGACGTGGATATCAGAGTAAATGAATTTGAATTAATATAAATGCTGACAATGATTCAACAAATGGCCATGAGTGCCTGTACGCACAGATAGCCATACGAATAAATTAAATCAAACTATGATCCACACTTGGTAAATGAGCGGGAATAGGTGAATAATCTTCATTGTCTCATATAAGTCGATCAAATTATAACGAAAGGTTCATTACCCATGACCCAAGGTTCATTAATAAACAACTAAGGTGGTGAGACATAAAAGTGGGATTTTGATAAACAAAACTGTTGGGTGATAATTTAAATATAATGATGTTTGGTAGTACTAATATTATTACATCCCATTTGGGGGTGGATATACTTGAGATAATAAAATGAATCATAATTAGGAAAACAACTTTGAATTGAGTAAACCAACATAAGTATAGTATCCTTCCAGAATTATAATTGAAAAGAGGAAGGCTTGAAAAAAAAAATTTGGTATAGTAAATGGGAGGTGTGACACTTTCAAAGTTTGCAGTACCATCCTCAAGTGCTCTTGATGTTCCTCCTCATTTCTTGAGTAGACTAAAATATCATCTATGAACACAAGGAAAAAATTATCCAAGTACCTATTTAACACACTGTTCATTAAGCACATAAATGTGGCAGGGGCATTTGTGAAGCCAAAAGGTAGGACTACAAATTCGTAGTGACCATACCTGGTTCGAAACGCTGTTTTCCTGATGTATTATTCTTTAATTCTAAGCTGGTGATAACCCGTCCTTAGGTCAATTTTCGAAAAAACTGAAGCCCCTCTAACCTGGTCGAACAGATCATCAATTCAGGGTAAGGGGTATCTGTTTTTAATGGTCAGCTTATTCAGTTGACGATAATCAATGCACATCCTAAACATTCCATCTTTCTTTTTCACAAAAAGCATCGGGGCTCCCCAAGGAGACACACTCAGTCTGATGTAACCTTTGTCCAACAACTATTGCAATGGCATTTTCAATTCTATGAGTTCAGGGGGACTCATTCGATAAGGGGCTCGAGAGACAGGTGTTGCTCCCGGCACCAGATCGATTGAGAAGTCAATTTCTCTTTTGGGGGGAAGATGAGGGATTTCTTCTGGAAAAAACTTCTTTAAACTCCCTTACTACTGGCAATGCATCCAGCAGATTTTCTTCAGTTTTCTGTTCCATTCCTTCTACATGTACTGCATAAACTTGGTATCCTTTTCTAGCTGTTCGTTTTAACTGCAGGGCTTATATTTGTCTTACAGAGACAGGTTTTTGTTTTCCTTTAAGAAAAAAATGTTTCCCTTCCTCATCCATAAAATGCAAGGTCTTATCCCAGCAGTTTATCAGGGCTTTCTTCTTTTCCATCCAGTCCATTCCTATCAGCAAGTCATATGAACCTAAAGGCAGAATGTTCAGGTTTACTTGTGTTTGAAAATCATTTAATTTCATTGCGGTTATGGGCAATTTATGTGTTACTTTCCTCTTGGTTCCCGTAGCTAGTTGAACCAACCATGACTGCTGAAATTTTTCAGGTTTAAGATTACATTTTTCTACAATTTTTGGACTAATGTAACTCAAAGAAGCACCTGGATCAGTCAAAACAGTGACAGATTGGCCAGAAATCTTACCCTCCATTTCGACCATGGTAGCTTGATTGTGTTCTTGTCGATTTTCCAAGGCTGCACTGATGGTAGGTATATTTCTTGCTATATCATTTACTGTTGTAGCTTCTCGATCTCTCATGATCATCTAAATGTTTTGATGAGGACAATCCCTCAGGAGATGGGGTTCTCCACAACCCCAACATTTCAAGGGTTCCTTCATTTTGATTGTCCCTTCCTTTTTACTGTCTCCCTCTATTTGTTTTGAAGCCACTTGAGATTGAGCAGTTTGACTTTCTTTGGGTTTATTGAATTTTTTCCGCTGATGATCTCTACCAAAATTCTTCAAATAGGCTAGTTTTTGTTTCTTCCCTTTGAATTCACTCTTATTGACCCAGTTTTTTCCATGTTCAGTTTTGATTTTGAACTGTTGGTAGCACAATCTTGCTTTTCTAATAGCTTTGTCCATTGTTTTTGGGTTATCAAACTCGATCTTCTCTTTGTATACAACAGGCAAACAGTTCAGAAACCTTTGTAGCTTTGCCTTTTCTTCCCTTATGTAGGGTACACATCTCAACAGATTGGTAAACTTAGTAACAAACTCATCAATAGTGAGTTGTCCCAGTCTAAGTTCGTGAAATTCCTTGGCTTTATCATCATAGTAGCGTTCATTCAGGTAGCAGTTTTTGAACTTAACTTGGAAATCCTCCCAAGTAACTGTCATTTCATCGATTGCATGGACCATTTTCGTCTCCTCCCACCACAAGGTAGCCTTACCTTGTAGTTGGTAGACAACTAATCTGGCCTTTAGATTGCTTTCATATTCATAAACCTAGAAGTACTTAATCATGTTCAACAACCAGACTTTAGCATCTTCCTCCTTCTCCCCATCATAGGAGGGAGGCTTGTTCTTTCAGAATTCCCCCTGTAATTCCTTTTTCAGTTTATACTGATACCTAACAGGATCATCATCCTCAGACTCATCAGTCTTCCTCTTTCCAGAACCCTCGCCTTCTTGGCTGTTCTGCGAAGTTAATTCTCTGATGAGCTTTTCCTGCTCCTCACTGGCTAATGACAATTTGTCATTCTGGCTTTTTATCTCAGCCAATTCTTGTTGCAACCTCTGCAACATAGCCATCATGGGTGCATTAGGATCTGGTGCACTATCCTCATCACGCAGATCAACATAAATTTCGTTTCCCTCTGCGATTTCAGCACCACTGTATAGTACACAACATAGATCAGTGGAAATAAAAAAAAAACATAATTTTTTTTTTCTACAGAAATCAATTTATACAGAGAACACACAGTCACAGTGAGCACAATGTCACTAGCCTAGTTTTATAACTTGGGCTCTGATACCATTTCTCACACCTCCCCTCCACTTTCCCACACAAATTTATTTATTTATTTATTTATTTATTTTTTTTTCAGTATCCTATAAGAATAATTCTCACAAAATTGTTATACCATCACACTTAAATTCCTAGCTGTTTAATACACATTTCATTTCCACATACTTACTATACCCCAGTCAATATATACTAGCTTCCATCTCAATTGCAAGTTTAGTTACATCCCTGTACTACTCTTTTTATTTCCATTTTCACACTCCATTTTATTATTCTCAATACATTTAAATCAACCCTTAAGTACTTCTGAGAGCCTCACATTCATCTTGAGTTTATTGTACAATCGGTTTTCATACACTTGGGCCTACAATTACCCCCACCCTCCGGTGCTAATTCATATCGATATGTATGATCATCTACTCTTAGGTATATATTAATCGTTTGACTCCTTAGAACTTCAACATGTATATAGGTATCACACATACCTACTTAACTATAATTTTTATATAATAACACCCCTATTGTACCTCTCCCTAATATAATAGGGTACCATCCAACTCGGTATGTGTAATATCACTGTATTTTTCTTAACAATATAACTACATTCTGTAAGGGGTTTTTCTCTTCGGACTTTGTAGCCCTACCATATCGTTCTAACTGAACTCTATGGTGGCACTTGACACTTATACTCTTATGCATCGTTCACGAAATCAACTTGACATGCTACCACCTCATTTCTAGTTTCGATGCCATTCAATTTGATTTGAGGATTTCGTACCTTGTCTTTATGGCTCGATTTCACACGTCGACACTTTGTAGTACTCTAGGGTTTTGTTATCAATTAAAGTTTACTTTTCTCTTGTTCTATGCTACTGGCCAAATCTGCCAACATGATATGGAGTACTTCGCCCTTTATTGCTCGTATCAATTCTAGTTGGATGGTACGCTGCATTAAAATTGAACATTAAGACTTAACCTTTTTGGATTCTTGTGGAATTACGAGACTTAATACCTTTCAGTGCTCGGAATTGGGCATCTCCAGCCATGTGTATGGTGGTGATTGTCTGGGATTAGGGTTTCAAAGGCGTATAAAACTTTTGCGTTCAAAATATGACTTCATTCTCACCTATCGTATTGAGGGTTTTCAACAGAGCTGCTCCAGAGTTTGTTTTATCATTTTGTTCTCCTACTACGCCAGAGGAATCATTCATATGTGTCGCTCCTCACACCTCCTGGAGCTATGTGAGAATTATGACGTCGCACTCTTCAACCTAGGGAACGAATTTTAATGGATATCGTTCATCCAGTTCGACCTTCCAATCCTCCTATCTCTGCGTTTTAATTATATCAGTATGTATATAAGTTCAAAGTTGGAGTTTATGATTAGGATAGATTAAAACTTAGTGAACCATTTTTTTTTATAAAACTCTCCTTTGCTTTCACTTCAATTACAGTGCTTATCGGATGGTGTATATGAAATTTGAGTTTGCCTTAATGTCATTTTCGCTCTCGCTTCGGTGAGTTACAATAAGCGTTGATGACCTGGGAGTTCACGCGTATTTGGCTCCCTCAACGTGGTTTGGAGACGTTGCAAGGTTCCTCCGAGAAGGTATTTCCATCTCATTGCTTTCCGGTGACATAACATTTCCATTGCTATTTCTTCTGCATTTCTAAATTTTGATTTTTCTCAAGTGTTAATAGCCTGGCGTATTTGTTTGTTCCAGTGTATCCGTTGCCCAAGCTCCCTGAATACATTGTCAGGTAAACTGTAAATGTTTTTTTTCGTTTTTGTGGTTTAACCTCCTGTTCAGGTTGTAATTATTATTCTTGTTTATTTTTCCTCATGTACTCTATCTCTTATTCGTTGCAGGTATATGACGACTATCACACTCTCTGCTAACCATTTGGCTTATATGCATTTAGATCGACTATTAATCCCGCTTCCCTCTTACTCACAGATTGGTGCCTCGTACAAATTCCTTAGAGGGAACAATAATTTAGTTTGCCCTATTTCAATTCCTTATCTCCTACCGAAGAATTTTGGATATCAGGGTTATAATTTTGTAATAATTTTTGAGTAATAACTTTGGTTGACTTTTTCCTCTAAGGGGAGAGAATATATTTGTTTTCAATTCTGGAACTGAATTCACTGTCATATAGATTTATATGTGTACATATATGTATATAACTCAGTTCTCTATCTGCTTTTCGATGGAAACGTTATGTATAGTAATTTTATTTCCTCGTCAATTAAAATATATATGAGTCGTGTTCCAAGATTTTTGTTTATAATATTTAATTGCTAGAACTCTTCTTCTAGTATAGTATCGTCTGTTGATGTATAGAGTTTCCTGTTCAAAGAGAATATAGATTATGTTGTTGTTAATCTAATATAACTGAATGCATTCTATGGTTTTATTCTCCTGGCATAATATTCCTAGTTTCTTTCATCAGTCTATTAAGCCGACCCTTCAGTCTGGTTCACAAATTTCTATTAATGGGTAGTTTGAATAATCCTGAGTAATATATTTTGTATGTAAACAGAATTACACAGTTGTTCTATGCATGTAACTGAGGAACTATCTTGTTACATATATCAATCATATGTAACTTATTTTTTTCATAATGATTTGATTCTCATTCCTTTATGTACCACTTTTTAGAAAGTTTATTGCATGTCCTGGTACTGTCTATATATATACAGCAATTTAATGGTTTGAGGTTTATCTTTCTTCTACTAACGGGATAGATATAATGATATAATTCACCCATTTTGGTCGTGATAACTATAAGTGTGATCTGAGAATTCTCTTATAGTAAATCTTGGATATTCGTCTCATTTTTAATTTACTGTGGACACTTACAAAATTATTTCTCATGACATTTTGACTGATAAAAATGGATGATTACATACTAAAATGTGTTTCTGTTCTACTTCCATTGTGCATGGCTGACATATTTACTATAGCCCTTATGTCAGGTTTAGCCAATTTATTTCTAACTCAACTTACAACTCATCTGATTCTACTTTTAGCCATTGTAAGATGCATCTCATGCTACTTTTCACTATGTATACATGCTAGAATTAATTACTAAACCAGAAGCAGATTAAAGTTAAATCATTAAATTTCTTTTGGGAGATATGTATTCTCATATTTAAACCAGTTATGGTTTAGAGATTCTGATGAATTCTTTCCCATACAGGTGATTCCTACAACTGTAAAAAATTTGAAGGTTAAAGCTGCTGAAGTTTCTATTAAATGTATGGAATAGTATCACACACAGCATGCATATACAATACTTTCCACGCAACATAAAAATTTACATCTACAATTCATAACATAAGATTAAAACTGAACTGTGCATACCACTTAATTAGATGACCAATCCACCCAACCTTAGAATTCATTTATCTTCAGAATTCACCCCCGAGCTGAGATCCCTCCTAGTATAGATCAACCTCTAATCTGTATAAGAGCAGCTTATTTATGCTGTTATTCCCCAAAGCCTGTTTCTAATTCTGCGTCTAGAATATCAGGATGCTTTTCTTCCTGTTTGCCTAGGCTTCCCTATTTAGGGATTTAATTTTTAAGTTGTTTTATGCTTTTCCCCATCTTTTCCAGCTTTCTTTACCTCTTCCCAACTATTTTCCTCATCATTGGGGAATTTAGATTTTTCCTCAAAAATCTAAATTAGAAATAATTTCTTTCAAGGATTTTTGAGAGATTGTGGGGAAGTATTTTCCTTCATCCATCCTCATGGATTTAGCAAGTGATCTCAAATTTCTTCTTTTGGTCAATCTGCACAAAATCCTTTTCTTCATTTCCTCCAAATTAAATATTTAATTACATTCACAAAATACTTGTCCTTTGGGGTCCACTCCCCGTAGAATTAGAGTTCAAATGTCTAGTTTTAAAAACACATAAACTAGGGTTGTTACAGCACCGGTGCACCTATAAAACCCGCGCAGCAGAATAGGGTTAGATAAAAAAAATTACATCCAAAAATCCACATTTTTCACTTTTTAGTGCTCCAGAACTCTCAAGCACTGGTGAAAATTTACCTTCTGTGAGGTGCCTTGCCATCAGTGCTTCCATTGCATGCACTGTTGCTATCCATTTCGAATTTTGCAAAATGGTGGGAAAATTTAGTTTCACAAATTCTACAGCTAATATTCATCCTCGACGGCCAGCTATGTAGGTATTTTTACTTTTTTTTCCATAATTAAATGTGTTAGTAGATTAGTTTTCCAAAATAGCTTAAAGTTCACATTATTTAAAAAAAAAAATCTCGTGTAGTGCACTCAAGCCATTTGGCTTGCACTAGTTCAAGGTGTTGCCTCTAAATTTACAGGCCATGCCACGACCGATGCTAATGGTATCTGCAGCAGTTTCGGGGTGGTACTGAAATGACGCACCATCATTTTTTAAATTTAAAAAAATTGTGGTACGATCGGTTACCCAGGCACACCGTTGACCATGTCGAATTGTGGGAATGCAGTGCGTTGATGGAAATATCCACCCCGCGGTGGGTAATTTTGTCAATGCACTGTCGCCCCCCCCACCCTGAACTTGACATAGTCAATGGTGCAGTCATGTAAACGTCTACACCATTGACTATGTAGTGATGTCAGGAGGGCTGTGCGCTTCCTAAACTATACGCCCTAGGGCATATAGTTTGGTCAGTGCATCACCCTCGTGACACTGGTACATATTCAACGATGCGGTTTGTTATACCACCACACCGTTGACCTTGTAACAATGCCAAGAGGGCAGTGCACTGAAAATTTTCAGGTGCATCGCCTCCTGTGTGTGACAAAAAAAGTCGAACCATTACCGGTGCATGCCTATTTTTTGTGGCGCACTGACTGTTTTTTTTTTTGGAAAAAAAATTATATATGTATATTCCTAAGTACATTTCTCATTTAATAAAAAAATTGTATTTAATATCTCAATCATTCATAAATTTCAAACAAGAGAATAGAGGGAACAATAGCAACAACAAGCAGACTAGTATAATATTGTTCACATGTGGGAAGAATGAGAGAGGGAGAGAGATACGTACCCTCACCCTATTACAGCAGCCACCCAAGTGCTCCTAAGGGAGATAGGCCTTCTCAAGTCTTACGAGGAGGCTACATCCCTAAAGGGCCATGGTGGGTTTTTGCGACAACTTATCCCCAGGTGGAATGCCTAGCTACAGGATTTTCAAGTTGGTCCTAACTAGTGGTACACACCCACTGAGGAGGAAATATTTTTCATTACTGGCCTACCGATGAGAGGGGTGTATTTTTCCTCTTTCCTAGAGGTCCCCATTGGCTATGCAATGGGGAGTTAGTTGGTGTAATCCTAGAGATACATTAGCGCGGATATAATGTCTCCTGTAGATTTTTAGGTCTTTGGAGGTTAGTTACATTATTTCTTCATTTGGTGGAGACGAGGTGAGGTGCCTCTCACTAATGATTTTGACCATTACACACCATACTAGTGACGTGAAACGCATTAGTTTCCTGTTTATATTTTATGTTAATTCTTTATTATAGGGGCCATGACTTATGAGGTGGTATGTCATTTTTTTGCGGAAGTTCTGTACAACTTTAGATAGATGTCATGTTTAGGAACAAGGGAGCGTGGATTTCCCTTTTTCTTCAAAGCTTTTTTTTTTGAGAGAGAGGTTTCCAAAGACGAGGCCTACTTTTGTTTGGAAGCCTCGTAGGTGAATGCTGCATGTATGGATGTAGATGTGGGGAGAAATGATGCCCAAGACAGCCAAGTTAGAGTTTTTTGTGAGGATATCACATGATGCGCTCGAGTTGCTAGCCAGAGTTGATGAGAATCCCTTCGTTCTGGTCCCCGGTCCATATGCTGGTTTCGATTAGTGAGGGTGTGGTAACATCCTCTTCACATATGATGAGCCTCCAGATGATAGAGGTAATATTATTGTTTTATTCAAATTTATTCTGACATGTTATTTAAATTGTTTTTATTAAATTGTTTAATGAATTTGTCTAATTCTTGTTGTGTACTTATATATATTTTGCAAAAATTGGGTAATTTGATGGAGATGAGATGCCCCCGCCACCAAATGATCCAGGTGTAGATATTGATGATGATTAAGAGATGGCAGATGTTGAGGATCAAGCCAGTGTAGACAGACCTAGTCCTCATGGTGTTTCAGTACAACCTTTTGCGAGGCATAGGCCTGACAATAGAATGAGGATGGAGTTGGGTGACCAACTATGTGCACTGTTTGTGGAGGTGGGACTCAGGCCTGCCACTATGAGAGAGATATAGGAAAATTATAGGTTTGTATAGATGTGGAGAGGCATGTCATGTGACATGTTCACCCTGATGTAGAATGTTGTAGGAGCTATCATCTTAGTTACGCGGTTGAGGAGGGCCCTTCGACATAGGCATGATCGAGAAGTAGTACATCAACAGTGGAGAAGCGACACATCATATGATGATCATGATAAGGGGAGTGATCATCATTGACCTCGCGTGATAAGCAGCCTGTAGCATCGACCAACATTCATGATCATGAACAGGCTGAACCATCCACGTCGAGCCATCATGATCAGCAGCCTGCATCATCCACTAGTACTCATGATCATGATCAGGCTAGACCATCCATGTCGAGTCATTAGGAGTAGCCGACAGTTGATCCTAATCAGCATTAGGCACCACCATATGAGCAGGCATGTGATGATCGATATCTATCTGAGCTTGTCGAGGTTGCACCATGGACTGAGCAAGCCTCGACTAGTACCTCTATTGATGATGTACCACCAGTCGATATTTGACATTTATATTACACTTGTATATTTTTTACAGTGTACAGTTATATATATATATATATGTATATGGTCCATGTATTTTATGTTCATGTTGCAGTTGTACTTAATTTACATGTTGGTGATCATCATGATGTGTATAATGTTAGGTCATGTTAGATATGCTCATTTATTGTGTAGATTGCAGATAGATGTGAATTTAATAGCAGTTATTTGACATGAGATTAAATTTGATGTTTGTTTTGTGATGATGTTATACAATGCTAATTGTGTTTTGTTAGATGATCATGATCACGATTATTAGATGATGTTAGAAAATTTGAATGTGTTTTTTAGTCAAATATGATGTTTGTAGGATGGTTATCATGATCGTGATGTTTATTTAATTTAATATTAAATCATGATATTTATTAAATATTATGACGTGATTGTAATTGAAATTTTCATTTTAATTGTATGTAAAATTGTAAAATTGTAATTGTGTTTGTAATTGTAATTTTCATTGTCATTGTATGTAAAATATTTGTAAAATTTTTAATTGTAATTGTATATATATACAATTTTAAAATTGTAATTGTAATTTTAATTGTATGTAAAATTCTAAAATTGTAATTGTATTTGTATGTAAAATATTTGTAAAATTTTAATTGTAATTTTAATATTTAATTTATTTTGAAATGATTGTAATTGTAATTGTACATATGTAAAATTGTAAAATTGCAATTGTATGTGAAATTGTAAAATTGTAATTGCAATTTTAATTTTAATTGTAATTGTAATTGTATGTAAAATATTTGTAAAATTTTAATTGTATTAATGTGAAATGATTGTAATTGTAAAACTGTAACTGTAATTGTAATTGTATGTAAAATATTTGTAAAATTTTAATTGTATTAATTTCAAATGATTGTAATTGTAAAATTGTAATTGTAATTGTATGTAAACTTCTAAAATTGTAATTGTAATGGTATATGTGTAAAATTGCAAAATTGTAATTGTAATTGTAAATTTTATGTAAAATTCTAAAATTGTAAATGTAATTGTATGTAAAAGTCCAAAATTGCAATTGCAATTGTACGTGAAATCGTAAAATTGTAATTTCAATTAAAATTCTAATTCTAATTCTAATTGTATGTAAAAGATTTGTAAATTTTTAATTGTATTAATATGAAATGATTGTAATTGTAAAATTGTAATTGTATGTAAAATTCTAAAACTATAATTGTAATTGTATTTGAAATTGTAAAATTTTAATTGTAATTGTAATTGTATGTAAAATATTTGTAAAATTTGAATTGTATTAATGTGAAATTATTTTATTAAAATTTTTAAATTTGTAAATTTGTAAAATTGTAAATAATTATGAAATAATAAATTTAGAATGATATGAATTTTTTTAACATAATAAAGTTTAGAAAATAATGCAAATAAGTACATGTACTTTAGAATTATCATTATTTTACTATGATCTTACATACAAAAAAAAAGAACTTTATCTAGTACACCATTGTTTTTGAGATCAACATAATTGCAAATTATCAAGTGAAATATTGATTTCAACATTAACACAATGAAAATTACCAATTAATTCAAAATACATATTATAATGTTTAAAAAAAAAAGAGTCTTATAAGTTATAAGGTAATTGAGTCATATTCTTTATAAAACCACATCGTAAAAAGTATAAATATTGATGAAATAACATATGTACCATATAACTCTAATTTCTCATGATCACCCTGATTATCTTCCAGCTCGCTTGGCATGATAACACTATTTTTCTAAAAAAATATGTTTTGATCTACGGTCATGTATCAATACAAAACACCAATCCCTATCTGACACGTCTACGTTAAAAAACACATGGTTGCAATGTTTGGGGAAAACATAGGGATCCTTAGCTTCATCCCACATCTTTCTAGAGTTGATACATATCAACATACTATCTTGATCTTCCTTTACATTATTCTGATCAAAGGTGTCCCACCACTTGCACCTAAAAGTAATACACTCGAAAGAAGATAAATCCACTTCAATGATCTCTTGTATCTTTCTGACGTAACCTAACGTCCCTCATACTAGGTTTTGATCACGATGGCTTGATCGACTAGATTGATCAAAATCTACTTCTACTCCACTGTCTTGTGCCATGTTTCCATCATCAACATTTTCTGTATGAAAATGGTGTCCATATGCCCACATAGATGGGAAAAAATGCACCTATAAAAAAGTTAAAAAATCATAGTGTCATGTGTCTTATAATAACCCAACAGTTAAAATATCAAATATAGATCTAATTACATTTGAAAGGTGAATTATTAAGTTTTAAATGTACATATAAACTAAATAGATTATTACCGAGTTCGTGCACGCAATCCCTACGTTCCGCACATCCTCTTCGACACGCAGGTAACGGTTAGTTGCACCATATTTCTCTCTGACTTGGTCAGCAACCCAACTGTTGGGGCATATTTTTGGCATATTTTCTTTCAAACGATCGGGATAAGGCACACTTATACCATTGAACTATATGAATTCTTTCCTGTCACTATCCCACTTCATCCTCTTTTGTTCGTACAATGCAACCCACAGTTGTGTCGCTTCGGAATTGTAAAGAATGAATTTATTGATTGCTTCAATTTCTGCATTCGTTGATGAAATCAGACCGACATTATATAGTACATAGAGATCGAAATGTACATTATATCGAAGTTCAACATGAATATTTATTTTGTGTAAATTTGAGAAATTATAAGTCGCTTACTCTTTATCAAGCGCTTTTTTCCATTCGTTTGGAGCATCTATACTTCTCTTTTGTCTTCATCCCTTTCATCGTCCCAAATCACTGCACCTGGTATTTTTTCAATCTGCTTGATGTACTCACTATCATAATATAAAGACTCATATGATATGTACCCATCTGCCATAGACCCCCCGATTTCTACCCTTTTTTGAACAAAACCTTTAAATTTCTTCATTTACCTATCTAAGAAGAACATCTAATGAAAAAAAACCACCCCAACTAATTCAACCTTGTCTACTAGGTGGATTAGAAGATGAACCTACAAGTCCATGAAAATTGTCGATATTTCCTTCTCAAACATACAAACAATCTCAACTATCTCTTGATGCCACTGTGGAATGCTAGCCACATGAATCTCGTTTGATGTGATCCAACATAAAAATGCAGATAATTTAGATATGACATGTCCTAGGTCTTGAGGAAATTCATGTTTCGCACACCCACGCACGAACAAAGGATAATGACACTTACAAAGTTATAAAAACGTGCAATAATATACAAAATTAGTTATGTTTTATGATCCCACCATAGGATAAAATTTATTAATATAAAAAATAATAAAATCATGCTTTTGACATATACGTACTCTTAGAAGATTCAAATGGTGAGGCGATTTCAACCCTGACAAATGGTCATCCACGGTGAAGGAGCGCTGTAGTGAAGACCCGTATGAAGATGGCACCCTCAAAGCCATTATAACTTCCTTTGCGAAATAAAGATATTATTTTTTTAAATCCATGGGACATCAACTTCTTTGAAATAACATGAATTAGATGGACCAACACCTGCCTTTGTCATACAAAATAGGACAGTTATTGGTATCCCTTTGTCTTTCAATTGGGACACTATGTCCATTACATTATACAAAATGTTCGATTTCATAGACAAATATTTCAAAAAATACAATGCCTTACTTTGATATCCAAACATAATGATCATCATTCTTTTCTTGAATTACTACCACTACTCGAGCTACTTCCATGACTTGGGTTATTTTGAGGAATTTTTTGTTCACGATGTTGATTGTTTTCTTCTTCTTCGCCTTCCATCTACAAACATAAAAATAAACTGTAATGAGTGTATATACATTGGCAAGAACTATGAAAATTGCAATATTAAATAATATACATCAATGTAAATCGAAAAGAAATGACGTACCATAGCAAAAATTGACTCATGAATTATACACATTATTTCAAAACCTAATTTCATGCCATCTTTCAAGTTTTCATTTTTTGGCGCAATTCCATACTTTGTTTCCTGAAAGTTTTATGCCCCATAACAAATCATATATTAAATATAAAATATTTTCTTTTTTCTATTAATTATAAATGGAGCTAATTAAAACAAGATCAATAGATGGCTACAAATTCCACAATTAATATTTGGTATGGCAACGTATACTCACAACCCATATTTAACCCAATGTCAATCGATTCGTGTGATGGTTCTTCATTGTATGTTAGCATGTGTTTGAAGACATTTGACAATGATTGTTGTAAAAAAACTTAAAATATACAAAAATTAAATCTATTTAAGTTGTTATAAGGAAGTAACAATTACTCACAAGCTTAGATATCAACCATTTTCTTCCTCTTCGTCTTGTTTTGTGTGCTAGGGTTCCATTTTCTTTTATTTCCTGCAAGAAAATACCTTAAAATCAATATTTAGTGCTAAATTGTTTATTTATTGTACCTAATGATTGAAAATTTCAATGATTACATATTACATTTGAAGCATGTTTTTATTGATATGGCTCCTCTTGTGATGCAATTTTGTCCATTTCTTTCCCATCTCCTTGTACAACTTTTTGGACATTCCTACTGGCATATTTCTGATATCAGCTTTTTCATCTTTTGAGATTTTCTTAATATTCCTGAAATGTAACATGACAATAAACTATTTAATTTTTATATTGATGTATGAAAAGTAAATATAACAAAATTGATATTTATAAATAATTCTAGAAAAAAATTTAAAGTAATATTACTTTTTCATTCCTTATTTTTTGCTGCTGTACGTTTTTGCTATTAAAAGTCTGACATGTGTCATTGACCAATTCTCTAGAAACTCTTCCTATAGTTTAGATAAAATTTGGTTCTTGGAATCATTGGATTTATTTTTTTATTGTAAGTGGAAAGAACTTCTATACATTCATTCCACTAGATCCCTCAAACTTTTGTAAAATCTTTGCCCCCTTCGTTAACATCTAGCACCCCTCTAGATGATCTAAGGAGCAATTAATTTTCATTTTCATGTTATATTCTTTTTTCTTTTCTTAGAACAACATTCATTTTCTGAGTTGTTGGTCCCTGTAGAACATTACAGATATGTGAATCAATAGATTGTTTGAAACATGTTATATAATAATTTTAAGTATATTATTAATCAAAATTAAAAAAATAAACTCATATTGGATCGATAGTAATTTTTCATTCACCTCATTCATCCTTTTGCAATTTTTCCATCAATATTTTACACTCTTCTGGTCCTAGATCAGAAATAATCTTATCAACCTTCATCATTTTGTGCATTGCCATGAAACATAGTAAACAATACATATTATTTAACCTTACATGTAGTTCAAAAATGATATTTTTTGTAAAGAATGTACAAAGAACTTGCCTTTTTTTCTTTCCTTGATATGTTATCAGTATTTTGTTACTTGATATCTTGTCATCCATTTCTTTATCAATATGAAACCTATACCATATCATTCATTAATATATTTTATAAATAATTCATCAACTTTTCAGGTAGAAAAAATAATAATCAAGAAACTGGTATTCTTTTCAATTCTGTATGCACCGATGTCGGTGTGTCGTGTTCTTATAAATGCGCCGCCAAAATAGCATAAAAAATTGTACGATGCTCTATGTCAACAAGGAGCACCAATGCATTATATGTTAACCATCGCATCGATTAACATAGAAAAAGTAATAATAATCGTCTAGTGTTAGCTTTTGTAGCATATGGTGTCATGGAGGGGGCGATGCAACCTCTTATTATAAACACTCCGTGCAAACAAGGTACCACCATGTGATGCTTTCTATCAAAAATGAGACCTTGTCGTTCTCCATATATATATATATATATTCTATTGCGTTCTCCATTGTCGTTGTGAAATGTAACGCCACTGATTAAATTTATGGATGATTAAAAATTATAATGAAGAGATGTGAAATCGGATGATATGGTATAACAAATTAATCCAAGCATCAGATTCAAATGCACTAGTAAAAATTTAATTTATACGAATAATGTTATAAGCTATGTGTCGTCTTTTGATGAATAATGAATTTTAAAAAATCACAATAATTATGATATGATATAACAAATTAATCCGAACATCACATTTTAATGCATTAATAAAAATTTAATTAATATGAATGCTTTCATAAGATATGTGTCGACTTTTGATGAATAATGAATTTTTAAAAATCACAATAATTGCACTGTCAAAGGTCGATGTTTCTAAAAAATAAAAAATGAACATCGGTGTGTGTCAATTATTGTACACTGGTGTGTTTGTATGATAAACACACTGGTGTGATTCTATGACCTATGGGCACCACACAAATACCGATACCAATGATAACTCTCGGTTTGTTTGTGCGATACTGTGCATCGATGCGTTTATGTGAAACTACTCACGAGTCCATTTGTACGATCTATGGGCACCACACAAATGCCAATATGAATTAGAAAAATTGGTGTGTTGTGTGATACTGTGCACAAGTGCGTTTCTATAATAATACGAACCCGTGCATTGATATGACCTATGGGCACCGCACAAATACCAATGCCAATTAGAATGATCCGGTGCGTTATGTCACCTACATTGCGATTTTAGACCTTTATGGCCCGGTGCATGCACCTTCGACCGCCCCGGGCTGACCTTTTAGATGACACACACCAGTGCATTGACACCTGGGTACGGCACCGATGAAAAAAACATTTGTAATAACCTTCGGCCACCTAGTTTTTGAAATTGTGTTGAAATTCCATTAGAAGCTCCACTAAACCTCTGTTACCGAAGACAAATGTTGTAGAATTTTTTTTGACAATTTTGGCCAATTTTATAACACTAAAAACCTCCTTTATGACCTCTGCTAGAGGGCCTTTTCCTTATAGTATTATATGGCTCACTGCTAGTTTAAATCCATAAAGTGCTTCAAATGGAGTCTTAAAGTTAAGACATTTAGTAGGACTCCTATTCTTTAAATAAATAATAGTGTTGATAGCTTGAGCCCAAAAACCATTTGATAGACCCTTACCTTGAAACATACTTCATGCGCACTCCACTAGAGTTTTGTTCTTTCCTTCTACAACTCCATTTTGTTGCAGAGTGTGTGGCATTGTGAACTGTGGAACAATCCCATGATATCTGAAAAAATTCATGAACTCACCCAACCTGTATTCTCCCCCTTGATCAGAGCAGAGAGGTTTTATGAATTTATATGTATGCTTCCCCACCAGAGTCTTAAATTCCTTAAAAAAATTTAAATTCCAACTCTTTTTTCTTAAAAAATATATCCAAGAGAACCTAGTGTAGTCGTCGGTAAACAGTAGAAAATAATATGCATCACCTAGCAACCTAGTCTGCATAGCTCCACATATGTCTTTATTCACCAGCTCTAGAATACATCTTTCCTTCCTATCAGGATGCAAAGGAAATTCTTCTCTATGCATTTTTCCTAATGCACATCCATCACGATCTAATTGAACACTATGGAAAGAAGGGAGTCCATCGACCATACCTTTTCTTTGAAGTAGAATGAGGTCTTGTAAGTTAAGGTGACCAAATCTCTAGCGCCAAAGATTTTCGGTTGTTAATCCTATTGAAACCGAAGCTTAGTGTGGCATGCTCTTAACATTCAATTTGTACAGGCTCCCCACATGCACTCCTAATGCAACTAGTTCCATCTTTTTTTCCTTTATGACACATTATGTCTTGTAGAATTCAACTTGTAGGTCTTGATCAGTTATCATTGATACAGAGATTAAGGTCTTCTTAATCTTGGGCACATATATCACATTCTCAATATGTCTGATGTTACCACTAAGCAACATTACCAAAATATCACCGTACCGTTTGATCTCATAGCCTTTTTCATCTCCTAGATAAATTTTAGATCCACAAGAGGTTTCCTCAAAAAAATCAAACCAATTTCTCTTACCTATCATATGTGAGGATGTGCCAGAATAAGCATACCATATATCATCCTCATCCTCCTCAAAAGTTGAAAGAGCACAACCAACTACAAATAGTCGAAGATCATGACTATGACCTTCATCAGAAAAATATCATGTGTGGTTACTCTATTTATTCCTGGCCTCATCTATTTGCCTCTTAAAGCAGAACATAGCCCGATGCCCATTTTTCCCCCAGTAAAAGAATTTAATGCCAGAAAAATTAATTGTAGACATACCTCTAAATGCTCTCTTTTTAAAAGTGCTTCCACCTTTCTGCTGTTGTTGTGATGGTTTCCCTTTGTACAGATTTTTCTTCACCATCAGCACAAGATCGACACTCTGAGGTATCAAATTTTTTCGCCACTATTCTTCTTGTAATAAAATTATTGTCAATTCTTCAAATGTAGGGGCTTTAGCTCGTGTTTCCAAGCCTGTGATGAACATCTAATATTCATGCTTCATTACGTTCAACATTATTGTGAATAGATCAGAATCAGACACCTTCTCCCTGGCGTCACCCAATCTTTCCTTCAGGTCTTTAACCCTTGCAATGAATCCAGCAGTGGATTTATTTTCCTCCACCCTCATTCAAAACAACTTGCCCTTCAGTGACAAGATGTGATTTGTATTTTGTGTTTGGTATAATTTATTGAGCATTTTCCAGATCTCAGTAGACGATTTTCCATCTCTGATATGTGGGATAATATTGTCTTTAACAGACATATTCAGTAATACTTTTTCCTTGTTATCCCATTCATCCCAGTCTTATATAAGTGTGTTTTTCCCTATTATAATATTCGGTTTCTGCTTATCACTTCTGACAATCGACGACACATTCGCTCCCTCAAGAAGTGTTTATAGCCTGAATTTCCAATTGGTATAATTGGACCCATCAAGTTTGCTAGAATAGTTGATATATGTTTATGTAAAGTTATTCATACTCGATTGATCGGATTGCTAATCTTCCGATTAATTCTAACCAATTGAATAATTACAAGCTACACTGAAAAAGGCTTAATACATAGCATAACCTAATCACAAATATGCCACCGATCTAGTATGATCTCTATGACTGCAACTCAGATCCAGCACAAACAAACAAATCCCATGTGCAGAACTAACAAAATATGTGCCTGCGACTCAGATCCACAAAAAACAGGAAAATCCCATGTGCAGAACCAACAAAATGATGTGTCTGTGACTCAGATCCACCACAGATGGGAAAATCCCATGTGCAGAACAAAAATATGGAGACAGTGCCCCTTTGTGCAGAAATTCACACCGGTAAAGAATTCTCTAAGTAAACCCCAATCGGCATGGGTATTGCCCAAAAAAACGTGTTGATTTCCCAAAGGCAAGCACTGATTGCATCGATCGGTGCGACTGTTGAGCAAAAAACAACACTGACCTGCCTTGTTCTTAGAAAAAAAATTCTGAGACCCTGTCAGGAACTGTGTTCCTCCTCTGAGTGAGGTGTTTGCTGCAGTCCACCTACTCCTTTGTAAGCATTGAAGCTCCTTTGTGTACTGTAGCCACAAAGGCTAAGTAGCCGTGAAGGCTCTGTAGGCAAGAGGTCTTTGTAGCCACTTAGGGCTTTGAAGGAAACCATGCTCACCAGTCTGAGCTCTGATACCATGATAAAAATTGAATTGACTAGAAAGTCAACTCTGAGGTGATTATTGCACCTGGAGACCGCACACAAAATGGAGAGTACACTCTACATTCATTAATCAAATGATACAACTATAAGTACATTAAAAAGGAGTAGGAAGTTGTAAACAAACTCTTATATCTGAGGAACTAATCCTAACTTAAGGAGCTATGTTACAACACTGTAACCATTTCTCCATTAGTTTTTTTTTTTTTTTATTTGTCGATCTTCTTTCCCCACCAAACTGAATTATCATTTAGAAATCCAACCTCGTTTTCTCCTCTTCAAACTTCCATGTTCTTTTAATAACCCTTATTCTCATTCCTATGCAAAAAACCTCTTATTGGCAATCAAATACTAGATGGGTTTCTATGCAATTTTAGTAATATGGGGGGTTTCCTTGGAGTTTTCTAGAGTTAGTCCAAAAGCCCACCAATTTTCTATAAAATATAGAATTGAATATAACTTATGGCCTCTCCACCTAAAAATATTTTGGATTTTCGTGACAATATGTTTTGAATGGTTTTTTTCCTAATTTGTTCATGGATAACGATTCTTTTTATTATGAATAAGGGTAGTAATTCGTGTTTGGTAAAAGTTAAAATTCAATGGAATCGCTATTTATATTTAAGGGTTTCATTCCTATATTATATAAATCAGTTGAAATCCTATACCTTATACATATACATATTTTTGATGCATTATACTTATAATTAGGGTTTCAAAGGAACCCTTCCACTTCTCGCGTCAATTCAACAGGTGTAGCCTTTTCTGTAACTTAAAAAAGGTGTTATACTTGATATCAATATAGTTCATTGATTTTAAGGCCCACAATACCCAATATTCAAAATAATTTTAGTTTGGTTCACTATTTTTATTTTTTTCATTTTTGTATTGAGAACTAATAAATTATGAGGGTTGTACTTCTTTTTTTAGTATATGCCCTCGCTGCCTATTGTAAACATGAATTTTTTCGTGTCAATTTTGTTTCCCACTTCCATTAAGATTATAAATGGTTCTTGTTTACCTTTATTTTCCTCAATTTATGGCCAGCAATTCAGTTTAATACCCATCACAAAATTTGTTCTCACTCTGTATATGTAGGGTTACAAAATCTCACGACCTTGTTAATCTTAGTTTTTTAGACTGAGTTGTCGGAAATTGTGGACATGTTTGGATGTTGATGTTTCAAGTCTAAAGAAAACCCAGGGTCACAACAAAGGTTGAGGAAGAGAAACAAAGAAAAAGAGTAATAAATATGAATGGTGAGGTAAATAAATAAATAAATGGTCAACAAAGAAGAAAGCCAAAAAAATATAATTAATTAATTAATTATATTATTTTTTGTCTTTTTTATGTTAATATATATATATATATATATATATATATATATATATATATATATATATATATATATATACTTTGTTGCAAATTGTAATATTTTAAAACTTAATATGGCACTCGAATTGAAATTTTAATCAATTTAATTATTTTAATAAATTTAATTTTATAGGAAAAATCCATATTTTACTTTTGATTTTTAGAGTTTATAATAATTAATGTCGAGATATTTAATTTATGATTAATTATTTTTATTTTGAAATTTAATTCAAATTCTAAATTTCTAAATAATTTTTAAATTTTAAATTTTATAAAATCGATTTTAAATTAAATTAATTTAATATTATAATTTATAAATGTATGGTCTAAGTAATTTCTATAACAAATCATTTTATATTTAATTTAACTTATAATTAATTTTTTTTAATTATTATTTTTCTTATTTAATGTAAATCCCAAGCTTTTTATTTTTATTTAGGAGGTTAATTATGATTAATTGGTTTTGTTTCTCTTAATATAATTTAATTTACATTTTTATCTTAATTTATTTTATATAATAAAATTTGAATTTTATTTAATTATAATATAATAATAATAATTTAATTTAATAAATAAAATTTTTATATTTTGATTTAAAATTTGTATTTATAATTTATTTAATGTTTTCTAGGAAACTATTATTAATTATACTTAGGGGAGATGTTGCAAGGGAGGAAAGCGAAGGGGTTAAAAACATAAGGGAATTCAAAGGCTGCAATTTTGTGAAAGAAGCGGTACCCAGCTCCTGCTAACCTCAATCCCATTATCTCTGTTGAGATTGTTGGGATGTTTTATGATCTCCACGGCCTCACTTACCTTCATTTTTAGTAATGATTCACTGAAGAGATTAACTCTATCACTTCAATGCATATGTGACGATTAGACATTGAAGAGTGTTCTGCAAGAGCTGAGGTCTTGCTTCTTCCATTCCTAATTTTGGTAATGTGCTCTTTGAGTCTAGTTTTAAAGGCTCACCAACATTGTAACATTTACCACAAGAACAATTGATTTTGCAAGCCCCCTTATGTTGTGGTGATGCAGCTTATATTTTAGGGATCTTATCCTATGATTGATGGTATTTAGTGTTAGGATATTTCAACACATACGAAACAGTTAAGAATAACTTAGTCTAGTGTAGAGTTAGGTAAAGTGTATTTCTTTACCATGTACATTTGTAACTTATAATTCGACGGTCATGATTTGTAGTGATCCAACAGCTCACTCTCTCCTTAGTATTAACGACACTTGATCTGTGGCTTAGCACCCAATTGGTCCATGATCTCTATTTAAAGAGCATGGAGGGTCATTTGTCCTGTAACAGTTTATGAGAGAAACATATGTAACTTTTCATTCTATATTAATAAATTTCCTGAAGTGGTCGCATTGGCTCAAGTCGTGGACTGTTTCCCTCTTCGAGGGATTTAACCACGTGATAATACTGTTGTACTGATTTGTGATCTTTTTATGAGCGATGACCTTTGATTTTTTATCTAAGAAACTTACCCTATAAATTCCTACATGGTATGAGAGCTATTTTGAGGGCTGCATCCGTTGTTGATCAAAATCTAAAGTTGGTTTTACTGCATGCGAATGCCATTTTGTAGATCTACCATTTCTAAATAATTTTAGGATTGGAGAACTACTCTGTTGCGTCTAGAGTGCCTATTAGAGTGAGAAACACCTTTCGTTTCATGCAAAAAGGTTTCCGGCTGCCCAAGTTATGATAGTTTAGATCTGGAGGTATAAAGTATCTATTTTGCAGTTATATTTGTTAATAGTTCTGCTTATTTCGGTTCCCTCTATTTATTTTTGGTTTTTAGGTTTTATTTCTTTTCTGGATCTATACCCTCTTCTTTGTGTATACGCTTTTCTCTGCACTGCATGCGATCTCAGAAAATCAGAAACAAGAAAAGGGATTTTTTTGCTACGTATGCTCTTTCCCCGCATTTTTGTGTGATCTTGAGAAATAAAAAATAGTGAAAAAATAGATATTTTTCGGTAAGGCTAACTGAAAATCTAACATTCTCCTGTAAGGAATTGCATTTCATTTTTTTTTCTTGGTTTTTGTGTCTTTTTGTGCAGGAAAAAGCACACACACTAAAGAGTAAAAACAAAACAAAAAAACAAAAAGCCCTTCCTCCTTTCAAACATTTATAGAATCCTTTTACTATCTCACTTGGTGGGAAGTTATTTTATGAGAATAGAGGTCTTGGGTTCAAGTCTCTTTCTCAAGCTTCTTTTGTAAAAGGTTTTTTTTTTTAAAAGGGCAGCATTTTTTTTTTAAGTTCAACTTCATCAACAAATTTCAAACCGCTCCAATAACTATTCGACATCTACTACTCAGTTTTTTCAAAAGGCATAAATTCTTCATTTGGAAGTCGTTTCTCGAGCCAGTGTTTTTTAAACAACCTAATTTTTCAAGATCGTTACATTGGAGCAGTTAGTTTCAGATTTTCTCGGCTTCAGTTGTTTTTAAAAATGGAAAGTACATGCCCTATTATTCTTACCAATTATTTCCAATGGCTACCTCACATGGTAGATCTACTTAGAAGTAGAGCTATTTATAGAATAACCACAGGGAAAGAAACTAAAACTTCCAATGATGATAAATTTGCTAAATGGGAAAATAAACAAGATTAAGCAGGAAGGTTGATAAGAATGTCCATTTCTCAAGATCTTCGATTTCATATCCTTGAAATTAACACCCCTGAAGAAGCCCTGAAAAAGCTCAATAATTTTTTTGTGGACTAGCTTGAAAATGACTTGCTTACTTTGGACCCCAATAATTTCTCCTCTATTGAAGATTTTTTGTCCAAATTCAAGACCCTTAGACTTCTTTTAGAATGTTGTAAAGTCAAAAAGGAAGATGGTAGCCTCATATATTTCATTCTTGATAAGCTTAGCCCTACATACTCTGTATTTTTTTCCACCTTCCATTCCACTAGAGAAGCCATCATTTCTTCAAGAACCACCTACAAGAACCCCTTTTTTGATGCCTTTTTCAATTCTTTGATAAGAGAACAAGAAAAACTCTTACACCTTGGTCTTATCTCTTCTAGAAACACTTCTAAGAAAGCCTTAGCAACCCAACAACAACCATATCAAACGAATCCCAAGAAGAATTATCCTAAAAAGTATGGTCTGAAACCAAACAAGGGTCCTAAGCAATTTCAGCCGCAAATTGAAAAAGAAACTCACCAAAATGATAAGGAAAATAAAAAAAAGGGAAGAAGATAGATAGAAATTGTAACTTTTGTAATCGTGATGGCCATATAGAGTCCAAATTTTTTAAGAAGATGGAAGCCTTAGAAGAAGCAATGAAGAATCACAACATATATTTGGAGCACTCTTCACCTTCATCTTCAGGAATAGCAATTTCTGCTTGTGGTTGTCAAGCATCAAGGTTTGGTTATATATTAAATGTATCTTCTTCTTCTCATTCTCATGAGTGGCTCACTGATTCTTGATCTTCTTACCACATGGCCAAAAATAAAGCCACGTTTTATTCTTTAAATGATTGTAACACCAAAAATATTTATCTTAGTGATGATAGATCTCTTAATGTTGTAGGATCTAGAACCATTCATCTAGATAATGGTCAGTTTAATGATGTACTATGTGTTCCTACCTTTTCATGCAACCTTCTATCTATTTATCAGATAACTCATTCAGGTGAAGGGAAAATAGTAGAATTCTCACCTCATCATGTTGTAATCAAGGAACTAAAATATCCTAGACATTTTTCAGCTACTGGCATTGCTGATGATTCCAAAAGGTTATATAAGTTTGACAACTTTGGGTCATCATGACTTCCGTTATTTTTTTTTTCTCATAATGATGTAGTGAGAAAACTTTGGCATGAGCGATTTGGTCACTTAAACTATCGCTCCCTTCAAACTCTATGTAAGGCAAATATGGTGACACGTCTTTCTATGGTATCTTTCCGAGATGGTGTTTGCTCCGGATGTGTACTCAGAAAGCATAATCAGGATAGTTTTGACAAATGTGCCTCTTAGCACGCTTTAGCCTCTTCGCAGCTTGTGCACAGTGATTTATGTGGTCCACTTCCTGTTGTTTCTTTCTCTGGTTGCATGTACTTCTTAACTTTCATTGATAATTTTTCCAAACGCACTTGGGTATACTTCTTAAAACTCAAGAGTGAATTTCTTAACATGTTCTTGGCCTTTAAGGCCTTTTTTGAGAAAGAATCTGGACATCCAATTCTCAGGTTAAGATAAGACAATCGAGGAGAATATGTTAACAACAAATTTATCAACTTTTTCACTGAGCATGGCATTCAATTGCAACATACTATTCCATATACGCCACAACAAATTGGTGTAGTTGAAAGGAAGAATCACACCTTAAAATAAAAGGCTATTTGTATGCTTCAATCTAAAGGACCTAGTGTCAATTTTTGGGCAAAAGCAATTAACTGTGCAAATTACATAGTAAATCAAACTCCTACTAAGGTTTTAGAAAATATAACTCCAGAAGAAGCTTGGAGCTCAATCAGAGCAGATGTAAGTCACTTTTGTACTTTTGGAAGTGATTCTTGGGCCCATAATCCACATGCGAAACATAAAGCCTTATAACGTAAGAGTGAAAAATGATTTTTTTTTGGATATTTTGAAGATGTCAAAGGATATAGACTTCTTCACCCAAAATCCAAAAATATGATAATTAGAAGAGATGTAAAACTTGATGGAAATATATTGGCCTATGAGCCTAGTTCGGCGAGTGTGCCACCTTTGGCCTACGAGCCTGATTTGGCATATGTGCCACCTCTCTCTCTCTCTTCTATTTTTAATAACATTCCTTCTAGTTCAGATGACGACAGCAGGGACGAAAATCCTCCTGCACCTCTTGAAATTATTCCTTTTACTCCACCGCTTCTGAGATGGGTCTGCTCTACTCGGGATGTAGTAGGTTCTCTTGCAGGTGACCCTGTAGATCGACGACATACGGGCCGAAACGTGAACCTGGGTTACGCTTTTGTGAGAATTGCGGGTTGAAATTTTCTTTCGGCAATAGTTCGGCCGAACATTTTATAGAGTTCGGCAGAACTATGAAATAGTTCGGCCGAACTTGTTTTTAAAGTTCGGCCGAAATCGTGATTCTGTTTAGATTGACGGCTTACTGACGGCGCAGACAAAAAAATTTTTTGCCGGAGATTGGAAAACCGGCAACTAAAGTTCGGCTGAACATTTAGTTCGGCCGAACTATTTTCTATAAATAAATCACCCGCAAAGTTATGTGGTTACCGTTTTTATTGTTCTCGTGTTTTCTCTGTCGCTGTCGCACCTCGTCACCATGCTGGTGTCCCTGTCGCTGTTTCTCCTCGTCACCGCAACTCCTCGTCGCCACACTGGTATTTGCCACGGTCGTGCTCTTCGGTCATCGGGTATTACGAATCTCATTCATTTATTCTTGATATATCCTTATGTATGTTTAGTCTTTTATCTAAATTGTTAGTCTCCTCATAATACTTATGAAATTTGGCCTAACTTTTCTAATATATTCCAATTTCTCTTTCTTTTAAATTGTTCCCATAGAAAATGGGAAAAATTATCAAACAAATATTAATTTTAATCTGAGAAATTAAGTTAAATGCTCCATTTCAATGGGGAAAATTTGAAAAATATGCCAATAGAATATTTTAGCCCATAGGTTTCCATTCACTTTATGTGTTACAGTTTATACTGTTTCTTTGTGGTGTCTTTTTGTTTCGCGCTGCAGTGTAGCTCTCTCTTTATGTCCAGTCATTAGACGTGGAAAATATGTTAATGCATTTTTGTATCTGTTTCCTTAAGTGTTGATTGGGACGTCATGTTTATGTCCAGTCATTGGACGTGGAAAATCTGTTAATGCATTTTTGTATCTGTTTCCTTAAGTGTTGATTGGGACGTCATGTTAAAAACCTTGTAAGACTATGCGTGTTGGGACCTTGTACAGAACGCAGTATCTAAAGGTAGAAGGGTTTTGAAAATTTTGAAGTGTTCTTTTGTGATTAGGATACTTTTATTTTCCTTTTGGGTTAAGGGATTTGTTGGGAAATACCGTTTATAGGAGGGGGGCCTATCTTGTGGGTTATTTTATTGTAGAACCTCGTCCTTCTTTGAGGATCATTTTAATGCTATGGTCTGAGGTGAAGTGGCTCCAACAAGAGCGAAGTTTTGAGGCTTAATTACAGCCCTAGGCCCTCATCAGAATATCTACCTTGGACACCTCTGAAATGCAACCTTTTTTATAACATACCTGAAACAAAGTCATTACATGTGCACAGCAGAACGTTTTTAATACTAGACCATTCGGCCTTCCTTGAAAAGGAGATAGGACTGGTTAGAATCTCTTCAAATCTACGGCCTATATTCTAACCTAAGTCTGCAACTCTCGGCCCTCTAGGGCACAGACCTAGAACACACACAGTGCAGCCTAATTGATGACTATTATCTACTGATTAGGAATTGAAAAATAACCACATTGATTGTCCTAATCTCTTTCTGAGGTCTATTACATATGCTACCTTTAATCTCTATTATATAGCATATAGGTCTCAAGTTTAGGTCATCAGAACTCTTGAAGTGGAAAGGTTTATTCTCATTATAGGGTTCATTACATCTACAGTCATGATACAGTAATTGATGTTTATGTTGGAAGACTATCTGTGTTGTGTAATACATTATCTGTTCTGTTCCTATGCTGTGTAATACATTATCTGTTCTTACTGAAAAAAAAGGTTTCCATTCACTTGATGTCCAATGCGGGTAATTTTTTCCTCCCTACAACTTTAAAAGCTACATAGCGCAAATAAGTAGAGACATTTCCTAAAACTTCAACGAAAGGCTATCTGAAGTTTATGTCACACTGTAGCATGTACATGCTCTATAGGTTGACCAAAATATGTCAATACAAAAGCCTTCCTATACTTCTATCTCTCTCGACATGCTACATATGCATAATTTTCAATTTGAGATGGTATTTTTCAGTGTATAATTAATCTTTGGTATAGGAAATGATAACATTATAGTTGTTGTATCAGAAAAATATTCTGATAATGCATGTTAAGGAAAATGGATTGAATTTCTATAAAAATGCGCTGCTCTAGCCTTTTCTTACTCTTCTCTTGTATTACTCTACTCTGCTCTAGCGTTTTCTTACTCTTCTCATATCTTACTCTACTTTGCTCTAGCGTTTTCTTACTCTTCTCATGTCTTACTCTGCTTTTCCCTTGTCTTACTTTTTCATTTATATACTTCTTGTTAATCTCTTTCTCACATATGTACGTTAGTTAGTTAGTCCTTGTACAACTCATAGTCAAAGTTAGACCTGACATGGGATCTCCTCCTAAAACTGCTAATGTTTAAATAGATCTAGGTTACAAGGATAGAGGGATAACCATAGAATAGAAGCATGTACACTATTCTATTTTTATATTTTTATGATGTTGTTTAGTGATTCCACTAATCTTAGAAATGTTAATATTTGAAGAAGATTTAGGCATTTTATAAAATTTTGATTTTAATTTGAAATATAAATATGCAATCACATTGTCTATACTTTTGAATCCTATTGACCAACCTTGTGGTCATTCATTGGACATATATATATATATATATATATATATATATATTTAATTTCAGAAATAAAACATATTATTTATCGGTAATTGGAATGAAATTACATCTTTCATGTGCAAAGAGAACTTCCCTGTAGTCCTACATTTTCCATAAAGTTGAAGGTCACCAAACAATTGCGGTCAATAATTTTTTGGTCCATTCCATACTCAAGTGTGAAAATCTCTAGCATTTCAAGTTTCTAGTCATCATAGCTATTAAGGAATGAAAAAGGACACTAGTATTGATATATTGCTTCCATTATATCATTCTTTTTGAAGGTTGATTCCATCTTTGTTGAAGTATATTTGTCTAAATCCTTATCTACAAGGGCACATTGTGTATTGTGGTGCAGGTTGTGTATCTCTTGTTGTGAATCTCAAGTTACTTTAAAAATTTGGTCACCTAGTATGCTTAATGAGCTTGGAATTACACTTTAGAAAGAATCCAATTACAATTGAGACTTAAGTTCTACCATCTTAAAATAAGAATTCACGAATTTGATAGCGAGATATGTTTCAGTTTTCCATTGTGTTTACATGTGTTTTTGTGTAGCACTTATATTGTTGACTATATCTTGGTTCCACAAAACAACAATGTTTTAGTTATTTGGTGACTCTTTATTTCCTTTATTTTTTTTTCTCAAGGAAGATATTTGGTGGTTATTTTTTCTTAATATTAAGCCTCTCATGCCTTCTATAGACCTTCGGAACTTGAGTTTTTTGTTTAAGCTCTTGGACACCTACAATCTTGCAATTGTGAATCTTCTCTATTTTCATCTTTCTTCTCTTCTAAGTACAAAATGGCCTTGAGAAATATACTTTGTTTCCCTGTTGTATACCTTATGAGTTCAAGTTTTCAGTTTTTTACATTATTTTTTATCCTTTAAGCTCTTCGACACCTAGAATCTTGTAATTGTGAATTTCTCATGCTTTCATGTTGTAGCTTTTCTAAGGACAAACTTCACAAAGAAATATGCTTTGGTTCCTCGTTGGAGACCTTGGGAGCTAAATTATTTTTATTTTATTTTATTTTATTCCTTTTTCTTACACCTCTTGGACACCTAGAATTTCACAATCGTGAATTTCCTTAACTTTCATCTTGCAGTTTTTCTCAGAAGTAGCACAAAGGACAACCAAATCATTTGGGTTATATGTAGATAAAATGTAACAGCCTAACCCTTGCCATCAATGGGGATTTGCTTGGTTGGTAAATTGATGGTGCTTTTTGGTTTCCACATATGTGTTATTTCCTTATTATTTATATGGTTTCAAAGATGGATTATTAATTATTATTTCATTAAATTGCAGAATATTCAAGACTTTATGTATATTTATACTGATATTGAAAGAAATACTTTTTGGATAGATCTCTATTTCCCATAGTATCATATATTTAAACCCCATATTACATTGGAGTTAAAACAAATATATATAATTTTTGTTTTCACATTTAGCTATGATTATTTCACATCCAAATTCATATTTCAAGTAATATTTAATTTTTTTGAATTTATTACAAATCTAGCATACTGCAATGCTTTTCTTTGGAGAAACATTTGGGTCGATTTTGGTCAATTCTCTTTTGTTGGACATGTACTTGATGCTCATGTTTGAATGGTACATACTATAAAATGATATCTCCATGTTGGCTCTGGTTGAATTGATATGTTTTCTGATTGATTGATGTATGATATTTTAAAGTTTTTTTTCCTTATCTTGATATTTTAAAGACATAAAAGGAAAGAAGATTGAAATGGTTTATGATTGTTTAATTAACTAACAGCTATTGCAATACATTAGGAATAGATAATTTGGTGAAAACGTGAAGCATAAAAAAGTTTAAAAGAATTTTTGAAAAAAACTTTACACCCCAAATCTTAAACTGTGTAAGAAAGAAACTTATAATTTCAATGTTCTTATTTAGAAATTTTCATTGAATGTTTAAAGTTCCATTGTCTTTTTCTTTCAACTATGTTGAATTTAGTTTTTAGTTATATTTTTAATGTTGGAGAAAATAACTATTTATTTCATGTGTAATTAGATTAGTGATTTCGTGTGTTAGGGTTGTGGATTCAGGCATTGAAACAACACCATTATATTTCAAATTTAAAAATGATGGTTTGAGTCCTAGGTAGCTTAGAATCCTACTTGTTTTCAAAATAAGGATGCACTCCCATTTGATTCTCACGGATAGGCTGTAATCATGAGGCTCTCGCTCAAGAGTGGACCTTCGCAAAATCTTGTGACGTCTTGTCACAAACAAAACCATCAAACTGAAAACACATCATTTTTCTCTTTCAAAGAAAAAAAAAATTCACATCATGTGAATATGTCCATGTACTCTTACATATTGGTGTACAAAACCATCAACCAAACACAAGTTGACAAAACATGCCTCTTCAAACAACTGACTCTTAAGTCAAATAATAGAGCTCATGTACAAATTTCCATATTTGTTGCATTTAAGTGTGTCTAATATAACTCTACTTTCAACATCTTGCTTCATGCAACATGCACCATACTTTTAATTTGCAAAGAAATTCATGAAACATCAAAATACATGCTAGGCCTTAATTGGATTTAAGAAATATAACCATCTGTCAGCAAACCATTTCAATGGCGCTTCTTTTTCTTTCAACTATGTTGAATTTAGTTTTTAGTTATATTTTTAATGTTGGAGAAAATAACTATTTATTTCATGTGTAATTAGATTAGTGATTTCATGTGTTAGGGTTGTGGATTCAGGCATTGAAACAACACCATTATATTTCAATTTTAAAAATGATGGTTTGAGTCCTAGGTAGCTTAGAATCCTACTTGTTTTCAAAATAAGGATGCAATCCCATTTGATTCTCACGAATAGGTTGTAATCATGAGGCTCTCGCCGAATAGGTTGTAATCATGAGGCTCTCGCTCAAGAGTGGACCTTCGCAAAATCTTGTGACGTCTTGTCACAAACAAAACCATCAAACTGAAAACACATCATTTTTCTCCTTCAAAGAAAAAAAAATTCACATCATGTGAATATGTCCATGTACTCTTACATATTGGTGTACAAAACCATCAACCAAACACAAGTTGAAAAACCATGCCTCTTCAAACAACTGACTCTTAAGTCAAATAATAGAGCTCATGTACAAATTTCCATATTTGTTGCATTTAAGTGTGTCTAACATAACTATACTTTCAACATCTTGCTTCATGCAACATGCACCATACTTTGAATTTGCAAAGAAATTCATGAAACATCAAAATACATGCTAGGCCTTAATTGGATAAGAAATCTTTAACCATTTGTCAGCAAACCATTTCAATGGCGTTTCTTTTTCTTTCAACTATGTTGAATTTAGTTTTTAGCTATATTTTTAATGTTGGAGAAAATAACTATTTATTTCATGTGTAATTAGATTAGTGATTTCATGTGTTAGGGTTGTGGATTCAGGCATTGAAACAACACCATTATATTTCAAATTTAAAAATGATGGTTGGAGTCCTAGGTAGCTTAAAATCCTACTTGTTTTCAAAATAAGGATGCACTCCCATTTGATTCTCACGAATAGGTTGTAATCATGAGGCTCTCGCTCAAGAGTAGACCTTCGCAAAATATTGTGACGTCTTGTCACAAACAAAACCATCAAACTGAAAACCCATCATGCAAGAAACATAGCTCGCTGTCATATCATTTTTCTCCTTCAAAGAAAAAAAAATTCACATCATGTGAATATGTCCATGTACTCTTACATATTGGTGTACAAAACCATCAACCAAACACAAGTTGACGAAACATGCCTCTTCAAACAACTGACTCTTAAGTCAAATAATAGAGCTCATGTACAAATTTCCATATTTGTTACATTTAAGTGTGTCAACACAACTCTACTTTCAACATCTTGCTTCATGCAACATGCACCATACTTTGAATTTGCAAAGAAATTCATGAAACATCAAAATACATGCTAGGCCTTAATTGGATAAGAAATCTAACCATCTGTCAGCAAACCATTTCAATGGCGCTTCTTTTAGTTGCACTTCATCATGTGAATCATCTTGACCTTCATCGATTATGAAATCCTCTTTTCCATTCTTCTTTTCATTTTTTATATCCCCTCTTGGATAACCATAATATCTTGAAATGGACCTAGCCAACTCAAATATAGTATTGCAAATCCCTGGCTAAGTTAGATGAGGATTACATATGGTCTTGAATGAGCATTTGGACTCTTTAGATATGCGTACCAATTATGTTCATATAACACAACAAATAGATGATTTAATTTACAAATGTCACATAGAAGTCATATTTATCTCATGGGCCTTCAGCTTAAATTATATAATCGTTTGACCCCTAGAAATGTCATTTAATACCTCAAAATTACTCCAAAAGGTTTTAGACCTAAATTCTCCACCCCCCATTAAAATGACCCTACAAGTTGATTCTTTCAGTTTTTTCACTCTATAAGCATCAACGTACGATTATGCATGATGGAGAATCTCTACCGCTTTCCCTTGTTAATATATTTAATAATCTCAATATTTATTTAAAAGTATCAATAGTATTTCGACCATGAGATTTGAACAATGTGATGTCGTCGAAATACTATTGATACTTTTAAATAAATATTGAGATTATTAAATATATTAACAAGGGAAAGTGCTGGAGATTCTCCATCATGCATAATAGTACTTTGGATTTGGTGATAATTGTCTCCATATTTTGGCTTTCTGACCCGCAAAACATAATTATTTTACAAGGGAGGGAAGGAGGGATGATCACATTGACTTGCTTGATGACATGTCTATGAAGATTAACTACGTCAAGAACTAATTTTTTGCATAGGGAAAGAGACACATTCCCATGTCTGAGCATGAAAAAATTCTTTGATATTGTTAATGCCTCTAGTGTTTACTTCTACAAGTTCTATAGGCAGAGTCTGTAAAGGGCCAGGTAGCCTCTGGATCTCATCTTTTATGAAAGGTGACATATCTAGTAAATGCCCCTGTAGTCAATCTCTGGAATGGAGCTAAATAGAAGTTCTTCAGTTTAATATCCGTAAAACACAACAACTTTAAGGTAAACTATGTACATGTTCCATTCATCATGAACACAAACTTCACAAGCCTCCTTGGATTTGGAGCATTTTCCATGTTTTCCATAACCAAGACCCAAATAATTAGGCCCTTCTTGAAGAACATTTGGCTCAACTATGCCTCGTACATGCTTGCCTTTAAAACCCTTTACTTTCATAGCACATTTTCATCAAAAATTTGGACCTTATTCCTCTAATGTCTCTCAAAAGCACATACACATTCATTTTCAAATGAAATTGAAGGCATAAACCAATAGCTAATTCTTCTAACTAACCTTGACTAAAATGAGCTAAATTGTACTTTGATACGAACTTGATTTAAATTGTCCACCCCACATTAGGCACCAATGATTATAACCTTTAATGGGCTAGCACTTGTTTGTAATCATCATCTCAAAATGACCTAGTAGATGAAAAATTACCATCTTTGTAATCATCGTTTCACACCATCTACATATGACCCTTCTACACATTATATGATTGAATTTATGGTAGGTCATCCCCTCTATCTAGACCATGATTGATTGTGACATTAGGTGAATAAAGGAAATTTGATAAGGAAGGGATCACTCTAAGTTTTTCTTCCTCCACTCACTCCATATCCAGTGATTGCCTATTTTTTCTATTCCAACATTTTATTTTGGAAATTCATTTTGGTAGTTAATTCTACTAATAGTCACAACACACCTGGAAGTCAAAGAAATTGTTATATACACTACTAAACTCAATTAACATTGTTTTTTATTGTACTTTACAATAACAAACAACATAGAGTTCATTAATGTAGTAGTGTATATGATAATTTCTTTAACTTCTAGTTGTGGTGTGGCTATCGATCAAATTAGCTGCTAATGAATTTCGAGAATAGAAATTTGGAAGTGGAAAATTGAGAAATCACTAGCTATGGGGCAGATGGAGGAGGACAAACTAGAAACTATCCTCTGCTTATAAATTGTATTTTATTCACCTGTTGTCACAATCATTCATGGGATAGGTAGAGAGGATGACATGCCAAAAATTCATGCATATAATATGTAGAAGGGGTCATGTATGAGAGGGTGTGAAGTGATGATGATTGACATGGTAAATTTTCATCTGCCAGGTCATTTTGAGATGATGATGACAAACCAATACTAGCCATTTTAAGGTTATAATCATTAACAAGAAATATGGGGAAGGAAATTCAAATATCTCATCATGGAAATTATAAAAATTGTAAGGATGGGGTTATAAGCGTTACGAAAATTCTAAGTGCCAAATTCTAAGGAACAAGCCATATTTGCTTCTCAAAAACTTTATTTGATATATTCTTAAAAAAACCAAGTACAAATTGTAGTAATCCTAGAATCATGCTTTACATAAGGTAAAATTGGGGAACTCATGACTTGTACTATAGATAAAAAAAAATTTACCCTTACCAAAAAATATATGATAAAAATTGACAAACTACATAAGCTTAAACTTAAGGGGATATAATCCTTCTTGCCTTCCATATAGATAATGAAAATTATTGTTCCGAGTCTCATGTTGCTTCTCATGTTATTTTATAAACCTTGATTGGAAAGAAAAATAGGAGGGCAGAAATGTAAGAAATATAGAACATACTGGATTTAACAGCCCAAAACTGGATTTTACTCTCAGGTATTGATTTTTTGAAATCTATTTTGTGAATGTCGACCAATAGATATATATCATGGAGGATGAAAGACGAAGATCAACCGAATACCATATGGAGGTTCAGGGATCGGAGGCTGTTCACGGTATTTAAATATAATCTTAAATCTCCATACATGTGTGTACATATGGAATTAATTTTTTTATTAACTTTGTGAGTGAAATTAGTTGTTAATAAGTTTCAAATTTTAATTTTTAAGAGGCAAGAGGAGAAGAGTTTCTACTCCATCCATGGAGCGTGGCCAAGGTTAAACCGGTCGAGGTATGAGTGGTAGCAGGTTGCGGGAAGGGGGTGATATTTATTCCCCCGAAGGCCAATCAACGGCTGCTGGTTCTCAACAGGGTCACTGTGGGTCTGGCTCTCAGCAGCGTCATTCTGGGGTTGGTTCTCAGCACGGTCATGTTGGAGATGATGTTAACCAAAAACATCAAGGTTGCCATCAATTTCAATATTTTTTCATTAAATTTGTACAACTTTGTTTACACGTGTTTTTTCTAATATACGAAATTATATATATATTGATGTAGACGCTGAAAATGTTCGAGCCAGTGGTCAGAAAAGACGCAGGGCAGCGCGCTACATTGAAGAAGAAGGTTGTCAACCCAGCACAACTTATCCGGCTGAGACTACTGATATGCCATGGGAAACGAACATGGCAGAATGCACCTTACAAAGGTGTGAAAGCCTTCATGCAAAATTGCAAAGAGATCTCGAGGCTTTGTCTCTACTTGCTAAGAGTAGACAAAGCCTCGAAATAGTTACACATTCATTGAGTGAAATGGTAAAAGTGTACAAAAATTTGGGGCCAACGACTAATTCGTTTGTAGAACTGATGAGAAAGAGAAAAGAAACAGTGATAGGTCCCGATAAATGGTAGGACATAAAACAAAAATTTTCAAGAGATCATGCTAAGTCAATGTTTAATTATAAGGAAGGGCCAAAAATAAAAATGTTGAAGGTGCAGTATTTCAAGCACCCAGACAAAGCAAAATATTTGTATGATCGACATCTTGCGGCCTTTGTAAGGCTTCCATGGAACGATGAGGTTCTTGTTTATTTTGCACAAATGTTTTATGCAGAATTTTTTTTGGGTATGAAACCCGACTACAATGACCTTCCTTCAGAATTTTTTGGCCTGGGGAGAGGTTGATTATATCAACGTAAGGGCGCTAAGCGAGATGTGGAGTTGCCTCGCCCTGAGCCGCCATTGGTGAGTCGACCGTCTCGAGTCGAAACCCTGCGATCAGAGATGGATGCGACTTCTCAAATAAGTCGTGAAGCAAGAGATGTTATGATCGACAATGTTCATAGCGGATTGAGTGGAGTCGATATTTGTTTAAATCGACAAAGAGCACGTGAAAATGCATGTGCCAATTTTGTTTATCGTACAGATGAGGAGATTTACAACATGAATGTTGAAGATCTCCAAACATATGCAATAAATTGTCGCAATGGTCTACAAGACCTAATTTTTCATGAGGAAGAGGGCACCGGAACGGTATGTGTTAGTGACCTTAGGGTTTGAAATTATTTTTACATATACATGTGTACAATTTGTAATAAATACATGTGTATGTACATGTATACATTTATTTGTATGTGTACATTAATATAACAAAAATGTATGATTATATGTTAAAACACCATTTGCAGTTCTCAGGCATGATGTGTGATGAAAATGTTAATATTACGTTCGGGACCTCTGGCTCAAACGATGCAGATGGGTCTGACCATCATGATATGATGGCACATGTATGTTAGTGTTTTTTAAGTGACTCTAAAATAAATAATTGTTGCCACACATGTACATGTATGTATATATATAATTTGATAAAATGTTTTAACAGGTACCGATTCCATCTGATTTTTTTGGGATTGCGGTACCTTCTTCTTCCTTAGGAAATATACCTTCTACTTCATTGGGAGATGTACAAGTATGGACAATTTTTCACAAGTTCAAAATTTATGTTACCTCAAAAAGTTCCATTAAAAATTGAGAAATAGAGAGAGAGAGATCTATATTTTGAGTTATTTAAAATTTTTTGAATTTAGGTTCGTATAGAAGATTTTTTTAATCCGAGGACTCTATTACACATTCTAAGGTCGAAAGATCCTCTCTCGTATTGGCTCAAGTTCTAGTAAATCATGATCCTAAAAACATTGAAGAAGATGTTGGTCATCCAGATTGGGATGAATCTATAAATGAAGAATATCGTTCCTTATTGGAAAATGATACTTGGGATCTTGTTCCTCTTCCAAAAGGAAGAAAACTTGTCAGATACAGATGGGTTTACAAAAAAAAAATGGACCAGATGGAAAAGTGGATAGACACAAAGCTCGTCTTGTCGCTAAAGCATTTTCACAAGTTGAAGGCATTTACTATATTGAAACCTTCGCCCCTATTGAAAAAATGAATTCTATATACCTTGTTCTTTCCCTTGCTGCCTCCTTTAATGGGAAGTTCATCAGATGGATGTTAAATATACCTTCTTACATGGAGATTTGCATGAAAAAATCTACATGGAACAACCCCCTAGCTTTATCCAAAACAAATCTAGCCTTGTTTGTCACCTTAGGAAGTCTCTCTATGGTCTCAAACAAGCTCCTCGTGATTGGTATGCCAAAATGGATAGATTTCTATTAGATAATGGCTTTTCTAGGTGTCATTCTGACAACATTGTCTACACCAATAAATTGGGTAAGTCCTTAACCATCCTTGTTCTTTATGTTGATGATCTTATCCCTACCAGTAGTGATCCAAACCATATAAAACATGTGAAGTCTAGCCTCAAAAGAAGTTTTAAATGACAGACTTAGGACACTTGCATTATTTCCTTGGTCTTCAAGTCTTGCAATCCAAGGAAGGAATTACCCTCTCTCAGTCCAAGTATGCCTGTGATCTTCTACACCACTTTCACATGGAAGACTGTAAGCCAGCCACTTCTCCTTTTCAGTTTGGAGTTAAGATTTCAGTCACGTGCACTACCCCTGAAGTTGATGCTACCTTATACCGTCAACTTGTTGGTAAACTTCTGTATCTAACCCATACCTGTCCTGACCTTTCCTTTACCATTGGTCTTGTCGCTCAGTTTATGCACCAATCTGATGAAAGTCACTAGAAACACTACAAGGAAAAGACCCTCTAGCAGATTTTTTTGAGGAACCCCTTGTAAAAATACCCTAGACATCTGTCTCTAGCAGAGGTTCCTAGAGCAGGTTGGTGGGTAGAGGTTTTTGCGGATGTATTTTTTCCGTTGCTCTTATCACCGTAGGGTGAAAATGTGAAGCTGGGTTACACTTTTTGCCCTTTTTGAGAAAAAAATTTCATTTTTTTTAGTTCTTCAAATTTCTGCAAACTATAACAATTTTTCTGTGTAGAATTGCATTTTACGATAAAAATAAAAGTTGTGAGAAATTTTGTTAGCTTTCTATTACTTATTTTTTGAAATTTTTTTATATAGATTTGATATGTCAACTTAGCGTTTCTTTGAGTGTGTGTTTCTTAACAATCAAAAGATTCATACGAAGTCATGTTATGTCGCAATGCTGTATTCATTGACAATTTGTGTTTTTGAAAAAACAAAATGTGTTACAACAATCTAGACAAAGTCTACTTTGTTTTCGTCATTTTTACAAAGCCAATGGATGGATATCATAATTACTAGAATTTTTTGAACTGGTCCAATACGAAAAACTGCGTATTTTGGATATGTTTCGTGTGGCAACAAATTTCTTAACATATAAGTTATAAAATAAAAATATAAAAGCTACCCATTAGAGTCAACGGACCAATGTAATGCCCCATAATTTTCTAAATTTTTTTTACAATGTATTTTGGGAGATACAAAATTTTGATTTCACTGAATCACAATGACCCTCACAAATTGTTTGCACCCATTTTATTAGAAAAATAATTAAAATTAATAAACGTTTACGAAATTCAATAAAATTTATATTTCCTGAAAGTAGATTCAATTCTGAAAATGCTTGTCTTGGTTCTGATAGTTAATTAACAACCTTTCATGGATTTTAATCAGTCCAAAGTTGCAGAACCGTTTTCAGAGCCTGGTTTTGCGTAATTGGTGACGCGTTAGTTCAGCTGAACTTTTAGTCCAAGTTCGGCCGAACTACTTTTTCCGCTTACAAGTCGTTAAAACTAACGTCTTAATAGTTCGGCTGAACTTCTTATCAAAAGTTAGGCCGAACTATTGTGTAACTCTCCGTCGGCCGAAAAATTTTGTGGAGCCCCCTACAAAACACACATTTTGCGTCAATATAAATTGCTGCGAAATGATTCACAATTTTCGCACATTTCACACTTCATTTCATTTTACAACTTGGTTTGAGTTCAAAAACTTTTCTTCAAAATTTGGGTTTAAAGAAATTTTTTGGAAGACATTTTTTGGAGGCGGCGTGATTTTTCTTGGAGGTATGTACGTGTTTTGTGTTGAAATAAATCTTTTGAGCTTCTTTGTTCAAAAACATTTCTTCAAATTTTGGATTTAAAGATTTTTTTTGGAAGACATTTCTTGGAGGCGGTGTGATTTTTCTTGGAGATATGTACGTGTTTTGTGTTGAAGTACGTGTTTTGTGTTTTTTAAAGTGTGTGTTTTGGATTGGATTACGTACATTTTTTACAAAATATTTTTTTAAATTAAATCTTTTGTGATATTTTTTGTAATTGAGTTATTGTCTAATTTTTTGAAGGAAATTTTTTGAACCTCATACCCTATAATCATGGGAAATCGAAGAACTTGTGTGAGAAAATATGATCGAAAAAGAGACCTTGAGGAACGTAGAGAAGAGAGGAGACAATATCGCAAAAAAAAGTTAGAAGCCCTCTCAAATATTGAAGAGGAAAATCAACCTCAAGAAGAAATTGAAGCAGGTATGTAAATGTAAATATTACATGATCTATTGATATATATTTAAAATTTTCCTAATGTGAAATGTGAAGCTTAATTTTTATTTGATGAACTAGTTTGAAAAATATTTTGTTCGATGTAAACAGACAGGTATATTCCTCGAAATATTGAAGAAGAAAATCAACCTCAAGCAGAAATTGAAGCATGTATGTAAATGTAAATATTATGATCTATTAATATATTTTTAAAGTTTTCCCAATGTAAAATGTGAAGCTTAATTTTTATTTGATGAACTAGTTTGAAAAATATTTTTTTTAATGTAAACAGACAGAGATACTCCTCAAAATATTGAAGAAGAAAATCAACCTCAAGCAGAAATTGAATCGGGTATGTAAATATAAATATTATGATCTATTGATATATTTAAAATTTTCCTAATATTTATTGACATATTTATTAATTTAATTATTTATTGAATATGTACTATTTTTTCGAATATGTACAGATGAAATCACTATCGATAATGAGATGTTAGAAAATGTCGACACTCACACATATGGAGATAAAAAACCTGACCATGTTATACGATATCGTGTCGATAGAATTTTTGAAAATTATTTCAAAAATGAGCAAGTGACAGTTCAAGCTCAAATGTTGAAAGGTCTCCTATCATCAAGGAAATTAAAAGAAGCGATGACACTATTGGGTATTCGAAAATCAACCAAAGATAAAAAAATGAAAGAAGAGGTGATAAAAAATATGAGTAGTGCTATAGAGTCAATTAAGAGATCTAGAGATAAAGATGTTTCAAATATACGTAGAGGAATACAGATGGCAATGGTTTCACCAAGTACTCAAGAGAATCGTTTGAATCTAACATCTATGGCACGAGCATTGGGAACCTCGCGAAACAATCTGCACAAACATCGAAAATTTCGACTGCAAATAGATGTAAATGATGAACTCGCTTGTTGGAGAGCTATTTGTGGGCAACCATACAAAGATAGACTTGGAGAAGATGTTAAAAAAATAATATATGAATATTGGAAGAACAATTTGCGTGTTTCACCAACTGCAAGACATGTGATGCGAATAATAATAGCATGAAATCAATACGAAGAACATGAAAAACATCTCTTGGAAACCACTAAAATAGAGTTATTCAACAAGTTCAAAGAAGAGAATCGTCAAATTCAAGTTTCACTCAGTGCTTTTGTTCAACAAAAACCATGGTATGTAAAACCTATCACTGTACGCGACACTTGTTGTTGCCATTATCATGTGGAATTTGAGTTATATTATGACACATTCCTTGATTTCGGTAGAACATTATGGAATGATTCACCTCCTCCTTCCACTATCCGTGAATTCATATCTCAAATTCTATGTGAAAGAGAAAGCGATGAACTATTTTACAAAAAGAAATGTGTTGGTGGTAAAAAATGCGATGATTGTAGAAATTTGACTAAATTTCAAAAAAAATATCGTATTGATATAAATGATCAATCATTGTCCAACATGAAAGTGAAATGGAAGAGATATGAATATATCGGTACATCGATTCAAGGTGCAGATAGTGTTAAAAGAATCGAATTACAAGAAGACAAAATTTTTCTGATAGACTTTTTAAGAAATTTTGAGGCAGAAATTTACAAATACACCAAGCATTCCCATAGAGCTCGATGGAAAGACTTGCAATTCAAAAAATCTCGTGAAGTTTTTCCACCAGGGACCATTTTGTCAGTGATTGATTTTGCAGAAAACTACACATTTGTTCCACAAAACGAAATTCAGAGTGAATACTATCACTCTGACCAAGTCTCCATGCTCGTCCATATTCTATATAGACATGCTAAACAAAATGTCAATCATATAGAAAGCACGAGTGAAAATCGACATATCATTAAAGAATATCACTTTTATTTCAATGACGATCGTACACATGATACATGTTTTGTACAACATTGTTTTGGAATAATTTATGATTCATTGAAAAATCATGGAATAACATTCAATGAACATTGGATATGTTCAGATGGATGCGCCGGTCAATTCAAATCTGCACGATCATTTTTTTGGTTGTGTTGTATCATAAGAAAACCCGCATTAAACATTGTTGGAATTTCCTTGAGACTGGCCATGGAAAAGGAGAACATGACGGTGCAGGAGCATGCATAAAATGAGTACTTTGAAGATATCAAATGAACCACTCTGCACGCCGACTTGTGAACACTGAAGAAGTTGTTCAATGGTGCAAAACTGCTCTAAGCCATGAGATTAACCCATCAAGAGAAGTGTGAAGGTACATTCAATTTAATTTATATTGGAAATCTAATTTTAAACATTGTACATTTATCATGCAATGATTATTTTTAATTGTATTTTGATATCATATTTACAAATTCTTTTTCTAATTTTCCATATCAAGGTTTTTCTGGCATATTGGAATCGGAGACGTAGATAGATCAATTGGAAATGACATTGAAACAATAAAAGGGACTCGAAAATTGCATTCAATTCAAACAAAGTTGTCCACAAATGTGTTTGCATTGGATAAAAGAAAATATTTTTGTTTTTGTGATGTTTGCATAGACAACACAAAATCCAATGACGTCTGTGAAAACAAAATGTATGTGAACGATTGGAAACATACAGAGCTAAATACAAAGGGAAAAATGTCTGTTGCAATGTTTGAAGAAATGCAATCAGAGGAAACTACAATATCATCTGATGGTGATCGAGTTTCTAATCTTGTTAGAGAAGGTAACATTTGAATTACTTTCTAATGATTTAAATATCTACAAATAAATTTAAATATGCATAATTAAATGTTCAATTTATTTTATTGTGCAGGAGATTTTTTTGTTGTAATTGCACCTATTGACAACGATGAAAATGTAAAGTATTATTTGATGCATTGCACTGAACGAAAAATTAAATTATTACAAGACTATAATGATCACGGATTTCAGTATGAAAAAGGGTCTATTATACTGAAAGGTTATTTTTTCAAACAAACTCATCAAGGTGGAGACTTTGTTTACTTTGACGACTATGAACCTGATTCCATAAGTTGTCAGTATAGTCACTTGGTGTGTGCAGCACGCATAAAGTTGATAGAAGTTCAATCAAAGAAAAAATCAAAAATTAAGAAATGGAAAATGTCAAAATCCGATCATGAACGAATTATTGAGGATGGAATTCCATTAGAATTTTTTGAGTGAAGTGTCCAACAATTTATTATCTTTGGATTAAATATGTTTTAGAACTTCCAGTACTCAACTAAAAATTGAGCTTCTTATGTTATTTGTGGTTTGCACATGCTCTAGTATCAATTGAAAGTAGTTTTTCTATACATGTGCATTGATTAAAAATGTTATATGTATTGGATATATATATATATATTCTAGAATGAAATTAATTGTTCTTGTATATTAGTTGTTCTTGTATATGTTCTCCGACCATATGGTACAAATTATTTCACTTTATTTTGTAAGGTCAGATTCGGTCCCCATATGGCCTAGCCTCCAAGGGACGAGATAACAAGTGGTTGTCCCCACTTGCCCGAATCTCAGCTTTTAAGTACAATTTTACTGTTTATGTCAACCATCTTACATGATGTCCTAGCCAAAGATAGATTCTCTTTGTTTCAAGTTTCCATTAAAAGTTGTCACCGAATGACCTGCTCGAACTCTTGTAGTAAACACCATACCTTATCTCTCTTGCTCTCAAATATTATTAGGTTTAATTATTATAACACAAAAATCGTTCTACATTGTTAATAATTTTTTGCGCTTACACTAAAATCAATGAACATTATTAATCCAATGTCTTTACAAGTAATGTACCATCATACATGCAATTATATCAAATTAGAAATCAACATATACAATGAAATCAATGGGGATTGTCTTGTTACAGGTAACATAATTTCAATTTACCATATGTGCAAATGTCGGTTGAAACCATCCAAAACTTTAAGTTGTAGATTGAAACCATGCAAAACTTTAAGTTTTAAAAACCTTTTGATTATATATTGTGCAACATTAAAACATTAAACATTTAAAGTTCATTAAATATCACATGCAAAATGTAGATTGAAACCATCCAAAACTCGAGTTCTAAAAACTTCACATGCCATGCCAATTATAATTCAACTATCCAACAAAAACATTTAACAAATTAAATATCACATGCCAAAGTTGTTTCAAGTTTCCGATAAAAGTTGTCACCGAATGACCTACTAGGATATTATAAATACTAACTTTGTAAGATCATTTGGCATTCGGAAAAATTCGAAAGTCTTAGACTATCAATCAATTTAAAGTATCATTCACCCTAGGGAGTGTAAAATATTCAATGTAGGTTGGTGACGATGCTCACTCCTAGCTTGAAGCAGCGCCAATGACCAATTCTTTAATGAATTCCAATGCACTAGACCAAAGTTGGTTCAACCTACTTGGTTTTTCACCAAAGAAATTCCAAGGATGGACTATCTGGACAAACTGCTGAAATTGAAAAGCTTGACATGGAGATACGACAAGGTGAACAAAGACTTCAAGAACTCTTTATGGAAAGGGCTCACTTGAAGGAAAGAAGCACCACGTTGCAGGCTAAAGTCAAGAACATGGAAGATAAGATAAAGATGGACTTTCTTGATCCGAAACCTATTGGTTTGAAGAAAGAAAATGCATGTGTTGGCACACTTGGAAAAGAAGATGACCACACTATGAGGATTGGTGCACTTTGTTTGGAAGGAGTCAATATATGTTGTATTGGAGCAATTAGACAGAATTTGAAAAGGAAAGAGCTTGAACCAATTCAAGCAGACCCAGGATCAGATTGTTCTATGGAGATTCATGAGAAGAGATATGTGAAAAGGACTGTTAAGCCAAGGGCTAGTTCGAAAGACATATTGAAAGAGGAAATGTTGAAGAATATTGCGGAAGTAAGGTGCAAGACAAGGAGAAGGAATGATGATGAAAGTTCCTTGGACTTGAGATTTGTGTCTACAACCATACATGGGAAAAAGTTCTCTGCTTTGATAGACACGGGGGCTACCCATAGCTTCCTAAGTCGAAAGGCAGCTTCATCTCTTAGAAAGAGGAAGGCTAGCATCGAGAAAGAGTTGAGTGCTTTCAAGGAACTCAATTCGAGGATGAAAGCAGTGACTGGTGTCATGAAAGGCACACATGTGAGAGTAGGGCCATGGTTTGGAAAGATAAACTTAAGAGTCATTGACATGGATGATCATTCTATGGTGTTGGGACGAGACTTCATGGTTGCAGCACAAGCCATACCAATGATGGACCGAAACATTCTCTTAATTCTTGTGATCAATCTTAAACTATTTTCTGAACTTCTATTCTTATTGTCACCCTTATTAGTTTTGTCATCTTTCCGTATCGATTATATTAAAAAGAAAGTATAAATCATAAATCATAAACCATTTAAATATTTAGCTCGAACTCTTGTAGTAAACACCATACCTCAAGTCTCTCTTGGTCTCCAATATTATTAGGTTTAATTATTATAACACAAAAATCGTTCTACATTGTCAATAATTTTTTGCGCTTACACAGAAATCAATGAACACTATTAATCCAATGACTTTACAAGTAATGTACCATCATACATGCAATTATATCAAATCAGAAATCAACATATACTGTAATGAAATCAATGGGGATTGTCTTGTTACAAGTAACATTTCAATTTACGACATGTGCAAATGTAGGTTCACATTCTATCATTCATGTAGTTTTAAAAACTTCAGATGCCATGCCAATTATAATTCAACTATCCAACAAAAACATTTAACATTAAATATCACATGTCAAATGTAATTCAGATGACAACATTACTTCACATTCACATGCCAAAAGTACTAAAACCATCCAAAAATTAAATTAAACAAATTATATAATAACATTGTAATAAAATATGTCCAAAAATTGTAAATCTCACTTGAGTATCAAACTGTATCAAGTTTAACAAATCTTAAAACCATCTAAATTTTGAAATCAAATCTACTGTAAATATTGTCCATCAAATGGAGGATCTAGCATCTGGGTCTCGGGTAGCGCCCTATCCTGTAAATAGGAAACCTACATACACAATGCACATGTACTTGAACATTAAAATTTGAAGTTTTAAAAATGAATGAGAATATATATATCTAGAACTTCATGTAAAAAACAAAATATAACAGAAAAATCATGCAATACCTCGTAAGGTTCCCTCTCCATTTGATGAACAGGTTTTGCCATAGAAACATCTGCAGTGGTAACCTGTACAATATACATGTACAGTTAAATATAAATATATATATCTATATATACATAAATAATTTATATAAATTAAAAACTTTCAAATGAAAATGCACGTGTACATATATAAACTTATTTGAGCAATAATATTAAAAAAAGAACTAAAGACAACTTGTTCAAATGCTGTGGATGTTCCTATCTCCGTCACGTACAACACACCAGTGTGTTTAAGATGACAAAGCACCAGTGCGGTTAAAAAATTGGCACACTGAACAACATGTGCTCCATACAAACCTGCCCCGTGCATTGTATTTATATATATTACAAGTAATTTACATAACTTCTCCACTGGTGCCTCATAAAAAACGCGTGAAAAATGACACCACCCAGGTTTCCCTTAAATGCACCAGGTCGCCAACACATTGGGCCACCCTGAAATCATCGTGCACCAGCACAAGGTTAAATAAATAAAAAATTACTGCCAAAAAACCGCAAAAAATATAGGGACACCGGGAACCGTGCGCTCCTAACACACTTTCCCGGTGCATCATATTCCTGTACAACACCAGTACCTTACATGTCTACGGAACTGGTGCTTCTGAAAACATGCGCAAATAATGATACCACCCGGTGTGTGATAAATAAAATGCATCGGGGTGCCCATAAAATGTGCACACTAGTAGATGGTTAAATAAAAGAAATTACTGCAAAAAAGCTGCATAAAACAATAGCACACCGGAAACCGTGTGCTCTATACACACCCGCCCGATCCCTTTAATTAAGGAATAGAAATGGTGCATGTCAAGTCATCAACATCGGTGCCTCATAAAAAGCACACAGAACGGAAACATCCCGGGGTAGAATGACGAAAACTCACCGGGGTCCCCATAAATGCCGTGGACTCGAAAAGGGTTAAAAAAACAAAATTACGGCCAAAAAACCCTACAAATCATTCGCTCATTGGACACCATGCCCAGTGCGTCTTATTAATATAGAGCACTAGTGCGTTACTGCTAAATTGCCCCAATGTCTCCTAAAAGCGCGCGAAAACAGAAAATGCTTGGGGTGGCATAAGGAAAACACACCAGTATGCCAATAAAAACCCCACAGATCAGAACATGGTTAAATAAAAAAAAAATTACGGCAAAAAAACTACATTTTTCACTTTTTTTAGTTCTACAGAGCTCTTAAGCACCGGTGCAAGTTATCCTTGTTTGAGCCGCACTAACATCCGTGCTCCCATTACACTTATTGCATGCACTATTGTTGTGCATTTCCACCAACCTCCAACTTGAATTTTATAAAACAGTGGACAAATTTTCTTTTGCAAATTATACAGCCAATATGCCTCCTCGATGGTTAAATGTACAGGTATTTTTATTTTTTTTCCATAATTAAACCTTTTAGCAAATTAGAATTTGAAAAAAAACTTAAAATTAACCATTAAAAAAAAAATTGTCGCACGGTGCGCTCGAGCCGTTCGGCTCACATCGGTTTATGGTGCTGCCTGTAAATTTATAGGGTGCACCACACCCAGTGTTGATGGTATCTGCACTCGTTCTGGGGAAGTACCGCGATGTGCACCATGTTATTTTAAAAAAATTTAAAAAGTGTGGTGAGGTCGTTTACCAGGCCACACCATTGACAATGGTGTATCGCGGCAACTCGGTGCGTTGACGAAATTATCTGCCCTGTGGCGCATAATTTTTTCTGCGCACCGGAACTGCAATTCGACATTGTCAACAATTTAGGTTGGTAAACCCATGCTAAGGCTATCCGCACTAGTTCCGGGGTGGATACCAAAGACGCACCGTGTTATTTTAAATTTCTTTAAAAAGAGCGGTGTGGTCGGCTACTTGGCTGCACCGTTGACCTAGTTGAATAGTGGTGATGTGGTGCGTTGACTGAAATAACTGCCCCAGGATGGCTATTTTTGTCAGTTCATAGCTTACCATATTTGTTCTGGGTCAATGGTGCAACCTCTTAAAATACCACATGGAGGACTATGTACGGTGGTAGGACGGTGGTGTGTTGACTTGGGTATAAGCTCTGGGGCGTATAGTGAAGTTAGCGCATCGACCTCTTGACACCGCACGTAGAGAACAATGCGCTAAAAACATTTTCTTGAGCACCGCTCATGGTGCACTGGATATCATTAGGTGCACCGTATCCGGTGTGCTCTGGAGAGAGATGCACCGAGACTGGTGAGTGACTGTGTTTTTGGTGCCCTAACTCTTGTTTTATTTCTTTTTCAAAAAATATTTATATACATATATTTGTAATTACATTTTTCATTTAATAAAAATATTGTGTTTAATATGTTAATCATTCAGAGACGTGAAAGGAGAGAAGAGGGGAAACAACAAAAACAATAGGTGGAACAGTATAACATGGTTCGCCTATGGGAGGAAAGAAAGAGGGAGAGAGATGCGTACCCTCGCCCTATTATAATAGCGATGCAGGGGCTCTTAAAGCAGGTATCCCTCCTCAAGTTCTATGAGGAGGCTACTTCTCTAAAGTCCCATAGTTTGTTTTTGAGACATCTTACCCGAAGGTGGAATGCCCAGCAATAAGGTTTCCAGGTTGGTATCAACCAGTGGTACACGCCCACTAAGGAGGATGTGTATTTTACTATAGGGCTATCAAGGAGAGGGGTAGATTTTCCCTCGTTCCCCAAGGTTCCAGCTGGATGTGTGGAAGGGAGTCAATTAGTTTACTCCCAGAGATACATTGGACCAAATTTAGTATCTCCTGCAAAGTTTCAGGTCGCTAGAGGGCAGTTACGTATTGGTGTGTTTGGTCGTGAGGAGGTCCAGTGTCTCTCACTTATCATTTCGACCAATTCACATGACACCAGTGACGGGAAACACATTAGTTTCCAGCTTTTATATTATGTTTATTCTTTACTACAATAACCATGACTTGTCAGGTGGTCTACCATTTTTTTGCAGCAGTTATGTACAACATTACATAGATGTTGTGCTCATGCACAAGGGAGGGTCAACTTCCCTTTTGCTTCAAATATTTTTTGTTTATTTTTTGAGATGTTCCCAAAGATAAGGCCTTCTTTACTTCGGCAGTCTCGTAGGCCAATTACTGAGGCACGTATGCACATGTGGGGGAAGATGGTGCCCAAGAGGGGGGAGAATCTTTTTCCAGCGGGGATATCAGATGATGCACTAGATTTGGTAGCCAGTGTTGATGATCATCCCTTCATTATGGTCCCCTATCCTTATGCGTGGTCATATTAGCAATGGTGTGCCAACATCCTCTTCACAGTTGATGAGCCGCCAGATGATAGAGGTAATATTACTGTTTTATTTAAATTTATTCTAACATGTTCTTTAAATTTTTTTTATTAAATTGTGTAATGAAATTATCTAATTATTGTTGTGTACTTGTATATATTTTGTAGACATTGGCTCTTTTGATGGTGAGGAGATGCCTCCACCACCACCTGATCCAGGTGTGGATCTTGATGAGGAAGAGGGCATGCCAGATATTGCCGAGGATCATTAGGAGGCCGGTGCAGATCAAAGACCTACTCCTGTTGGTGCGCCGGTGCACGGTCGACGTCTTAGAGATGTTAGATACATGATGGAGTTGGGTGACCAACTCATTGCATTTATTGTTGAGGCGGGAATCAAGCATGCTAATTTCAAAGACAAAGGATGATGATAGGCTATTATGGATGTGAAGAGGCATGCCGCATGACATGTACAGCCTGATGCAACATGTTGTAAGAGTGACTATAGCTTTTATGTCATTGACCAAGACTATTGCACGTTACAATCGAGCCGCAACAAATGATGGATATTCTGCGAGGCACAACATACCATCATCTCATGATCGTTCACGGCCTCGTGTCGCACAAGATTTTCATGAGCCTCCACTAGCATCTACCAGCAGACATCATGGAGATGAGGCTAACCATTGAGCACTAGTATTGATATTGATGTTGTACTACCACCAACTGATCCATGAAATTTATATTACAGTTGTATATTTTTAACATTATTCAGTTATATATATTATATGGTCCATGTATTTTATGTTCATGTTGCATTTGTACTTAATTTACATGTTGGTGATCATCATGATGTGTATGTTGTTAGGTCATGTTAGATATGTCATTTAATGTGCATCTTGCAGATAGATGTGTATGTGATATCATGAGATGTATATTTGACATGAGATGTATATTTGATGTTTGTTGTACTCATGATGTTAATATATAATGTTAATTGTGTCTTGTTATATTATCACGATCAAGATGATGCAGTTAGCGATTTTGAATATGTTTTTCAGTCAAATATGATGTTTTTATGATGGTCATCATGAATATGATGTTTACTAATTAATTTAATACCAAATGATCATGCTATTGTAAATTTTTAATATTTGTATTTCTAATTGTATTTAAAATTCTAAAATTTTAATTGTAATGCTATATATGTAAATTTCTAAATTGTAATTTTAATTGTAATTTTTAAATTTGTAAAATTTTAGTTGTATATATGTAAAATTCTAAAATTGTAATTGTATGTGAAATTGTAAAATTGTAATTGTAATTCTAATTGTAATTCGAATTATAATTATAATTGTAATTGTATGTAAAATATTTGTAAAATTTTAATTGTATTAAAGTGAAATGAATTTATTAAAAATTTTAAATTTGTAAATTTTAAATAATTGTAAAATAATAAATCTAGAATAATATGATTTGTTGTAACATAATAAAGTTTACGAAATAATGCAAATAAATTCCTATACTTTAGAATTATCATGATTTTATTATGATCTTAGATACAAAAAAAAGAATTAATTTATTCAGTATGCCATTGTTTTTGGGATCAACATAATACCAAATTATCAAGTGAATTATTGATTTTAACATTAACACAATGCAAATTACCAATTAATTCAAAATACATATTATATTAATATTTCAAAATACCCATCTTAAAAAGTATAAATATTGATGAAATAACACATGTACCATATCACTCTCAGTTCTCATGATCACCCTCATTATCTTCTAGCTCGCATAGCATGATAACACTATTGTTCTCAAAAATATGTTTTGATCTAGGGTCATGTGTCAATACAAACCACCAATCCCTATCCAACACATCTCGGTAAAAAAACACCTGGTTGCAGTGTTTAGGGAAAACATAGGGCTCCTTAGCTTTATCCCACACATTTCTAGAGTTGATACATATCAACCTACTATCGCAATATTCCTTTACATTATTCCGATCAAAGGTGTCCCTCCACTTGCACCTAAAAATAACACATTGGAAAGAAGAAAAATCCACTTCAATGATCTCTTGTATCTTTCCGATGTAACCTAACGTCCCTCCCACTAGTTGTTGATCATGGAGGCTAGATCGACTACATTGATCGAACTCGACTTCCACTCCATAGTTTTGTGTGATGTTTCCAGCATTGGCATTTTCTATGCGAAAATTGTGTCCATATGCCCACATAGATGGGAACAAATGCACCTATTATAAAAAATTAAAAAAAATCATACTGTTATGTGTCTTATAAATAATAATCCAACAGTTAAAATATGAAATGTAGATGTCTTAATATAAGTTTCAAATTTACATACAAATTAAAAAGATTATTATCGAGTTGCTGCACCCAATCCCTACATTTAGCGCATTCTCTTTAGTACCTGGGTAACGACCGGTAGCACCATATTTCTCTCTGAATTGGTCAGCAACCCAACAGTTGGGGCATATTTTTGGCATATTTTCTTTTAAATGATGAGGATAAGGCACACTTCTACCATTCAACCGTCTGAATTATTTCTTGTCACTATCCCATTTCATCCTGTTTTTTTCGTACAATACGACCCACGGTTGTGTCGCTTTAGAATTGCAAAGAATGAAGTTATTGATTGCTTCAATTTCTGCATTTGATGATGAAATCAAACCAACATTATATAGTACATAGAGATCAAAACATACATTATATTGAAGTTCAACATGAGTATTAATTACTTTTTGTAAATTTGAAAATTTATAGGTTGCTTACTCTTTATCAAGTGTTTTTTTCCACTCATTTGGAGCAACTCTCCTTCTCTGTTATCTTCATCCATTTCATCTCCCAAATCACTTCACATAGTCTATTGTTGATCTTCTTGATGTACTCACTGGCATAGTAGAAAGACTCATACGATATGTACCCCTCTACCATAGACCCCTCGGGTTTTTCCCTTTGTCGAACAAAGGCTTTCAATTTATTCATGTACCTCTCTAAGAAGAACATCCAACAACAAGAAAAAACCCCAAGTAATTTAACCTCATCTACCAGGTGGCTTAGAAGATGAACCTGTATGTCCATCAAACTTGTCGGTAGTTCCTTCTCAAACATATAAATAATCTCAACTATCTCTTGATGCCACTGTGGAATGCTAGCCACGTGAATATCCTTTGACATGATCCAACGTACAAATGCAGATAATTTAGATATGGCATATCCTAGGTCTTGAGGGAATTCATGTTTCACACACCCACACACAAACAAAGGATAATGACACCACAAAGTTAGAAATGCATGAAATAATATATAAAATTAGTTATGTTTTATGATCCCCACATGGGATAAAATTTATTAATATAACAATTAATAAAATCATGATTTTTACATTATACTTACTCTTAGAAGATTCAAATGGTCATGCAATTTCAACCCCGAAAAATGGTCATCCACGGTGAAGCAGCGCTGTAGTGAAGACCTGCATGAAGTTAGCACCCTCACATCCATTATAAATTCCTTTGCCAAAGATATATCATCTTTTTTAAAAATCCATGGGACATCACCTTCTTTGAAAAACCATGAATTAGAGGGACCAGCGCCTTCCTCTAATCCCATACTATCTAATCGTCTTGGCCAATATTTATTTTTAGTTTTTGAAGTAATAAAATCCTTCCTAACAGCTAATGTGTCACTTTTTTTTGATGATATGTGGCTGCAAAAATAAGATGAAACATTTTTAAATATATGCATGGGACCTAATAAGTGGGAAATCTTAAGATGTTCACAATATGGGAGGTCATAAAATATAGATTTCCTTTTCATCCCAATGGGAAATTTCTCAACATAGGTGTTGAAGAAATCTAGACCACTGAACTTATGCTCCCCATTTGAATCGAACATTTCTAAAAAATCCTTCTCCTTCTCTTCCTCATATGCTCTAAGCCATTTAGCTGGTGTCATTAGTGGAGGCCTTTAGGTTCTCTCTCATTTACCATTGAAAGCAGATGCTGCTCTTCTGTAAGGGTGTTGTTCTAGTAGGAATATCCTGGAGCAATCATACACTGGCTTTCGTATGTGCTTGGACCATCTAGCTTTCAGAGAAGGTCCACAACATTTACATCCAAAATACCCTTTTGTTATAAGACCTGTGAGATTATATTTGTATACATTAATTAATATGCATGGCACATTAAATAATATCATGAAGATCAGAACAAATATTACAAAGAATTAAATAACTAATATGTGAAAGAATATTGTTACATATATAAACAAATCAATAAATTAAACATGTAATTTACCAAAGTAAACTCCTAAGCCTGGATAATCATGTGTCGTGTAAGCACATATGCCATACAATGTAAAAATCCTCTTTGCTGCGATGGGTCCTGATACATCGTATACATTTATCCCATCGCATAATTCCTTCAATTCATCTACCAGTGGTTGTACGTAGACATCCATATTCTTCACTTGCCTTCTACGAGGGACTATGAGAGCCAACATAAGATGTTCATTCTTCACAGAAAACTGACTATGAGAGCCAACATAATATGTTCATTATTCACAGAAAACCATGGGGGGATATTGTTATTGATCACTACTATAGGCCAAACAGAATAGCTGGTGTTCTATAGGGAATATGGGTTGACACCATCCATGGCTATAATTAGTCGTAGACTTCATACTTCATTCTTGAATTTTTTGGGCCATGTATCCTTTATATGCTTTATGTCTATTGAATTAGTTGGGATTTGCATAACTCCCAACTCACTTTTGTGTGAGGCATGCCATCCCTGCAACATAGCTAATTATTTGCAACAAAAGAGCCTTTGAATCCTTGGGATTATAGGCATGTGCCTCAATATATTAAAAGGAGGACCAATACATGATTCACCCTTATTTTTTTATTTATGATACCTTTCATGCCCACATTTCAGCCACATCTCTTTGTCTGCATATTCTCCTCTATATAGAATACAATCATTTGGACATGCATGATATGATATGTACTCAACACCCAACATTTTCAACAATTTCTTTGCCTCTTCGCGGCTACAAGGCAAGAAATTATCACTAGGAAGAATCGTATCTTTGAATAACCTGTAGTTGGTGATCATGGAAAAATATATTAATAAATATACACTAATGTCGATATAATTATTAATGTTCATAAAATTTAACATTTGTAATGTTCATTGCACTGTACTGAATATATTTCAAATTTATATAAGTGGAGTACTTTATGGTAATTTACCTCAAAAGTTCCAAGAAAAATGCATTCGACAAGCCAAACTTTGCTTTCAAGTTGTATAGTAACATCATTGTCCCCAACTCTGTAGACTTTTATTGACCGCCAAATCCAAAACGACGGGTGGTGGAAGCAAATTTAAGGCTTTCGAACAAGGTGTCAGCGATATGAGCATCATCCCCTAGCTAATTATCATTTTGGAATGTATCTAACAATATTGTCTCTATGGCAGTCGTATCCCTTAATTAATCATCCATACCAACCTCTATTTGATTGCCTCCATTGCTAGCTTGTGAAGAACTACTATTGTTGTAGTCATTCCTAATTGGTGAATTTGGACGTAGCGGGAATTGAATCTATGGTTGATTCAACCATTCTTGGTATTGTTTCTCTCTGATTTTTTCTCTTAATTCACTTTTCTCTCGATTTGACATTGTTGTGGGGTAAAACGAAAGATGGTAGGTAGGTTGTTCATCATCACTAGAATCCTAATAATTTAAAAAAAAATTGAACATGATTAGTACAAAATATATGATATCAATTAGTAACCATGTTGACAATATTGCATGACTATAAATTGGTTTGACGTTGAAATAATTACATATTAATCAATATATATACCAAACAACTATATTTATAATTACCATCATTGTCCTGGGATTGTGGCTAGAAGATGCAATATTTTTACAATTGGCAGGGTGAAGCCGCTGTCCATTTTCATCTACCATATGTGCCTTGCGGTATACATCTCCTGATAAGAACTTCTAACGTTTTGGAGCAGTTTGAATATTTTGTGTATCTGAACTCGATGTTGAATTTGCATGAACCTGAAAATTTGTATCCATTATAAATTTAATTAAGTTGTGTGTGATTGACTGCATGGATAAAAAAACATATATAAATTGAATTATATAGTGAAAAAATAGAACAAATCTGAAGTAAATATTACGTCTCCACATGGATAGGGAGAACTTCACGATGGACTTTGAAAAATATTATGGAACGAGCTGGATTTTGAAGAATTTTCCATTCCATATAATATATGATATTTTATCCTTGCATTCGAGCAAAACAACAATAAATTTTGGTGCACAAACCTAAATGTAATTCCGATGCGTAATGTAGAGATAACTGCACTAGTGAATTTTTTTATTTTGCACACCAGTGTCATTTTATAACACGACAAACTGGTGCGGTTCAATTAAAGGATGCACCAATAAACAAATAACTGCAAATAAAAAAAGGCAACCTTATTTTCTTAAGTGAAAAAAAGCAATAAATTGAAAAATGGGCGGAAAAATATTTTCGAAAATCTAATTTCATAAAAAATTTCTTTAAATATTAAACATTTTTCATTATTTCACTATTCTTACAAAAAATTTCAGCCAAAGATTTGTAGAATACATACCTAGAGCAAACAGAGCACGAGAGCACTGTGGAGTAGGGAAATACGTTGAAACAAAAGTATTTAGACAATCGGAATTCCAAACCTCTGGTGAGTCAAACCATGTACCATAGAATTTCAAACAATGTGAGTAAAGTTTTTTTTTTTTTTTAACTTTTTTCTGTAGTTTTTTTTATGCAGTAAAATAATAAATCAAAGTCTATTGTCTTTTTTTACTTTTTTTTGTGGTTTTTTTTATGAAGTAAAATAACAAAATCAAAGCTTATTTTTTTTTAAAATTTTTTTCCTGTATTTTTTTCTTACCTTTTATGTAATTTTCAGAAACAAAAATAAAAAAGAAATCCATTTTTAGAAACAAAACCATATATTCTTTTTGTTTCTACCCTTTTTTCTCCCTCTTTCTTTTCAATTTAGATTTATAGGGTTTTTATAATCATAAGACATCCAACCCATGGGAAGAATTACATAGTCAGATCCCAATCCACATTGGCCCTTACATCAATCTTAAAAAACTACATATTTTTTTCGTCAGTGCGCCCTGTGTAACATAGCGCACCGGTGTGCTCGGTTATACCAGCGCACCGTGAAAGTAAATTGAGAAAAAAATAAAAAAATAAAATATGTTTTTATTAGTGTGTCATATGTAACATATGGCACCGGTGCACTATTTCATAAAAGTGCACCGCAAATGTGTTGTTTTGCAAAAAAAACCATTTTAGAAACAAACCCCACATTATTTTCATTTATGCCCTTTCTGCTTCCACTTTCTATGATTTCAGAATTAGGGGTTTCCAATTTATATTTATAGGGTTTGTATAGCTAGATATAATCCTAATACATCCAACCAACAGGAGGACCTGCATAGTCCAATCCCAATCCATGTCGTCCCTTGTGTCAATCTTAAAAAAATTCAGTCTTTTTTTCATCGGCGTGTATTGCGTAACATAGTGCATCGATGTGCTCGGTTATAGCAACGTACCACGAAAGTACAGTGATAAAAGATAAAAAAATAAAAATGTTTTTATCAGTGTGCCATATGTAACATATGGCACCAGTGCACTATTGCATTATGGTGCACCGCAAATGTGTTGTTTTGCAAAAAAAACCATTTTAGAAACAAACCCTACATTCTTTTTGTTTCTGCCCTTTCTTCTCCCACTTTTTGTGATTTCAGAGTTATGAATTTTCAATTTATATTTATAGGGTTTGTATTGCTAAATATAAGCCTCAGACAACCAACCAACCAGAGGACCTGCATAGTCGGATCCCAATCCATGTCGGCCCTTCAGTAAACTTTAAAAAAAAAAAAATTGTCGGTGTGCCCTGTGCAGCATAGTGCACCAGTGCGCTCTATTATCCCAGTGCACCACGCAAGTACTATGATAAAAAATTAGAAAAGAAAACATTTTTTCTCAGTGTGCCATCTGTAAAATATGCAGTTGGTGCACTATTTCATTATAGCGCAACACAAATGTCCTGTTTCTAAAAAAATAAAAAATAAAAAAATACAAACCTTACATTCTTTTTGTTTCTCCCCTTTATTCTTCCTGTTTCCGTGATTTCAGAATTAGGGCTTTTCAATTTACATTTATAGGGTTTTTATTTCTAAATATATACCTAATACATCCAACCGAAGGGACGATTAGCATAGCCGGATCCCAATCCATGTGGGCCCTGGCTTGAAATAAATAAATAAAAGATAGATTTTTTTTATCGGTGCATCTGGAGTAACTTAGCACACCGCAAAATGTAGTGCGATAAAAAATTAACATTTTTTTTTATCGGTGCACCATATGTAAAATATGGCACCGATTTATGCTAAAAAACTAACACTAGACGATTTTTATTATTTTATCATGGTTAACCAGTGCGGTCATTGACATGTAATGTACCAATACTCCTTGTTGACATAGAGCACTGTACGGTCTATTATACTGTTTTAGCGATGCGTTTGGAAGACAGACACACATGGGCATCGGTGCGTACACCATGAATGGTGCACCAGTTTCTTGAGATTTTTTTTTACTTGAAAATTTGACAATTTATTTATAAATATATTATTGAATGATATGGTACAGGTTTGGGATTGATAAAGAAATGATTGACAAGAGATCAAGTAACAAAAATACTGATAACACATCAAGAAAAGCAAACAAAGCAAGTTCTTTGTAAAATTAAAAAAAAAAAAATTATTTTTGAACTATATGTAAGTTTAAATAATATGTATTGTTTATTTTGTATCATGTAGAGCCACAAAATTAGGAAGCTCGATAAGATTATTTCTGATCTATGACAAGAAGAGCATAAAATTTTGATGGAAAAATTGCAAAAAGATGAATTAGGTGAATGAAAAAATACTATCGATCCAATATGAGTTTCCTTTTTTAGTTTTCATTAATAATATAATTAAAATTATTAGATAACATGTGTGAAAAAAGTCTATTAATTCACATTTGTTTAATGTTCTAGAGGGACCACAACTTAGAAAAGGAATTTTTTTCTAAGAAAAGAAAAAAAATAGAACATGCAATTGAAAATGAATTTCTCCTTAGCTCATCTGGAGTGGTGTTGGAAGTTAACAAAAGGGAGAAAAACTTCTACAAAAGTTTGAGGGATCTAGTGGAACAAATGTATAGACATAATTTCCACTTATAATACAAAAACCAATCCAATGATTCCAAGATCCAAATTTTATGTAAACTACAAGAAGACTTTCCAGAGAATTGGTCAATGAGACATGTCAGACTTTTAATAGCAAAAACATACAACAACAAAAAAGAAGGACTGAGAAAATAAAATTCCTTCAAATGTTTGTCTAGAATTATTTATAAATATCACTTTTGTTATACTTACTTTTCATATATCAATGTAAAAATTAAATAGTTTATTGTCATGTTACATTTGCTGGAAGATTATGAAAATCTCAAAAGATGAATGAGCTGATATTAGAAATATGCCAGTAGGAATGTCCAAAAAGGTGTACAAGGAGATGGTCAAATAAATGGACAAAATTACATCTCTTGAGGAGGCATCTCCACAACAACTTGCTTCAAATGTAATATGTAATCATTGAATTTTTCGATCATTAGGTAAAATAAATAAACTATTTAGCATTAAATATTAATTTTCAAGTATTTTTCTTGCAGAAAAGAAAAGAAAATGGAACCCATTCAACACATAAAACAAGACGAAAAGGAAGAAAAAGATTGCTATCTAAGTTTGTGAGTAATTGTTAATTCCTTATAACAACTTAACTAGATTTCATTTTTGTATTTTTTAAATTGTTTTACAAAAATCATCATTGAATGTCTTCAAACCGGTGCTAAAATACAAAGAAAAAACAATCAAAGGAATTGATTGAAATTGGGTTAAATATGGGTTGTGCGTATACGTTGGCATATCAAAACTTAATTGTGGAATTTGTAAGAATCTATCAATCTTGTTTTACTTAGCTCCATCTATAATTAATAGAAAAAATAAATCTTTTATATTAAATATATGATTTGTTATGGGGCATAAAACTTGCAGGAAACAAAGTATGACACTGCACCAACAGATCAAATCTTGAAAGATGGCATGTTACATGGTTTTGAAAGAATGTGTATAGTTTATGAGTCAATTGTTGCATTGGTACGTCATTTCTTTTCGATTTACATTGATGTATATTAATTAATATTGCAATTTTAATTATTCTCACCAATGTATATACACTCATTATAGTTTATTTTTATGTTTGTATATGGAAGGTGAAGAAGAAGAAAACAATCAACACCGCTAACAAAACATTTCTGAAAATAACCAAAGTCATGGAAGTAGCTTTAGCAGTGACAACAGTTCAAGCGAAGAATGATGATCACTATGTTTGGATATAAAAGCAAGGCGTTGTATTTTTTCAGAAATGTTTGTGAAATCAAACATTTTCTTTAATGTAATGGACATAGTGTCCCAATTGAAAGATAAAGGGATACCAATAACTGTCGCATTTTGTATGACAAAGAATGTCTTATATATATATATATATATATATATATATATATATATATATATATAATGTTTTAATTTATTCTATTGTATTCTCTATTGTCGCTATTTCATTCTTGATTGTCATTCTCAAATGCACTAAAATTTTTTTAATTCATATGAATATTTTTATAAGATATATATGTGTCGACTTTTGATGAATAATGAATTTTAGAAAACCACAATAATTATGATATGATATAACAAATTAATCCAACATCACATTCAAATCCATTGATAAAAATTTAATTAATATGAATATTGTTATAAGATGTGTCGACTCTTGATGAATAATGAATTTAAAACAATCACAATAATTTCACTGTCATAGGTCGAAGTTTCTAAAAAATACAAAATGAAAATCGGTGCATGTATTCTTATACCAGTGCACTTGTATTCTTAAGCACACCGCTGCATTTTGACGACCTATGGGCACCGTACAAATACCAAAACTAGTTAAAAATATCGAGGTGTTTGTGTGGTATGGCGCTCTGGTGTGTTTATGTCTATATATGCACCAGTTTTGTTTTACGACCCATGAGCACCGCAAAAATATCGATACCAATTATAAATCTAGGTGTGTCTACGTGATACTATGCACCGGGGTGTTTTTCTGTCTATACGCACCGGTGCATTTGGATGACCGATAAGCACCGCATGAATATTGATACCAATTATAAATCTCAGTGCATTTGTGTGATAGTGCGCACCGGAGCATTTATGTGTCGATACGCACCGGTGCATTTGTATGAGATGTTTGCACTGCATGAATACCGATACCAATTATAAATCTCAGTGCATTTGTGTGATACGGTGCACTGGGGCATTTCTATAACTATACGCACCAGTGCTTTGATATGACCTATGGGCACCGCTCAAATACCAAGACCAATTAGAACTGCCCCATGCATTGTATCACCAACACTACGCCCGGTGTTGTTTTATACCTTAACGGCCTGGTGCATTCAGCTTCGACTGCCCCGGGGCTCTGGCTATAGGTACGCATCAGTGTGTTAAATCCTGATTAGCACACCGATGAAGAAAACATCCGTAATAACCTCTGACCGCTGATTTTTTTTAGTTGTGTTGAATTTCCATTAAAAGCTCCCCCAAAACCTTCATATCCAAAAATAGATGTGGTAGCATATTTGTTTTTGACAATGTTGGCCAATTTTATAACACTAAAAACCTCCTTTATAACCTCTACCAGAGGGTATTTTCCTTGCAGTGAAAGAAGATAAAAGAATACTTCGATATATTCGAGATACAGTTGAGTTCGGTATCCATTACAGTACAGGAGCATCTCCATTGTTGATTGGTTTCACTGATTCTGATTGGGATGGTGACCCTGATGATCAAAAGTCTACTGCATGATATGTATTCACTCTTGGTTCAGGACCCATTACTTGGTCTTGTAAGAAATAAAGAGCCATCTCTCTTTCTTAAGCAGAAGCAGAGTATCGTGGTACAGTTGAAGCCAGCAAGGAAGCAATGTGCCTTCGTCAGATCTTGCCTGAATTTGGTGTTCATCAGCAGCATCCAACTACACATTGGTGTGACAATCAGAGTGCCATTCAGCTATGTAAAGATCCAGTTCAGCTTCAGCGTATGAAACACATTGAACTCCACATACACTTCATCAGAAAGCTCATTCATGATTGTTTTCTTGAGGTGTAGTATTGTCCAACCAATGATCAAGATGCTGATATCTTTACACAGGCTCTCACAGAAGTAAATTTTACCAAAATTTGATCCATGCTTGGAGTTCAGGAAAGTTGTCATTAAGGAGGGATTGGCTTTAATAACTCATTCCTTCTCTTATTGTGTCACCTTTGTAAATCCTTAAATCCTATCCCAATTTTTTTTTAAGGGGGGATGTTCGGATATTTCGACACATAGGAAATAGGCTCCTTTTGTGTCACCTTTGTAAATCCTTCAATCCTATCCCAAGTTGTTCTTAAGGAGTGATGTTAGGATATTCCGACACATAGGAAATAACTAAGAATAACTTAGTCTAGTGTAGAGTTAGGTAAAGTGTGTTTCTTTACCATGTACATTTGTAACTTATAATATGATAGTCACGATTTAGAGTGATCCGATGGTTCACTCTCTCCTCAGTATTAACGACACTTGATTCGTTGCTTACCAACCGATTGGTCCATGATCTTTATTTAAAGTGCATGGATGGTCATTTGTTCAGTAACCCTTTATGAGAGAAACATTTGTAACTTTTCTTTTTATATTAATAAATTGCCTTAAGTGGCTGCGTTGTTTCAGGCCGTGGACTATTTCTGACTTCGAGGGTTTTAACCACATGATAATACTAGTGTACTAATTTTTGATCTGTTTCTGAGTGGTGACCTTTGGTTTTCTATCTAAGGAACTTACCCTGTAAATTCCTACATTCAGTGGTTTGAAACATGTTGACATGTCTTTCTTTTTGAATATTCTAGAAATCTTGTGAGTGACATCTTGTATGTATGGCAGATAAGTCTTACCAATAGAGGGGGTTTGAGAGGAGGACAAGTTAGGTTTATAACATGATCTGGATTTTTCCTTCTTAATGACTTTACTGATATCCTTGACCTTGTAGCCATTGTTAAAGAACACCTTTTTTAGATACTTTATTTTCTTTTTTATGTGCTCCTTTTGAGAAATTTTTATTGTTCTAGTGAAGAGTTTGTTGAGAATCCCCATATTTTGGGCATGATGGTGATGTGAATCTTCATGAAGGTAGATGTCAGTGTGGGCCCTCTTTCTATACACTTTGTGACCCAATGATCCATCATTATTCCTTAGAAGAAGAATGTTAATGAATGGAATGCATTTATTCTCTTTAGTTTCCATTGCGAATTTTATGTCATTTGACATGTTGTTGAGATGTTTAAGAAATTTTTCGAGTTTAGTATCTCCATGTGGCCCTTTCTATACACTTTGTGACCCAATGATCGATCATGATTCCTTAGAAGAAGAATGTTAACGAATGGAATGCATTTATTCTCTTTAGATTCCATTGTGAATTTTATGTCATTTGACACGTTGTTGAGATGTTTAAGAAAGTTGTTAAGTTCAGTACCTCCATGTGGCCAATCCACTCTGGTGTCATCAACAAACCTTATCTAGTACTTTGGTTTGAGGGGGTGGGTTTTCAAGGCAATATTTTCAAAATTTTCCATGTAAAGGTTGGATACTATGGGGAAAATGGTGACTGCATAGCCACACTTGTGGTTTGTTCAAAGTACTCGGCTTGGAAGGTGAAGAATTTAGAAGGTAGAGAAACCTCAGAAAGTCTAGTGGTCTTTGGATCAGCCACCTCCTTAACAACTTGGATTGCCTCATCAAGAGGTATTTTTGTGAAAATTTGTGTGACATCAAAGCTAAAAAATTGATCTTCAAGAGACAATTGTATATCCTTGATAAACTCCATATAGTGATTGGAATATGTTTTATAGAAATCAATATTACCTACCAACAAGGCGAGATATTTTGCCACATATTTTGCTAATATGGACCCAATAGTGTCCACTATATGCCTTAGGGGAACATTTTTCTTATGAATCATGGGATCTCCATAAATTTTGAGGATGATCTCGGTGCTTGGTAAAAGTTTTCTGTTGATTCCTTCATCAAGACTCAAATCCTTGATGGTGTTCTTTAATTCTTTGATGATGCGGGTAACGGGATTGTATTTGAGTTTCTTGTAACTGCAGGTTTTGTATAAATGATCCCTCATTTTGGGGACATAATCGTCTTTGTTCATCACAACTATAGCACCTCCTTTGTCTGCTTTTAGAATGACAATGTCTTCATTGTTTCTTAGGATTTTGAGAGCTGATACTTCACCTCTATTCAAGTTGTTTATCAAGGGCTTTTCTTTTCTTAATATAAGAACACAATCATGTCTAATTTGTTCCTTTTCTTCAACCCTCATATTCTAAATTGCATCCTCTGGAATGCTTTTTAAGGCTATTGCAAAATTAAGCCATTGTTTAGAACCTCCAGTTCATGGAAATTCAGCTCATATGCAGACAAGTTAACAACCTTCTTGTTTTTATTAATGTTTATGCTCGGCTCATTATGCGTAATAGCATTGTTAATAATGCCTTTATGACCAGGTTAAGTTGTGTTAGGGTTAGATCTGTGTTATCATTAATAATAATGTTATTATTACTAATCATAATTATAGAATTATTATATAATTATGTATTCATTTCTCGTTGCACGTTGTTGTTAATTCCTATGTTCATTGCGTTATTACTTATCCTTTGGAACCGGATTGTGAACTCTGCAAATCAGTGGTAACAGCGTAATTCCTCCACCGTTCCCTACGGATATCCCTGGGCTGTTACCCTCCTTCTGCTAGGTGGTATCATGTCTACGGTTATGTTGCCTGCCGGTGTAGGACATTACGATGATACCCGTTGAGGTTTGCTTCTCGTAATAACTATCATATGCCAGGTTCATACGATTGGACAACGCATTGCTCATTTGCGGCTTGTTATTACTGTCACATGTCACGATCACACGATCAAACATCGTAGGGATCATCGAAGGAGGTGAAATATGTGTCAAGGGTGGATCTGTGGGTGATTCAGAGCTGGAAACCAATGGTATTATCGTAAGTTATCCATCGTTCTTCCCATTGGATACCGTTACATTGTTGTCTTCTTGCTGTTCAGTGCTACCACATCTTGGGATAACGCTGGTGCAGCCACTTCCGTTGCTACCCGTTCTGCTGGAGTTATTCTTTATTGATGAATCGATTTGTTGTTCAGTATAATTCGTAGGTATCATTGAAAGAGCCTAATTGTTAGATAGCTCAGTCGAGGGTCTAAACGGATCTATGGGTGATTCTGAGATGGGTATGAACACGGCATGATTGGCACCATTCCTTTCTTTTTTACCGTGTTCCAGGCTTTTAGATCTTAGTTTTGTTTAACACTAGAATTGTAGTTTTTGTTTATTGAAAAATTTAATTCTTGATCAAAATATCTAATAGTATACCGAAAACTTTGATCTCAGTTCTTATTTAATTATTATTTTTTTATGCGTTTTGTAAAAGTTTTTTTTAATGCAGGAATATAACTAGCACAATTACATTTATCAATGTAATTGATATACTATGGGCTTATATGAAATAGATGTACAACTCTATTCACTAATGTGTTTGATATATATCAATAAACTTATATCTACCTCCACCATATGTATTTTATCAAAATAATCATTATATATTTATGAATATAATCACCAATATATTTGATATATCTAACTATAAAATATTAATAATATAAACTATATATATATATTATTATTATTATTTGATAATAAAATATTATTAAAAATTTTCAGTACGTCCGCTTATTTTCCACTGTGCATATGGTTTTCCCTGTCGATACCTAGTTTTTCAAGCCTATTATTTTATTATTTAATATGAAATTCATCAGTGGGATGACTTCCGAACTTCCTCATTCTATTGCAGACTTCCAATATGAAACTCATGATTATTTTTTTGGGTTGTCGAAACTCATGATTATTTTCTCGTCGTTGGTTAGACGGTTTGGCCTAGAATCTAACCGAGTTCTTAATTTTTGGTTTATGCTTATAATGTACATCCATTCACATGGATTTATTTTTCATGAATATTAATAAAACTTTACAGTTTGCTCTGGTTCATCATAACTCTTCTTCAAGAAAAAATACGTAGCATAATACATCAGAAACAAATTCACATTTGGAAGAAAATTAATATACAACAGAGAGCACATCAATAACAGAGAACACATCAATAAAACTTACATGTTTTCTTTAACTGGATAGAAGTGCTGAGTCCCAACCAACGAGTATGATCTCCCCTACTGGAACTCGCCCGAGTCATTTTCACCTTTACAAATATTTTATCAGTGACAGTAACAAGCCCAAACCTACACATTTCTTTATCCCACCATGTACAATATTAGGGACAAAACGAGCACATACGCCTCATTTGGATTCCACTTGTTAACCAACTCAACAACTTTTTCTTAGTAGTGTCCTGCCTAACTACAATGACATCTTATTGCAGGGTCATAATTTTACAACTTCATTCTCTTCACTTGGATCTCTTTCTACCAGATACCAATTCTTCAAGGTTGTTTTAGGTTTTCTTCCCTTTCACCAGCTTGCCTCCCTTGTTCCAATTCAGATAATTTATTTATAAAGAGGAATAAATCCTTTAATTATCTGGTATATGAAAATCACTTTCAACACTTTTTTGGGTATTGTTGTCCATAGCTTATATTATTTATAAAAATAAATTCAATTAAATAAAATAACACTTATGTTCTACTATCCACCAAGGAGCCCACATTTTTTACCAAATCAGTTGTGGTGAAACAAAAACATTTACAACTCAATAACTTTATTATTTATAAAAACAAATTCAATTAAATAAAATAACATTTATGTTCTACTATCCACCTAAGCCTTTACTTGGCCCACATTTTTTACCAATTCATTTGTGATAAAATAAAACATTTACAACTTTTACCTATGTTACATAGAATTTGATATATTTATATTTAAATCATTAAAATAAGTTATATGGATAATATCATACAAGTTGGTATTTTAAGATATAGATTTTTTTGGTAAGATACAATGCACATGCAATTATTAGGAAACCAATATAAGCTAGCTACTCTTACAAATTTGTGAGGAAAGGGAAACCAATATAAATTTTTATTTTTAGAATATTTTATGAAATATATTACTATTTCTCATATATGAAATCAAAGATAACTAGTATGAAGGAAATGTGTGATTTTTTTTATTGACACATATTTTTTTACAAAATAAAATATTCTAAATAAGAAAAAGTCTTTAGCTTTATTAAAATCGTCATAAAAAATAAGTAATATTGTTCTCATTTTTCTTTTTTAGTTTGTTGTTAGTAGTACAATCCAATAAAAAATAGATGTGGTAAAAGCATTACACTGTCACTTTCATATTTATATAAAATATTTAAATGTGTATGTTAAATCATATAAGTTTATATCAATTTTATAGAGAAAAAGTAATTAAAAAAAAATGATTGATAACGTAGTTAGAATTAAAATTTTGAAATATAAATTGGTGGTAGGAATTTAATCTGTATGGAATATCTTAAATGGTAGTTAAAATAGAGGGTTGATATATATCTCTAAAGTAGCTATACCTTTTTTTCTTTTTGGTTTAATTGAAAAAATTATATATAGTTGAATTAAAATACCACATATAAAATAAAATCTCACTATGAAATGAGTTATGGTTTTCTTGAGAAGGTGGTATTGGCTTATGATATTATAAAATAGACTATTTACAAATTAATAATATTGATGGTAATGTGGGAGTGAACTCCATGGTAAAGAATAGGGAGTCCAAATTTGTAATTTAAATATCATTAGTTACTAGTAAAATCATATAAATTAAATAGTCTATAAAGACCACTAGGAATCAATTCATGATAAGTATCAAAACACTTCACTCATGATACACCTGACATTGTTAATATTATTCTAGCCATATAACTTAAAGAGTTGGTAATATCGATAGGCATTAATCCATAATGAGAATCAAAACACTCACTTCATTACAAGTGACACATTGTTAAAGTTTAAAAAAAATAATAATAAAATTATAACTTTATTTTAAAATAATATGAATATTATTAATTACTAAAAATAATAATACATAATTTAAACATATCTACATTAAAAAATTTGGAACAAGATACTAAACTATAATGAATTACCTCATGACTAATTAACTTCAATTCATGTGACATTTTTTTTAATTCAAAAATTTAATTAAAAGGGAAAAAAAATATCATAACTACTTTGGAGGTAAATCTTAACCTTTGATTTGTGCTACTATGAAAATTCTAGAATATTTAGTGGATTTGAAATCCCTATCATCCACCCAAATTTTATTTATAATTAAATTAGAATCCTAATAACTCAATTTCAAAATAAACCCACTTAACTGAAAAAATCATAAAAATTAACTAAATTATAGCTTTATTTAAATTATTATTATTATTAAAAAAAATACATACCTATGAGTGTAACTAGCACAACCATATAAGCATAACATTTACTCTATAATAAGTAAGTCACTAAATTTAAAAAACATAAAAAAAAATTAATTAAATTATAAATTTTTAAGAAATTATTATTATCTTTGTTAATTAGAAAATAAACAAGTAAATAATTGAAGCATATTTACATTTTAAAAACCTGAAGTATGATTCTTAACTATGGAGATTTAACCATATTTTATTATGGAAATTCTTAATATGTAAATAGGCTTGGTTAAAATACTATGATTGAATACCATGACTTATCTATACAACATGCCCAAGAAAACCATAAGTCACATAATATGTCACTTGATCATTTAGTATGTTTTATTGTTAATAAATTTAATTGAAAGGATAGAAAGAGCATAACTGCTTTGTAGATAAATCTCAACCTTTGATTTGTGTATACTACTATGGATATTCTAGAATATTCTGTGAAGTTTACCATCCGCCTTATAATTATGGATAATGAATTTAAAATTTAGGAAGCTCTATTCCAAAATAGACCCGTATCAATTTAACTATGAATTTTTGTAAATTATTATTATTATTATTATTATTATTATTATTATTTATAAAAAGAATTAGCATATGTTATATATATATATAAGTCCAAAAAAGATAAAAAAATACTGAATACACTCAATTACTGAAAACACTCGCATATATTACACACAAAATTTGTATGCGTAAACACACACACTGATTACATTCAGATTACTCTAATAAATAGAGTTTCTTAGATCTAACTTATTCCTAAGTTAGAAAGAGAGGTTGAGATAATTTCTCAACCATCACAAACCAACATCTCAATTATAGGATGTAAGCATTAATTCCAACATCCCCTCTTATAGCTTACATCACATAAATTTATTGAAAACACAATCATTCTTTAACTTCTCAATATAGGCTCCATCAAGTTGCCTTGTAAGCCTCGTAAAGGTGTAGTCAGCAAGTTGGATTCCCAAGTTCGACTCCTAAACTCTCGAATCAAAGACCTCCCAAAATCAATTACTGGACATCATCCCAAGTTGCTGCATAACCTCATTAGAAGACCACTCCCAAGTATTCAAGGAATGATGCATCCTTCCCTAGATCCGCAATTGCCATACTATCTAGACAACCATCCATATTGAGCCGTACTTCCACTCAATATCTTAAATAGTGGCTTCAGACACATAGCTGAGCTGCTAGTAATTCTATGGACGAGCTCCTATCTACCGAGATACATGGGTGCCAACCGCTGTATTTTCTAGTTGTATAGAAGAGCCGTCTAAATACGAAATGTATCTAGATTCAACTATTATACCATGACCTTTTTGTCTAATTTTGAAAATTCATCCTCACTTAATTTACAAAAAAATTATAATACTACTAAACAACAAATATTTCAATGTGAGAAACCAATGGCACATAAAATGAAGTGGTTTGATGTTTTCTGCAACTACACCTTGCTTCTGCAACAAAAAATATATACATAAATTCACCTATTTACCCAACTTAAGATCATGACCCGATTCTCTACCGCACATCCAATTATATGGATGGATCTTCAATGATAATTTCGTGTAGGCCTTGCGAATCTCCTCGACACAATAATCTCAATTCCAGTATGATGTAATAATCTTCATTGCTAGTGATTTTGGTTACTAATTTCATTTGCACCTGTGCATAATTCACACCCTTGCTTGCAGAATCATCGCCAATTTATAAAGCGAAATTGGGAAGTTCAGAAAAAAAAAATGAAACCGCAAATCCACAACATCAAATTGAATGAAGGAACACAAAACCATTACAATGATCGATACCTGATAAAGGGTGCTTGAAACCTTTTGCTAATTACAAAACCCTCCTCCACCCAGCTCGACCTCCACGCAAGATTTCTGCCGAACTTTGCCTCTATTCGACTGATTTACTTCTGGGAATAACGAAGACACCTTTTCTACTCCCTGGCTTGATTTTGCAAAGGAGAAGCAGCTGCTACACATTCAGATTTTGGATCGCAATTCTCTCTGGTCTCCAAGCTGTTGTAGCTGCAATTAAAGTCGGTTTTTATGACATTGGCATTTGCACAGAATTGAAGTCAATGACTATAGACCCTTTGAAAATGTCGCTGAGTGGTATGGAGATTCACGTCAAGACCACGATCAAGCAGCAGATGCTCTGAAAATCGGTCTGTGCTCAAAGCGTCTTCTGTTTACATAACCTACAAAAAAAAAAATATTTTACTATCTCTCACAATCCCAATACTAGCCTCACGCTCTAATACCAAGATAAAAATTATTGAATACACTCAATTACTGAAAACACTCCATATATTACACACAAAAGGTGTATGTGTAAACACACACATTGGTTACATTCAAATTACTCTAATAAATAGAGTTTCTCAGATCTAACTTATTCCTAAGTTAGGAAGAGAGGTTGAGAGCATTTCTCAACCATCACAAACCAACATCTCAATTATAGGATGTAAGCATTAATTCCAACAAAAAACCTTCGCGTCTAAATGTTATTTTCATCAACTAAACTTTATATTTTCCATATTAAATTATATTAAATCTAGTTTGTTCCTTGTGCTTCATTTTCTTGTCATATTTCTCTTTTAGTTTTTATTTTCTAACCATTTCTATACGGAAACACGTGAAATGTAAGTCAGAAAACCTTCACATCTAATTTTTATTTTCCTAAACTAAACTTGATGTTTTCCATATTATGTTATATTAAATTTAATATTTTTTCTCTCTGCTTTATTTGATATTTTATAATATTTATCTTAGGATTTATAATATTAGTCTCTTGGGTTTAATATTATTCCCTTGGGTTCGTAATTCTTTGGGGTTTTATTATTTATCACTTGGTTTTATTTTTCCATTTGGTTCATAATAACAATTTCTTAGGTTTTTTATTACCTTAGGTTTATAATATCAATCATGGTAAACCATTGTCAACCATATCCATCCATGGTCGATCATGGTCAACCATGGTTGAATATCACATTGTGACATAAATTGTATACATATACAAATCATGGAAAATCATGGGTAATCACGATCAACCATGGTTGATCATGGTCAACCATGGTCAAATGCCGCATTGTGACGAAGATTGTCTCGATATGAAAATCAACCATTGTCTACTACGGTCAACCATAGTTGAACATCGCATTGTGAAAAATATCGTCTCGATATGAAAATAAACCATGGTCAACGATGGTCAAACATCATATTTTCATAAGGATTCGCTTAATATCAAAATCAAACATGTTCAACCATGTTTAATTTACTTTTTATAATAGTTATCTTAGCATTTATATACCTTGGCTTTTAATATTAGTCCCGTGGGTTTAATATTATTTTCTTGGGTTCATAATTCCTTGGGGTTTTATTATTAATATTTTGGGTTTATTATTCCCTTGGGTTTATAATATCAATCCCTTAGGTTTATTGTTCCTTTTGGATTTAGAATATTAATCAAGGTCAACCATGGTCAATCATAGGAAACCATGGTCAACCATGTTCAACAATGGTCAGATGCTGCATTGTGACAAAGATTGTCTGAATATGGAAATAAACCATGGTCCACCATGAACCAACATCGCGTTCTCACAAATATTTCCTCGATATAAAATTCAATGATGGTCAGCCATGGTCCAATGTCGCATTATGACAAGGATTGTCTAATTATGAAACAATAATGGTTAACCATGGTCAACCATGTTTATTTTATGGTTTATAATATTAATGTTATGGTTTATATACATTGGGTTTACAGTTTTTCTCCCTTGTGTTTATAATATCAATCCCATCTATTTAATGATCTAAGGGTTCATATTCCTAGAGTTTAATAATATTCACTTAGGTATAGTCCCTTAGGTTTACCATGGTTGAATGTCGCATTGTGACAAATATTGTCTCAATATGGAAATAAATTATGGTAAACCATGGTCCAACATCGCATTCTCACAAATATTGTCTTGATATGAAAATAAATCATGGTCAACCAAGGTTCAAAACCACATTGCAACAAGGATTGTCTCAATACGCAATCAACCATGGTCAAACATTTTTATTTTAGGGTTTATATTATTTATGTTAGGGTTTTTACACCTTGTGTTTATAATTTTTATCCCTTGTGTTTATTACTTCCTGGGGTTTATTTATCTAAGGGTTATTATTCATAGGGTTTAATATTATTCCCTTACGTTTTTAGTCCCCTCAGTTTACCATGGTTGAATGTCACACTGCCACAAATATTGTCCCAATATGGAAATCAACCATGGCCAACCATGGTCCAACATCATGTTGTGACAAATATTGTCTCAATATGAAAATAAATCATGTCCAGCCATGGTTAACCATGGTCCAACGTTCCATTGTGACAAGGATTGTCTCAATATGGAAATCAACCATGGTCTTCCATGGTCCAACACCACGTTTTGACAAATATTGTCTTGATATGATAATAAATCATGGTAAACCATGGATCAACGTTGCATTGTGACAAGGATTATCTCAATATGGATGTCAACCATCTCCAACGATATGTATTTTAGGGTTTATAATATATATCTTAGTGTTTATATACCTTGCGTTTATATAGCTTGGGTTTATAATTTTGATCCCTTGGGCTTAATATTCTCTTTGGTTTAGAACATCATTCCCTTGAATTTATTGATCTAAGGTTCATATTTATAGGGTTTAATATTATTCCCTTAGGCTTATAGTGTTTGGTTTTTTAGTATTAATCCCAAGGGTTTTTTATTCACTTGGGTTTATAATATCTATCGTTGTCAACCATGGTCAACCATTTTCTACCATGTTTTATAAATATTATCATGGTCAACCATGGTCCAATGTTGCATTGTGACAAATGTTGTCTCAATATGAGAATCAATCATTGTCAATCATGGTTCAATGTCGCATTGCGACAAATATTCTATTGGTTTGAAAATCATGTGAGGTCAAGCATGGTTATCCATGGTCTAATGTCACATTCTTACAAGAACTATCCCAATATGAAAATAAACCATGGTCAACCATGTTTATTTTAATGTATATAATATTTATCGTATGATCTATATATCTTATATTTATAATATTAGTCCTTTGGGTTTAATATTATTAAACCATGGTCAATCATTTCTAATGAAATCAATTATTGTCAACCATATTAATCATGGTTAACCATGGTCCAACATCGCATTGTGACAAAGATTGTCTCAATATGAAAATCAACCATTCTCTCAACCATGGTCCAACATCACACGACGATAAAGATTGTCTCACTATGAAATAATAGTCAACCATGGTCAATCATGGTCAACCTTAGTCAACCATGGTGAACCATTTTTTATAAATTCAAACATGGTCAATTATTCTCAATCATGGCCAACCATGTTTTATGAAGTCAAACATGGTCTTCCATGGTCAATCATGGTCAACCATGGTCAAATGTTGCATTGTGACAAATATTGTCTTCATATGAAAATAAACCATGGTTAATCACGGTCAACCATGGTCCAACGTGGCATTGTGAAAAGGATTGTTTCTATATGAAAATCAACGATGGTCAAACATGTTTATTTTAGTGTTTACAATATTTATATTATGGTTTATATACGTTGTGTCTATAATGTTAGTCCCTTTAGTTTAATATTATTCCCTTGGTTTCACAATCTCTTGGGTTTATTAAAATAAGGGTTCATATTCCTAGGGTTTAATATTATTCCCTCAAGTTTATAATATCTTGTGTTTTTAGTATTAGTCCCTAAGGTTTATTATTTCATTGGGTTTATAATATCAATCATAGTAAAACTTGGTCAACCATGTTTTATAAAATCAAATATGTTCATCCATGGTTAATCATGATCAACCATTGTCGAACATCGCATTGTGACAAAGATTGTCTTGATATGAAAATCAACCATGGTTAAGCATGGTCAACCATGGTCCAATGTCTTATTATGACAAGGATTGTCTCAATATGAAAATGAACCATGTCCAACCATGTTTTTCTTAGTGTTTATGATATTTATCTTAAGGTTTATATACCTTGGGTTTACAATATTAATCCCTCTGGTTCAATATCATTCCATTGGTTTCATAATCCCGTGCGGTTTTAGAATTAATCATTTCACTTTATAATATCAATCCCTTGGGTTTATAATATCAATTATGTTCAACCATGGTGAATCATAGCCAACCATGGTCAACCATGCTCAAATCTCACTTTGTGACAAATATTGCCTCAATATGAAAATCACTCATGGTTAACCTAAATCAACCATGGTCAACCATGGTCAAACTTCACATTGTGACAAAAAAATAAATATTATTATTAATTGTCAATTATTATTTTTATTAATTATTATTATGTAAAAAATAAATTTATTATTATTATTATCATTATTGACATAAATTAATATAAATTATAAAATAAAATAAAATAATAATATTTATATTTTTCTCAAATATATATATATATATATATATATATATATATATATATATATATATATGGTAGATATAAATGAAGCCTTCATCTTATATCAATCACTTTTATATGTGAATTATATTAGATTTTGAAATATGTGAATTATTTTGAATTTTGAAATATGCTTGCTAAATTCTTAGTCGAGAAGCTTAAACCCCTTGTGGGTCTCACTGATTCCTATGTTAAGGACTCGAATTCCTTTATAAAATAGTGTAACGATATCACACTCAAACCCGGGGAGTTGTTAGTAAGTTTTGATGTTGTATAATTATTTACCGAAATCCCCATACTTCAGTCCATTGATGTCATTAATAGAATCTCATATGAGAACACTGCTAAATTAGTTGGCCTCAACCTCACCTCGACTTTCTTCAGTTTCCAAGGTGAGTTCTATGAGAAAACATGTGCTGTTTCTATGGGTTTCCCTCTCTCCCCTATAGTTTCTAACTTATTTATGGGGGATTTTGAGGCCAAGGCCTTATCCTTAGCTCAATCTAGCCGTAAAAAGTGGAAGAGGTTTATGGATGATACTTGTGTCATTTGGCCCAATGGTCATGAGAAATTGGATTTGTTTCTTTGCAACCTGAACTCCCAGTGAGGTTCCATTAAATTCATGATGAAATTTGAAGTGGATGGATGCCTTCCATTATACACCCTTCTCTCTAGAATGGATGATGGTTTTATTTATCACTGAGATTTCTGCAAGAAAACTCACACAGAACAATATCTTCATGTTGGTTCCCATTATTTTCCTTCTCAGAAATGTGGTGTTTTTTGCACTCTTGCTTCCTTTTATGTAAGCATCTCTGACGACAACCACCTTGAGTCAAAGAAATCAAATCTCCTTGATGTCTTTCAAAATAATGGTTAGAGTAGATCTCATAGCCTTAATTCCTTCCAAAAGGGATATAAATGGTTAAGACGCAAATCTACTCAAGTGGATCCTATTTCCAAGGTTCATCTCTCGTTTATTTAAGGGAAAAAAGACGAAATTTCCCATGTCGCTAGAAGGAATAATGTATCTTCATCATTCAAGCCTATTTGTACTATTAGGAATTCTCTCAGATCTGTTAAGGACCCTCATGATCCTAAGGATATGAAAGGGGTTTACATGATTCGTTGTTCCTGTGGTATTCCCTATATTGGAGAAACGGGGAGGTGCATTAAGCACAGAATCCAGGAACATGCAGCCGACATTAGGCACAATCACTCCCACACATTAGCTCTTACTGAACATGTGGAAAAATTGTGTCACCGTGTCTACTTTGAAGAAGCCAAGGTCATTGCTATAGTCAATGACTTCTACCATAGGAAGCTTTGTGAGGCTATTGAGATTGAGAGGCATGTTAGGAATCTCAACAGGGATGATGGCTCGAAATTAGGTAATATTTGGTCGTTGTCTCTCTCGATATGATACTTAACCCCCCCTCATTCTGTTCCTTGTTTCTTTTAGTCTTTGTACGCTTTTTTTTTGTCCTTTCCTTTTTATTCCTTTCTAAAAATTTTGATAACACTTTTAATTAATTCTCTTCTTTCCTTTTATTTTTCCCTTATTATTTCTTTTTGTTGATCCTATCTTTTTTCCCTTAATTGTATAATTTCATTATTCATTTCCCTCTTCTTAGATTATAATTCTTTTTCCTTTTATTTTAATTAAATATTTATTAAAATAACTATAATATTTTAAACATTTTAAATAATTATAATGTTTATTAAAATAATTAAAATATTTATTAAATCTTCTTTTATAGCGTCTTCTTTAACTTATTTACTAATTATTAAAAATTTAAAATATTTTTTTAATAACCAATTAACTAACTCAATAATGGCTAGTTTTTAACGGTTATATCAAGGCAATGTTGCATCCTTACTATTTATTCATGATGATTGATTAAGATTTTCACCTTGTCCTGGGGATGAACCACATTCGCTGGTTCGAAATGTTGACCAGATAATAATATTAATCTGAAAGACATTTATCTATTTTATGGATCACAAAATTTTTAGATGTAACATAATTGTAATATATTGATAAAATATTATATAATAACTTAATATTATTTTAATATACAATATAATATTAATAAAATAATCATAAATATATAAATATATATTAATATTATTGTTATTATTGATATATTTATTAATAATAAAAAATAATTAATCTTTAACAAAATACACATGATAACTATTAATTCAGCTTATATCAACTACATAGATAAATGTAGCTGTAGATATACTTTATATACACTTATCAACTGTAGTTGATAAATGTAATGATACTACTCCTAAAAGAAACTTGATATTTGCCATATTAAATTATATTTATATCAGATTTGCCATATTAAATTATATTAGATCAAGTTTGTTCCCTCCGCTTCATTTGCCAGTCATATTTGTCTTTTAATTCGTATTTTCTAACCATTTCTCTGTGCCAGCGAACGTGTGACTCACATTCTCCGGTACTGATTTTATGATCAAACGATACTGAAAGCTTTATCGCTATACATTCCTTTTTAGCTGCTTTTCCATGGAGTACGCATCTCACTTTCATCAAGTATGCATCTCACTCCCAGGAAATGACAGAGAGTACCCACAATACAGTCGACGGTATTGCGTTTTCTATATAAATGATGTTACCGTAACAAGATCATTCATTATTATTCATAGCAATGGGCAATATGATAAAGTTAATCAGACTGCAGTATAATTTGATATAGGACAACAAGATACACCAACAGCCGACGCAGGCAACCATGTGAAAAAACGCACTTACTAATGACCCACCAGAAATGCCATCATACTCCATCGACATGTTCCTCACTTAGCATGATGAAATCACGTCATATCAGTGCGATGGCACCACAACTGCAATGGTTCCGCAAGAATCTCGCTGTTCTCGGATTGGCCGGCTCAGGGCACACTGGATGCTATTAATCTCCACAGAACCGATTAATTGTATACCATAAAACTATCTCCATAAGTGAAGCCCTGGAGTATCTGAACTATTGTATGTGAATAGCAAGCCCGTGGTAACCCAAATGGCAACTAATTGGATACCATAAAGTTCTCCGGCATATGACAAGCACTCGAGTATTTCAATAGGAAGCCCGTGGCAACCCAAAGTCTATAACAAGTACGACGATGACACATACAGGAAATAAGCTATAGGCCGTTATCCATTTTCCGGAAAACAAGCTTAATTGTGCGGGTTTTAAAAAGTGACGCCACCTTAAGTCATGTATTTGGCATAATTTCTTACCTTTCAATGAAAATTACATGCAACAATAATTGAATGTACACGTAACTTTAAATGATTCAAGGAAATGACATATAACGTTGAATCAAAATAAAGTACACTGTTAATGGTTCTCTTGAGGGACCGCTGTAAGGGACCCGTGGAAGACTCTAACAATTAGAGACCTGTAACAAACTTCAGAGATCAAGGTGATTTGACAATCGATGATATTTCAAACGTTCATACAATGGTGATGAGAGTCGCACCTTTCAAAGGGATTGAAAGGTGAATAATTGATCCCATGAGTGGATAAGTCTAAGTTTTAGTTGAAAATAATAATAAAATGTCCCTTGCACTCACATTACAAATACAAATATTATTTTGTGTACTTTACGAATATAAGTGCAATATTTTGTTTACATGAGGAACATAAGTGCAATAGAAAAGTAGTAAGTTGAAACTTAAGTCATACGATTTAGGATTAGTAATGAAACAATAACGGCTTTTTTTAGATATGGGATAACTAGTTTTGGAATATTTCTTTTCAAGAGTGGTGATATCAATAATCTCTCCAATTATAGGACAATAATGACAAATACTTTGTTTGCAAAGTTATTTGGAAGGATGCTAGGAGATCAAATTAGCAATTGGGCAAAAGAAAGAGATAAACATGTTAATGGGCAAGCAGGTTTTAGACCTAAACTTTCCATAGTTGATTATGATATAACTTTAAGGAAAATCATTGAAAAAGTTTGGGAGGAAAAGGAAGAAGTATTTTGTTGCTTTATTGATCTAGGTAGATACTGGTGGTCACTGGCCTATTCCACATAAACATCCAATTGGTTTCATTAGTTTCCTTGATTATAACAACACTTACTATTTTTTGTAGTTTTTTAGGTCCAGGACTTCTGGAGTTGTTTTGACCCCCTAAATGGCGTTTTTAGGGGTCTACGAAAAGACCATAGCCACAGGAAGGGGCATGCCGCAAAGCCTGTATTACTCAGAGAGATTTTCCCAATGAGGTATCATATGTATCAAATGAAGATCATATGACGAATTTACGACCCTGGAAAGTTGGCTTCCCAACTAACCCTAAGGGCGCCCACAAACTCTTACTGTTTCATCTCCTAAGGTAAGGTTTTTGGGTGCTTATGCTTTCACTTTGTTGTTCAATAATTAAAATATCCTTGAGCCTCATTCTAACACAGTTCAGAGGCATGTAGCCGCACATCTCTTCTCATCGATAAGCTACCATCGCATGAGCTAGTTTATTTTGATTCTATATGTAAGCTTATTTCAGTTCTTTGATGTTAATGAAATGAAGTTTTATTTTTGCTACATCTCTATGTTTATGTTTATATATGTGTTCTACTGCATTCTTGCATAAGCTCGAATCAGTGTTATCACAGCAGTCTTCTCTTTCTCTGTTTTTCTTTGCATGTCCCCAATGAGGTATGGTACAAGGAGTTAGGGCTTGAACTGGTTGAGCCTTTGCAAGACTAGCCTCACAAACCTCAACAATCTGCCATGGTGGAAGAAAAGAAAGATGAGGGAGCATGATATCATTTCAAAATATTTCTTGAAGAAGCCTTCGCGTGACAAAGGAACATGATGATGAAAAACTTTTTCCAGATCCTTCGGTGGCTACCCACAAGCAACGCATCTTCATCTAGCAGCCACTCTGGAGGTGCCACTCTCTTTATGGTACAAGTCAACTTTGACATTCCCATATTTGAACCTGAGATAGATCCAAACATCATAGATAGATGGTTAAATATATTGTAAGGATTCTCTTCTATTCATGGCTTTTCTAATTGGGAAAGGATTAATTTTTCACTTCTCAAAGTCACCTCGCTATTGAAGGACTAGTGGGGAACCTACTGTTAACAGAAGCATGAGAGAGAACCCTAATTTTTTTAAGCCATGCCCACTTCGACTTATTTTTGAGATGCCATCAAGGAACAATATTACCCTATCTGGAGCTATGAATATGAATACATAAAGTGGACCATGTTGCGTCAGGGAAGTGACCAAGACATGCCAAAGTTCACAAATATTTTTCATACTCTTCACACAAAGATTCTAAGCGGCATTTGATACTCAAGTACAATAATTTCCTACATAAGTACATCCATGATGAGATGGAGTTCTTGGACATCTCCTCGCTTGGCACCGCTTATCGATATGCTATCAAGATCGAGAAGAAATTAAACAGAGTAAGCGAGACTTTGGATCTGTGAATCCAAAGCAAGGGAAAGGCACCCAAAAACCAAAAAACAAAGGATAAAGGAAAGGAAATGTGACCTGGGACAAGCCACTGAAGCGGCAAAAAAAGAACAACACCACAAAGATAAAGAAAAAAAAAGGAAAATGGTGTGAGTTCCATAAGAGCTCAACTCAAAAAAAAAGTGAGTGTTGAGCCACATAGTCACTAGTGGGTGAGCTGAAGGTTTAGGAATCAGATGCATGTTCTAAATCTAAGTCAGAACCCCACAAGGGGAATCAGAAAGGGAAGAATATTTTTAATGGTGATCTCAATGCCATTGTTGCCACCACCAAGATCTAGAAGATTGATATTGAATATCCATAGGAAGGGGAGCGTCTCTTCCACTCATAGATATTGGTGAAAGGTTCTTCGCTAAAGTTCATTGTTGAAAACATGAGCTAAAATAACCTCATTTTAGTAGAGGTCGTGAAGTGGTTAGGCCTAACAGCCACACAACACTCGTAGTTTTACACCATCAAATGGCTTCACCAAAGATGAGATCTCGATGTCAACCAAAAGTGTTGTCTTCCCTACAACATAAAGCACTTCATAGATGAGGTAATGTGTGATGTTTCTCCTCTTGAATTTTGTGATGTATTATAGGGCTATACTTGTGGAAGTGTCATTTTGCGTATGAGTCTAGGCCTCACACTATTATTATTACTTTGGTAAATAAGTTATACAGTATACTAGAGGTAGAACCACCTACCACCATCTTTTTTATCTCTGTGAAGAAATGTTGTAAGTTCATTTTCCAGACTAGGAAATTTTTCTTCCTTATGATTCCCCCTCAAGGAAAGAAGAAGATTTTGGTCACATCCACAGCCTCCAAATATGGCTCCTCTGCATGACAATAGAAGATGTATAAGGTCATGGAGGAGTACAGGGAAATATTAACCTCACCCACAAGCGTACCCCTACACTGTGAGGTCAAGCACTTTATCAATTTTACCCTGGGTGCGTTGCTACCCAACAGATTGATCTATCGACACTTTGTTCTAGAGAACAGTGAAATCAAGAGGTATATTTAGGATTTTTTGTAGAAAGGGCACATTAGGCGAAGTTCATCACCCTATGGGAGCCTGATCATGTTGATACAGAAGAAGGACGAGACCAGAAGACTTTGTATTGGTTATTGGGTACTAAATAAGATCACTATCTCGAATAGGTATCCAATTGCACAAATTGATGGCCTTCTAAAAAATCTCAAGGGGGCTTAATATTTCAACAGGATTGACTTGGAGTCTGATTATAACCAGATACCAATCAATCCCTCTCATGTGTGGAAGGTTGCCTTCAAAACCAAGGAGGGCCTTTTCAAATTGTTGGCCATGCCTTTCGAGTTAACGAATGCCTGCACAACCTTCATGAGGTTGATGGATGACATCTTGCGACCCTTCACCAACTCATTCATGGTAGTTTATTTGGACCATATCATGATATTCATCTAAAGTTGGGAAGAGGACCTTCAATATATTTGATAAGTCCTACAAACCTTGTGTTAACAAAAATTGTGTGCCAGTTTGGAGAATTGCACTTTGGTATGACCTAGGTACAATATCTAGGGTACATCATTAATGAGTAGGGTCTACATGTGGACCCAAAAAAGATACAAGTTATTCAGGATTGGCTAGCCTCAACCACTCTAATAGAGCTCTGCAGTTTTTTGGGTCTTCCTAATTTCTACAACATGTTCATGTTGGGTTTCTCTCATATCAATCGCCCTTTGAGTCAGGTCATCAAGGCCAGAGTGAAACTAAAGTTAATTTGGTATGAATCCCAACAAAAAGTGTTTTCCAAGTTGAATCATCGCCTTTGCTCTGCACCAGTTCTCACATTACCAAACATGCAACAACCATTTTAGATTGAGACAGATGCCTCTGAATATGATATTTGTGCAATTCTTACTCAACAAGGGAATTCAGTGGCATATCACAGTGAGAAATTTTTAGAAATAGTCTGAAAGTATTCCACCTATCATAAAAAGATCTATTTCATTATGCAATCATGCTGATAATGGAAACATTACATTCCGAGGAAGGAAACAGTCAGCCACACAGACCACCAGCCCCTATAGTTCATACAGACACAAGGAAATTTTCATAACGATGACCATAAGAAATGTCTCTCTTAACTACTAAAGTCCCATTTTAACATTAAGTACAGGAAGGGAAACACCAATAATGTTGGAGACTTCTTTAGTTTATGGTAGGTCATCGCGCTGACCACAGTGGGTTAATTTTTGTAGCATTAGATGTGCTCTAGCATCGAGATTTTGCAGCGAGGCTAAGACACGTGCATTCTTCAAGACCCAAAAATTGTTTGGGGAAATTCCATCCATAGATGATTTAATTAAAATAATTAATAATTTTTAATGCATTTCTGAGTCTAAACTTAGGAAATGAGAATAATTAAAAGGTATTAATTAAATCGGGGGTGAATATTATAAATAAAGGTGTGGATCGAGTCCTAGATAATGTGGTACATTGATTAAGATCTAGTATTTTTCATTGATATGTCAACGAGATATTATAAGAAATAGCTCGATGGGCACTTGGAGAATGCACTTGAGATTTGCAAAGATCGATTTTGCTGGGTGATCGAATTCTCAAAGAGGCAACACTGAGTTCCTAGAGAGAGATCTAGTGAGATCGTTGTATTGAGGTGTGGAGATAGTAGAACAGAGGAGGTTTTCCATATTCAGGGAGTGCAAGAAAGAGAATATTAAGAGAGCCATAGAGAGGAAATTCAAAGCTACGCATAGGCAATGCAGAGCGTTAGAGGGAGTCCACTATTTTGTTGGGAGACAATCGAGATCTAGTGCCAAAAGTCAGGGTGTGAGTTCGGAGGGCCAAAGGGTTGATTTTCTAGTTAGTAGGAGACCATCTAGAGGAGTGTCATGTTCCTAGGAGCTATGACACAGTGACTTCATAGGCATATGAAATTACTATGCAGAGACATCGCAAGGTAGCTAGTCTCAAGTCCAGATTAGTGTCGAATCTCTCATGTCAGTGTGATATTTTTTCACTATCTCTTTCGTTAGTTTTTCTCTACATCGGATTACCAGTTTGGGCATCCAAATAATTTTACTCAAATTTGTACTGCATAGTAATTAGAACCCTCAGCTGCTACACCAGTTTTCGTAAGTTGGGTTTTTTCAGGGAAGACTGTCCAAAAGTAACACTGCACTTGTCTATGCCTATTTCTATCTTTCTTGCATTGTATTTTCTGCATTATTTTATGTTCTGTAGGCTATAGTGAATTTAATTCGATTCTTTCTGTAGGAAACTACAAGTAATTTGTTCATTGAATACAACAATTAGAAGAATTTACATCAGTTGTTGTAGTAGGGTTTGGGTAACCAATTTTTCACATGGTATCAGAGCGTAGTTAGAAGTCAGAGAGCTTAGTTGCAAAAGGGAAGACGGTGATTCGAGGAACTACGTAAACAACAACATGAAACCCCAGATGCTGCCGAGTCCAGAGGCTAGTAGGGAATACTTTTGAGGGAATTTGTGTCTATAAGTGAGTCGACAAAGAAAAAAATTTCCAGATCAAGATTTTTGAGAGGCAGAGGGTGAAGAGCATTAGTTTCCACATCAATCATATCTTTAGCTGGGACGTAGTCCCCCCTACAATAGGTTTTTGGAGAAGAAAAGCTGCAGGAGGAAAGAAGAGCACATTGAGGTAACTTTGTCCTCATAGAATCTATAGACAATAAATTATATTTTTCAACGCAGAGCAGAAGTATCCAAAAGCAGTTTTTCTCACTCCAGTAGGTAGTGTGTAGAACCAGTCTATAGTTGCGCAGAGGATTAGAGGTAGAGTTTGATTTCTTTTTGGTGAGATGGCATCAGTTGGTTTGAGAGACCAAGATTGGTTATACGAAGCATCTTACTACGTGATTTGGAAGGCAATGATCTCCTTCCTTTTGGATGAGTATGAACTCATAATCTATACTGATAATATGGTAGTTCTCCTCGCAGATATAAATCTGTTGAATATGTAAGAGAAGGATGTGGCTAAGGTCAAGAGGATGATCCTCGATGGCGATTAGGTTCATGTTGTATCTCACATAGTGGCCCTTAGAATGGCCAAGGATATGTGGGATTCCCTTTCCATGTTGTACGAGGTACCTTCCGAGAAGTAGATCACACGTATGCAAAAGGGAGAACACATATACCACTTTCTCCACAGGCTTCAGGATTTCCGAGATCAACTGGCAACTATGGGGTCAACACCTTAGGCTATAGGGATGATGCAGATTTCTCTAAATGTAGCATCAAAATAATGGAAAGTGTTTGTCCAAAGTATTTTTCTCAGAGAAGCATTACCAAAGAGGGATAAAATTTGGGTAGATCTACAACAAGAAGAGTTGACATGAGACTTAGTGAAGAGCAACAAAAGTAGTGGGACAAAGGCATAAGTGCAAGAAGAGGAGAATGAAACCCTTGCATCAAAGGGGCAACAAGAGAAGCACAGAATAAAGAAGGATGTTGCAAATTTCATGTTCTTCACGTGTTGTGAACTTGATCACTACACTGCCTAGTGTCTACTCATAAACAAGGACAAAGAGGAGAGGCAGTGTCAACAAGCTGCATCCACAAAGATCGACAGGTTCTCCTTCATATTGGAGCAATAATTTTCCATGATCACAGATATACTTCTAGGGGTGAGGTGGGGTAATTTTTTTTTGCAGCCTTAGAGAGATACAAGAATGGCAGGATCCTTGAGGATTCCACCTCTTGGATAAATGCCTTACTACAAGAGCCCATAATAGAAGTAATAGGATGGACCAGTGATAGTTGGTGCAGTCATGTGTGCAAGTGTCATATGCAGTGGTTAGTATAAGATCTCTATGTGTTTTTCTATCTTTTCTCCGTTGTATTTTCCACAATATTTTATGTTGTGTAGGTTGCAGTGAATTTTATTCGATTTTTTCCATAGGAAAATGAAAGTAAAATGTTCATTTACTTAAAAATTAGAAGAATTAACATCACTCTCTGTAGTATGTTTTGGGTAACCGGATTTTCAAACAGTGATTGACTCTTGTGGACACGAGACTTCAGAATAGCCACATATTTACAAGAGCAATTCAAAATTTCACACCACATAGGAGATGTTCTTGGAAGGTAAGCAGGTTCCATAATTTCACCTCTAGGATGCACTATTATGCCACATAGGACACCTATGTGTACCTTCAAGTGATCATGCCCACATTATTTCGGAGGCGCACTATAGTCAAGTCGCTAAACATTTTTGGGTCGAAAATATAGGGGCAGTACTATAGGAATATTTTTATTGGCAAAACCTTTGACAGGTTTTTGGAAAGTACATATGATCGTGCAATGCATGTGCCATTTCCAAACCTACAGTCAGAAAACAAGGACTATATACTCCTATACCTACTCCAAGTTGGCCTTGGGAATCCATATCCATGAAGTACATTTCAGGACGTCCTTCTACCAAGCATGGAAATCAATGTTTTTTCATGGTTGTCAACAGATTCTCCAAAATCGCCATTATGGAAACCTACAAGAAGAGTATCTCAACAAAAACCACTGCCAAAATCTTTTTTGAGCGCATATGGGTACACTCTGGAATCCCGTAGTCCATTATCTAAAATCAGGATAGTCGGTTCTAAAGTGCATTCTGGGAAATTCTCTAGTCATTGTTGGATACTAGGCTGACTAAGTCCACGGCCTTTCATCCCCAAATTGATGGAAAAACATAGGTCACTAAGTGATGATAGCCCATACAGAAGTGATGAGAGCCTCCCCTATGTCCAACAAGCTACATTAGGGCTCTCCATAACTCAACTGGCCAACCTCTTTCAGGTGGGACAAGGATTCTAGCCACTATGTCCCATTGATGCTTCCATATTATTTACAGCTAGTCAGGCATATTCATCTCATGTCTAGTCTGAAGCTAACAGGGCTAAAAAATTCAATGATCACATTCATAACATCCTTCGCTAGGTACATGACATATTTGACAAAAAAAATGAAAATTACAAGTAGCGTCATGATCAGCATTGGGTGGCACACAAGTTCTTGGTGGGAAACAAAGTTTGGTTACATCTGCAGAAGGAGCACCTCGCTTGGCCCCACCACATGATTCTCCTGCTCAGATATGGTCTTTACACCATCACTAATTTCATATGGGGCAATGATTTCGAGCTCAAAATTGTACCATTCCTTTGGTTTCACCCAATATTCAATGTGAACCAGTTCTAGCCACACATTCCCCCATTGTTAGACACATCTAGCATTGCTGATAAGTTGACACTAGCAGAGCTCAAACTAAGATGTATCGAAGAGACCAAAACTTATATGATCATGGAAACAAAAATAAGTAACACTTTCCAGCAAAAGATATAGTTATATCAACCTTTCAAAGCAGGTCAACTCCTTCACCACTACAAGTGGCTCACCAGGGACCAAGTTCAACAGAAATTTCCTCACCTTATGGAGGCTCTGCATGTAATGGCGATCATTAATTCCTAAGGAGGGATGAATAATCCACGTGTATATTATTGGCCACCTTCGTATTCCACCTATAAATCCAATCGGTTTCATAATTTTCCTTGATTATACCAATATTTACTATTTGTATGAATTTTTTGGGTCTTCAACTTCCACAGTTGTTTTTACCCCCTAAACAGTGTTTTTTTAGGTCATCCATAGGATCATAATTAGAGGTCAGAGCCTTCTTCAAATCCCATAGTACTCAGAGATATATTTCTAACGAGGTAGCATATGTGCCTAACGAATATCTGACAAAGTTATGATCCTCAGAAGTTGGCTGCCTAACTGACCCCAATGAGACCCACAAACTCTTGGTGTATCATATCTTAGGGTTATACTTTTTTTTTTTTGGCGGGGGGTGGGGTGTGTTTTATATTTTTTTTTTAACAGGAAAAAGTCCCTTTGGGCTCAATGTAACATAGTTCATAGGCACGGAGCCACCACATCAATTTTCAGAGATAAGCTATCATCGCCCAAGCTAGTTTATTTTCATTTTGTATGTAAGCATGTTTTAGTTCTTTGATGTTAATGAAATAAATTTTTGTTTCTACTTCATATTTGTGTTTATGTTTATATGTGTGTTTTCTTGTGTTCTTGGATTAGTATGGATCAATATTTTTTTTTTTTCAAAAAAGTATTTTACATGGTTCTTAGGGATAAGCTTTGGCACAAACTAGCAGAACTTGGGGTTCCTAGGCATTATATAACAATTTTGCATATGTGGTATGAAGAGTTGAAAGTCAAAATTAGATCTTAGTCAGGAATCTCTGAAATTCTTAGAAGTGATATCAGGGTAAAGAAAGGTTGTTGATTCTCTCCTACCCTTTTTCGTTAATATATTGACAAACTTGAAGAGTGGCTAAATTTGTAAGGGGGTGGCAGGGTCAGTTTGGGTGAGTTTGACATAAGTCTTATTTTGTATACGGATGACCTTATTCTTATTGCTAAATATTCTCTTGGTTTCCAACAACATTTACTTTCCCTTGAGCATTTTTGCATAAGGGTAGGGATGCAATTCAATATTATCAAAATGAAAGTAGTGTTTTTCTATAACAAAATAAAACAAAGGCAACATAACTTCTACTTTGAAGGAAATCCTATGAGAGAATTTGTGTATTATAAACACCTAGTAATTGAATTCAACAAAAATCTAAGTTAGGACGGGTGTAGGAAGAAAATAACTGTGGGGGATTAGAAAGAATTTTATGCATTTCAAAATAGGTGTAGAGAGATAGAGTTATGAGAATGGAAGACCATTGAATCTCTTTTTGAGATTTTAATGATTTTGATGATTCTCTACAATTGTGAACCATGGGAGAGAAATACATCCAACTTGTAGTGGAAACAGATTGGGAAAATCTAGAAGTGCTTGATTACAACCAAGTTAAAAATTAAAAGTGCAGTACCTTATGATATATTTTTAATTGAAATGGGGGTTTCTCCTGTTGAAACAATCACTATGGTGTGGGTCATAACAAATTTAAAAAAAATTGACTAAATGAAGGAGGGAAGATGGCCTAAGGTTGCCTTTAATGACATATTGTGAAAAAGAAAGAAGACTTGGATACTAGAAAGTAAAAATTAATTTAGTAAAAGAGGTGTTTGATTTAACATGTTTCCAAAAAACAGTAAAGAGATAAAATCTCTAATTATGGATACTATTCCATAAGCGTACTTGGGATAAGGAGATAGGGAGAAAGAAAAAGTATTATATTCCATGACTTTTTCTTTATCCTCCTCCTCCTTTTATATTTGGGTTGATCGGAAGAACTATGGGGAATTAGCTTGGGCCAAAAACAAAAACCATCATCTAATGCTACTTATTTATTTATTTATTACTATTATTATTTTATTATTGTTTGGTCGAACTGGGTAAACCAGTTGGGGATATTAAAGTTCCCCCTGTTAACACTAGAAAATTATACAAGAAAAATACACTAAAAATGTTAAGCATAAGGTATAGTTGAAGGTTTCCAGAGACGGACTACATTAGAGTAGACCAAAAATTTAATTTTTCCTATGGTTAAGGGAAAATTTAATGGACAACGCACTGCCAACAAAGGAATTTTGCATGGCAGCACAGCTATTCCTTCGATAGCTGCGCGATCCTAAGTATGGTGAAATGTCACCATCCGAGACCACTTGGCATACTTGGTTAGGAAGATTATCCACTTGGTACTGCCAAGGACAGTCTACATGGAGCCAACTTGAGGGTTAAATGCATCACACAAGGGAATCCATCCTCCAATATCGTGTCACTATCCATCTTAGGCCAAGAGAAGGGGGAGTAATTCAAAAAATGTCTATATAAACTTGCCATTGGAAGAAGAATTAGAGACAGATTATTATGTTGGCCAAATTTCTTCATAGAAAACCAGCTTGCATAGTCCAGCAACAGAGGGATTGGAAGGATTCATATGTTGGAAAACCAACATCTCATTCCAAGAGAGAGAGGACCACCATTTGATCTTGACCTACCATCCTTTGAGAGAAGGAAGAGACTCTTGCAAGAACTCAAGGGAAGGAGACCTCCTTGCTTTGGGTACTTTATCTCCGTAGCTCAAAGGACCCTCTTCAAGTGTTTATCATTGCATATTTTTTACCAACAACACCTAATAAAGGGAGAATTCTCCATTTGTGTTATTAGACTGTTTTCTCCATCGAGCTTTTGTATTTTTATTCTTGTGTTTTGTGTTGTTCTTAGTGTTGTATGCATAGTTTTCCTTGAAACTTAGTTTAAATTGTCTCAAATAGGTTCCACTAATAGTAGAAAAAATTTTCTCTGTAACCTTATGCAGTTAGCAACTAGCTTGCTAAAGAAGCGTATTCCATACACCCTTGCACCAAATACACTACCACATGAATGAAAACTCCACTGGATTATTTATTTTTGAGTTAATGGTTGTTAATGTAGGTTCTTATTCCAGCTTAGATTTCTACAAACCACCCCTACATTCTCTCTGCATCACCAATAACATAGTGAAAAGTTTTTCACACTAGAGGGGGGAATTTTTCTTCATTCTACTTGATGGTGCACTTTGTGCTCCGACAGAAGTGCGCTTTGCGCCTATGCGAAGATAACCAGCATCACAAGTGAGAAAGCAAAAAAATTGCTACTTTTTCCCATTTTTATGGTGATTGGAAACCCCTAATAATTTTCCATCACTTTTTCTTTGTATTTCATTACTATTAGGGAATGTAGGTGCTATATGCAACCTCGAATTAGTTTATCAACTAGGAGGTTCTAATTTTAGTATTTTATTTCAGAAATTACACATAGTTTAAATAGGGAAAATGATTCAGATTTATGTAGGAACAAAATAATATAAATAAATACACAGAAACACACAAATGAAGTGGAAATGAAACTTCATTTCATTAATATCAAATAACAGAAATATGCTTACAGACATAATGGAAATAAACTAGCTAGGGAACTAGTAGTTGATCTGTGAGAGGGGATGTGGAAGCTAAAGGCCTCTAAATTGTGTTACAATGAGGCTTGAAGGCCTATTTATTGTTGAGAAACAATGAAAAATCCTAAACATCCAAAAAAATAAACCTAGGAGATGAAGCGTCACAACTATGGGCCCGTTTGGGTAAATTGGTACATCAATCTTCTCGAGGACGTAACTTTGGCATACGATATTTGTTTGATGCGCTCAATACCTCGTTAGAAATATTTATCCGAGGAATACAAGTTTTGACATGAGAAAAATAAAATCAACTTCCATGTTTCTCCAAATTTTCCCAAAAAATTTATTTTAGGGCCTTAAATCGGTTGTGGAAGCTCAAGACCCACAAAACTGCTAAAAATAGTAAGTTGTGGTGAAACTGAAAAACTGAAGGAACTGATGGTGGGAGAAAAAATTGAATAGGTGGGTGGCCACCAATATCCACCCAGACCATTCATCCCCCTTACAAATCAATGGTCCCCATTGCGTTGAATTCCTCCATGAGATGAGGCAAGTTCTACTGAACTTGCTATTGGATTTGTCGTAGATGTCATGGAGCTGATGGCAGACATGCTGGATTCGTTTAATAAATTTGGTTTCTTTATCAGCATCAGAAAGTACCTGTGTGTATTATGTTTATGTGTTCGCATGAGGTATGGCAACATCAAGCAGCGACGTGCCTGGGATCAGATCAATGGAGTGCTTGACCTGACAGTGTACAGGAACCTCTATGGGTGAGGAGAAAATGTCCTCATATTCCTCCATGAATTTTTCCATCTACTATTTTTGCGAAGTGGAGCCCTATTTTGAGGTTTTGGCCACAATTTTCTTCTTTCCCTGTGGGCGAATTGTAACAAAAATAAATTTCTTGCTTTGGTAAACAATATTACTGTGTTTTTTGTAGTAGTCATAGAGAAGGCAGGAGGCGGTACTACCTATGGTATCCTGTAGAATTTATTTACAAAAGTAATAAAAGAAACATGAGGCCTAGACACATACACAACATGTTGCTTCCACAAGTAAGGTTGGCCCAATAATACATCAGACACATCAAGAGGAGAAACATCACACAGTACATAATCCGTGAATGGCTTGATGTTGTAAAGAAGGCGACACTACTAGTGTACATAGAGACCTATTCCTTCTTGAAGCCACCCAATGATATATGACTGTGGGTGTGCTATGGTTGGTATGTCGGTCTACTTCATGACCTCTGCTGACATGAGGTTATTTTGGCTTCCATTTTTGACAAGGAATTGCAATGGTGAATCCTTCACTGACAAGTATGAATGGAAGAGGCGCCCCCCCTCCTCTAGATCCTCCCCCTGGAGCTTGTTAGTGGAAAGAACAGAACTAGGATCTACATCAATGATCTACTACCCTTTTTCATTTCCCTTTTCTGGTTCTAACTTAGGGTCAGAACATGCATCTGATTCGGTGGCCTTTAGTTCGGCCACCAGTGACTATTTGGCCCAACACTCGTTTGTCCTTTGAGGGGTTTCTTATGAAATTTACACCACTTCCATGTTTCCTTCTTTGGATTTGTGGTATTTTTCTGAGTCACACACTTTGGATTTGCCCCTTATTCTATGGTTCAAGGGCGCCTTTCCCTGGCTTCGGATTTGCGGATCCCAAGTCTCGCTTCTTCAGCTTAAATATATGTTTTATCTTGGAAACATAGCGATATGTCGTGAAAAGTGAGGTAATTTTGATGAAATACATTTCCTCTTGAATGTATATGTGCAAACAACTACGATACTTCAGCACCAAATGTCTCTATGAATCTTTAATACCCAACTTTATGTGTAGGGTATGGAACAAATTCATTAGTTCGTGCACATATTGATCCCTTTGCTTCTACAGCGTGGTCCATTGGATTCACTTGTCCTCATAGCTCCCCACAGGGTAGTATTGTTCCTTGATGCCATCTCGAAATGAATTCAAAGTGGGTGCAACCAAGAATAGAGAGGGTTCTCTCCCATCCTTTTGCTCACAGTAGGTTTTCCACCAGTCTTTGACATAGGGGGCGGCTTTGAGTAGTGCAAAAATAATATTTTTTCAGTCGGAGAAATCATGGACTGAGAAATACCCTTCTATAAAATTCAACCATCTATCTATAGTGTCTACATCTATCTGGCCTTCAAATATAGGAATTTAAAAGTCGACTTGTACATTGAAACGAGAGCCACCTCTAGAGTGGCTGTTGAATGTAGATGCACTAGAGGTGGGCATCCATTGAAGGATCTAGAAAAAATTATCCATCATCGCGTTCCTCTGTTTCTCGAAGGCCTCCTCGAAAAATATTTTGATAAGATCTCCTACTCCCTTATCTCTATTTTCTTCTTCCATGGGAGGTCATTGGGGTTTGCGCGACTGATCTTTCAAGGGTTCAACTAGATCGAGCCCTAACTCCTTATACCCTGGCCTCAGTGGGGACATGTAAAGAAAAACAAAGAAAGACTAGATCGTTCTAATACCATTGATCCGGATTTATGTGTGAACACAATAATATACAAAAATACACATAAACACAAATATGTGGTGGAAATAAAACATGTTTTCATTAATATCAAATTACATAAATATGATTGCAGACATAATTGAAATAAACTAGCTAGGGTGTTGGTAGTTTGTCATTCAAAGCAGATGTGGTGGCTATATGCCTCAGAACTCTATTACAATAAGGCTTGAAGGCCTATTTATTGTTGAGGAACAAGGAAAATCCTAAACATCGAAAAACCTAATCCTAGGAGATGAAGTATCACAACGATGGGCCCCTTTTGGGTAAATTGGTACATCAATCTTCCCATGGACGTAACTTTGGCATACTATCTCCATTTGATACACTCAATACCTCTTTAGAAATATCTATACGAGGACTACATTTTTTTATGTGTGAAACATCAACAAAACTTCCATGTTGCTCTCGTTTTTCCCAAAAAAATGTCGTTTAGGTCCTCAAAACAGCTCTGAAAGTTCAAGACTTGAAAAACTTCTAAAAATAGTGGGTTGCTGTGAAACTGAAAAATTGAAAGAACTAATGGTGGCAACCCAAATGGAATAAGTGGGTGGCCACCAATATCCACCTAGATCAGAACAAGTATGTGGCCTTAAATCCACATATGTTTTTCGAACAAATTATTTGTTGTTAAAAGATACAAAACATGTAGCTTAATTGGTAAACAACAAGTGGCCCATATATACACATATATTTTTCTAGTTCATGTTTGTCAATTTTTTGCATTATATTAGTTAAATTTTGCATTAAGATTTCAGACTAGGATCAAACTGTCATCAAAGAAAGTAAGTAATCTTTGTGACCCTTGCACCTCTCAGTGAGCTTAGGTATGCATATGAACGCTTTCCTAAGACAATTTTCCATCTCCATATAGGGAAAACATAGTCTAATTATGCAAGTTATAAGCGGCCCATCATCCACCCATAATTTAATTTTTTCAAGGAAAAATCACACAGGGTAATTAGAAAAGTATTGTAATTGATCAGTGCATATCCACATCTCAGAACACTTGGGATTTTTCACTTCAAAGCAGACATGAAACATCAGTAAGAATTGGACCATCATGAACCTAGTTTGTCGGGACTTTTGTTCACTTCTTACAGTTACTTGACCAAACTACACCTTAAGAAAAATTGAGACTCTATAAAAATAATCATTAATTGAACTCACTAAATTCTCTCCACATGGGCCATAAAAGAAATTATTGTTAAGGTTAGGACCATACGGGTTAGGTATCTAATAAGGCGACATGGTAATAATAAATTTTGAAACATAGATATTGAGATTTTAGGGAGCTTACAACTTGTCTATATGCCCATGGAATGAATACCCAAGAATTACAAAGACATGTTTCAGAGGGGGTTAAGCTTAGGGGCTACCTGACCCATCTAGTGTTTGGTACTGGTAACTAATTACCAGGAAGCTCAAGACTCAAATACTTATGTGGGACGACAATATTTTAGTGGCAAAAACTAGGGAATCCTTCCGTATAGGTGACGGTGCATGAAGCACTCGATTCTCATACCATTACCTTGGTCGATTCTTCAGCTGCTAGAAGACGTCTGTTAGTATGAATTCTTCGTCGAAGCGTACGAAAAAGAACCACTTTAGCTACGCATAACTAATAGCCCTAACAACAATAATGGCTGCAAAACATCTTTAGATCTGCAATTAGTAGTTAAAGTGCTGCAACAAACAGATCTATAAATGGAAAGATATTAAGCAGTAAAGTAAAGAGTTTGCTCCATGCATCCAACAGACAAGACAAGAACACGATTTTTTGAATGAATTTTTATATTACAGGGCACCTAGGAGGAAACAAGAAGGTGTATCCAGATCTCCTCAATGGGATGGGTTCTTTGTAGTCCTCAGCACTTCAGATCTAAGCTTTCTCTCTCTTGTAGATGTAGAAACCCAATGTAGAAGGTAGAGCTCAATGGGAGCAACAATGGCAAAAAATGAGACCGAGTGTATAGATCCAGAGTGATCTAGTATGCCACAAAAGGTGAAGAATGAAGGGGAAAACCCTCCTATTTATAACAAAATATTGGGTCATTCTAGATCTTGGTGCATGATTAAAATAATGTTAACCAAATCTAGATCCACCTCTATGGAATAATTTATTATTATTTGTTGGAGGGAAAGGGTGTTTGACTTGGGTCAAATCCCTTGATTAGTGAAAAATAAATAAATAAATGATTTATTTATCTTTTTAAGGAAGTGGTTAGGATATAATCAAATAAATAATGATTTAGTTGATTAATGGTGGTTGATTTGGTCATATTTAACAAGGAATATTATTTAAATAATTATTCCTAGAAAATAATAAGATAACTATGGGTTTATCTCATTAATTTATTTGTTTTTTGGGTTAAACATGACTGGGAATAATAATTAAATTGTGGTTTAATTAATTATTCCTTTTGGGGTTTCCTAATTAACATAGTGAAAGCAGTTTTACTTGGGGTAAAACTGGTCTTACATGGTGTACTTGGGTCCATCTAATGATGAAAAGTTAGATGACCAAAAAATGGTGTAACAGATTGCCCCCCAGCGTGCGAGTGTCAGGAGCAAATCGTATGACCGAAGTACGTTGTAAGAAGACAATCACTAGACAATAAAAGGGTATGTCAGAGAGAGAAATATGAGGTAGATAGTGTGCTGAAGGACTAGACCCTGAGGAGACGAGACTCGCAGGTGCAACAAGTCTCTGTTATGAGAGGGTACATGTGCTGAAGGCGGCGGGGGAGGCATACCTATGCCCGCCGTGACAAAGTACAAAAGAATAGTGTGTCCAGTGAACAAGGGACCGAACCATAGAATACAGCTGGCATAATCAAGAGCCAGATAAAAATACAATGAATAGTCTCACATACATGCTGTGCCTGGGATAACAGCCAGGACTAGTACAATATCATCTTAGTACATGAGATAAATACAACCCCAAATGCCCCCTGTAAATGGGGAAGGGCTCACAAAATCTGACTGGTACATGCAAATCATAGAGGTGCTGCAAGTGGCTAAGGCCAACATCATCAAAATATGGAGCGGCATCAAAGGCTGCAATGAAGAGGTCATCCGGGCATGTGGGGGGCTACCTGCAGGGCCACCCCCTCATGAGGGCTGAGACATCTCACACACGCCCGGGAATCATCAAGAGCTGCTGCTGGGTCACTGGACTGTCCGGTATACGAATCTCGATCATGCTGAAAGGAGCTGGAGAAGCAATCAAGTCAAAGGGAGGTAAGAAATCCCCCTGCCTGATCCGAGGCACCGAACAAAAGTGGAAGCTGGAACCAAGGTACACCGCCCTCTAGACCTTGCTTCTGGAATAAGTGTGTTGAGGTCGACAGAAGGAGGCCCGCCTTAGGTGAGGTAATGAGAGATCCTCAACTAAGGCACGAGAGAATAGCAATAGAGCGACGGACAGACTGACACTAATGATGATGGCGGAAATGGGAAGGGTGGAGTGGCGAATGGACGACTTCCCTTGTTAGAGCATAAAGGGCATGAATGACATGGCGGCGACTGACACAATATCGAAAGGGACAGGGGACAGTGGGGCTGAAGGTCATGAGATGCGACACAAGAGAGGAACCAAGCAAAAAAGAATGGAGGGCTATAGTATGGTGTAAAAGGATGCAGGATAGACTCCATGAATGCAATGTTGACTCAACTCGGATGCTCTAAGCAAGGGCGACTAGATAGTGCTGCCACACAATAAAGGCCCCAATGGGGGGTCATAGAAGCATGAGTACAAGGTGGGTACTCAGGACGAAAATCAACACGAACATGGACAAGTAAGGGGGCGATATGGTGCCCCAAGTACAAGTGTCGTAAGTGAGGAAATTCGATTTTAAGGAGCGGTGAAGTGATCCTTCGTGGAAAAATGTGTCTGGGTGAAGTATCAAATCGCCAAAAACTAAGGAAAACCCATTTGAGAGCTCGGTGAGATCTATCCGGCGGTGCTGACGGTTCGTCGAACGGGGCTACGGTGTGGTCGCAGCAGTCGAAAGAAGAAACAGGGGTTCTCTTTTAATGAGGCGGTTTTCCCTCCAAAATCATTCATTTGCTATTGTTGCTGTGGTGAATGTGGAGAGGAGAGAAGGCCCTAAATCTTGTGGCGAACGTAGCGGACAAACCGACCGTTGGATTCGAGATCTGTCGGTTGGAGGCGAGAGGCCTAACCTTGCTCTTGCATTTTGATGGATTACATTTGCAGTTGAGGGCCCAAAACCCCCAGAAACAGCCCCTCCTTCATCTCTATGGCCGGGTCGCACTTTTTGGGGCAAAAAGTACGACCCAGGACGCAGGTATTAGGGCAACAAGTGCGACCTGGTCCAGAAAATGGCAGAAAACTGTGACCTGGGAGATAAGGGGGGTTTGGTGTTGTTTTATGGCTAGGAGTTGGATTGTAGTGTGTGGTTATGGTGTTCCCGATCTGTACCCTGACAAAAAGAATGTGGTTGTGCAGGTATGGCAGAGTTGCGGGTCAACTGGAGGGAGAGGGATCTGGGAACACTTCGGACAGAGATCCAGGCGGATCAGGGCGTTCGTCGTGTATTGGCAAGATATAGGGGCATATGGTGCCCTCTCGGATGTGTGTAGGGGCAAGTGGTGCCCCCTAGAATGTATGGGGGGGCATATGGTGCCCCCAGTTTTTTGGATTTTGTTTGTAACATGTTATGGGCATGTCGGATGGATATGTATGGGGGGGCGTATGGTGCCCCCAGTTTGTGGAACATGCTATGGGCACGTCGTAAGTATATGTATGGGGGGGCGTATGGTGCCCCCAGTTTTTTTGGAACATGCTATGGGCATGTCGTATGTATCAGAGTAGATGGACTCATAAATATATGGTTTGCGACACATATTATGGATATGCATCGTCTTTTGATGGTTGATTTAATGTTATTGTCTTGTATGACTTGTGTGTGATAAATGCCAATCTAGAACATGGTTTGCAATACTATCTATGTAGTGATTTTGGTCTCTGGGTACATGGTTGAAAGTGATGGTTTCAAACGCACGTATTAAGACTTTCACTCGTAAATAGCGTCTGAACAGCACAGGGTTATGCACACGATAAACACCATTTGGTTGCATTACAAGAAGCAGGGAATCCAAACAAACGTGCAGATGGCGGATGCGATGCAACAAGGCATCGGCTAATAGGCCACGCACTGCATCATATTCGGCCTGATTGTTGGTGGCAGAACCAATGCATACCCCGTTAGACAGAACGAGGTCATGCAAGGGGGTGAAGATGGCCCACCCTGCCGAGGCAAGATTCCTGGAGTAGCGACTTGCACCGTCGGCGTAACCGATAAAGGGTGTGGACGGGGGGTCCTGCAAAATGGTGTGACAAGACAATAAATGAGGGGATGAAAGGAAATGACGGCAGCGTGAGGATACAGAAGTCATCGAGCGGTAATGGCAGGGGGAAAGGGCAGGATGATCAAGGCTCACACAAGGTGATGTATGAGAGCTATCAGAAACATGGCGAGGACTCGGGCTGCGGAGGTCAACGGAGACACAAGTGGAGTGATCTCGGGTATCAATGGACACAATGGGGAAGGTTGCAGACGGGCTAGGCTCCGGGTGTCGTGCAGAGGAGGATAGGTAAAGAATGGTGACTGTAGACTCCGTCATCTGAACATCAGGGGGGGGATGTGGATCGGAGCGGGGGGATCCTCAGGCTGGCCTGAAGCATACTGCGCGAGAATGGGAGAGGCGGATTGATTTTGTTCAACCTCATACTCGCGGATCACCTCAAGGGAGGCGCGGTAATGTGTCAGGTGAGGACAATAATGGGAGTAGTGGCCATGGACACCGCACAAAGCACAAGGCTTGTTGGTGTGGAGAGTCTTGGCGTTCTTGGGGACGGTCGAAGAAGGAGTGGGAGTTTCAGGGACCGTAGTGTCTGGGAAAGCGAAGTTTACCATGGGTCGGATGCGAGGTAACTTGGGACAAGCATGGGTGGCATGACCAATGATATCACATAAGGCACAAGGCTTCGCGGGCGGAGAAGGAGCCGGGTTGGTCGTGGTGGTTTGGTCTTTGGTTGCCCCCCTGCGGGCTTTGCCTTTCTTCCCGGGAGCCGTCACAACAGGAGAAGGGTCCTGTGGAGGTGCTGGGGGCACAGTGGCTATGGAGGAAGCGAGGGGGACCGGTTGCGCCGGTGTCAAAGCCATGTAAGGGTTGGGGTGACCAGGGGGGGTGGGTAAGAGTCGCGCAAACCGGAATACCCAGGTCAGAGTTAGGGAGAGAAAGGGTGGCCATGACGGGGACGGAATATACTCACGGGAGGAGACAAGAAGGGGGATGCATCCCGGCGGGGGTAATGACCGGGAGGTGCGGGCTCCGAGATGGGCCAGGCCGGGGGGAGCCAGGAGCACGGAGGATAAAGAGGTTCGGGGAGCACAGGTGTTAATAGGGCCGAGAAGGAGGTCGGTTGGGCGAGATAGACGCTAGGGAAGCGGGTTGCGGAGGGGGCGGGAGGAGGGTGCGGGCTGGCAGGCAGGCCGTTTATGGGCAGCCTGAGATGATTGCATCATGCAAACATTCGACAAGGTGGGATCAGTAACGGGAGGGGGAGGAAGGTGAGGAAAAGTACCAAGCAAGGTGGAATCTTTATAAACGCCGGGGGAGACACTGGTCAAGGAATCGACAGTTTGCTTGTTGGCTACAGAAGAGATGGTCGTCTCGGAGGAGGACTGAGACAATGACTCATGATACGATAGCTGGTCAATGGTGACTATCTTCCCGTTATGTGGAAAAGACATCTTACGGAAGACCGCGGATGGGACAGCAGACATGGCATAGGTGTAGCTTCGCCCCAATAGGATGTTGTAGTCTAGAGGGGCGTCAATGACTTCGACATCAGCGCAAACAGTCTTACCGGCGAGGGTGATGGGACAGTTACGAAACAGGCCAATAGGCTGGGAGGCATGACCATCACGCTCGAAGAGGTGATCGTGGAAGGGCCAACTCGGGGGATGGGTTGTTTCCAAACCGAAGCGGACATCACACAAGTGGATGCCCCCTCATCAATTATACACCGGGACACAGTGGCGTTCCGGATTTTGACTGGGATTTGGAAAGCAACGGAAGGAGGAAGAGGAGGGTGGTCAGATTGAGTGGCGTCGAAAACAATCATTTGGTCATCAGCAGGATCAACAGCGCCCACGGCAGATAGTAGAGCCTTTCGTTGGGAAGGGCACGACTGGAGGAGTTCCAGTGTGGAAATGGCAGCAGGGGATTGTGCCAAATCATCTACTATACTGTACGATTGGGCGGCTCGACCGGAAGCAACATTTCGGCGTAATGGACCCTTTGGAATCTTTAGGTGAACCTCAACTTTGGGTTGAGGGATGTGTAAGGGGCCACTGGGTGTCGAAAGAGGCTTTGTAGAACCTGAAGATGGAGGCTCGGGAGCAGACTGAGCAGGAGGCTTGGGGTACTGGCGAGACCGAGTTTGAAGGTGAAGGTCGACGGAAGGGGACGAATCGGAGCGCATCATAAGGATCTGGTAGTCAGAGGAACCAGAAATGGACGAGGGTGAGGCGGCATGGCTGTCGGGGGGTTGGGTAGCCACGAATCCCTGTTGAGGGAAATGATCAGTGAACACAGCTGGCGGGGTAGTGGCCACATTAGGAGGAGCGTGAGGGGAGGCGTGTTGTCCGCGCAATGTGGCTTGAGACTCCCACATATGTCGCATCTGGGGTAAGAGAGGACAATCGTGAGTGTAGTGACCGTAAACACCGCAACACGAACAGGGCTTGTTTGTGCGAAGCGGCCTGTCCGGCCTGGGCGGGATGCCCTGAGGCTGGTTGCTAGTGTTAGGGTCCATACGAGAATTGGGTCCTCGGTTACCGGGGGCAGATGGGTTCTGGTTGCCTCTCCGCCTTCTTTGAGAAGAAGGGGGAATAAACGCACCCTGCTGTGCAAATACTTGCCCTGGAGGGGGTTGTAAGGGCTGTTGCAGGTGGTGAGGAGGCAAGGGAGGCGGAAGTGCATATGCTGGAGGAGTTGGCGCACCAGGCTGCGGATAAAAGTAAGGGTTGGGTTGGGCAGCATTGAGGTAAGCAGGAGGTTGGGCAAAAGGAGGAGGCATGCCGTATCCTGGATACATGTTGCCGGGAGGGGGCAGAGTTTTAGAGGTGCTGGCCCCTCCCTGAGGGAGGCCATGGCTCATAGGAGGGTGAGCAGAGGGGTGGAAAAGAGATCCAACAATACCGTCGGCGGAATGAGATGCCCCCGGGGCGTTAGCGCCACCGGGCCTGGGGATGTCAGGGAGAACGGTATAAACATAACCAGCTTGAGCGTAGATCAGGTCATATTTTAAAGCTATTTGGAGGGCGGCTTCTTCAGATTGAGGAAAGTGAGAGGCGACATCTTTGCCGATGGGAGATGGGAGGGTGCGAAGGAACCAGTCCATGTAAACCCGATCTTCAAAGGGAGGGGCTCGACATAAGCTCCGTCTTCGTCGCCATTCCTGAACATGGGCAGAAAGGCGTGTGGAAGAGGATTGCTTAAATGAATTCAAGAGCTCCGTACCAGTGTCGTATCGGAGAGGGAGCTGGAAGTACGACAAGAAGGCTTGGGCAAGAGTCTCGAACGTGGTATGGGAGGAAGTGGCCTGTTCGACATACCATTTAGAAGCTTCGCCAGTAAGTGTGCGTTGGAACAAACGAAGACGGATGGAGTCATCGATAATGGAGTTGGAGGAACACCACATGTGGAAAGACCGGACGTGATTGGTTGGGTCTTCGCCATTAAGGCCCTCAAACTTAGGGATATCAGAGGGTAGCTTGGTGGGCATAGCGGGCCAGGTAGTATTATGGTGAATGGGGTCATTAATCAACTGATGGAAATCGGGGAGGCTGAGGCCTGCAATGTACGGCAGCACAGGGGTGGCCGGAGTAGTGGTTGTGACGGTTCCGCTAGAAGTAGGGCAGGCATTGGGGCCGGGAGAACCGCTAGCATTAGGCCTTGGTCCAGACATGGTGAAGGTAAAAGGGGGAGAACCGGAAGGAGAAGGGGGACACGACAAACGGGGGAGAAAGAGTCGATGCGAGCGGACTCGAAGGTGGACTGGCTCGACGACGGCGGTGCGGAGCAGGTCGATCAACCGGAAACTGAGGGTGAAGGCCAAGAAGTCTCCGGGAAAGGCGCCTTGGGGGCGCAATGATGACAAGAAGAAGGAAACCGACAAAGGCAGAAAGGGACAGAATCAAGAAAGGTCAAGGGCAGATAAGGTGCAGTGACAATTGATTTTAGAGTCTTTGCCAGGCGGTGTTAACCAGGCGCTTCTTCACTTAGGGTCAGTGTGTGGTGTGCGTTAATTTTAATTTTTAAACCCTTTCCGTTGTTGAGAGCAAAAAAGTGTGCAACGTAGCTGAAAATAAACCTACAGAGAACAGAATAAAAATGCTGAAATAACAGAAAAATAACAGCTACATATGCATCTATCAAACCCAAGAAAGTGGGTCTCTCAAAACTATGTTGAAAAGAAAGGGAAAAACTATGGAAACACACACAAAGGAAGCTCAACAGATCTAGGGTCAAAGGGGACAGAGATCCGGAGGATAAAGCTGCAGATAAGGGGTGCAGATCACAGCCAAGAGACAGAGGCAAGGTGGCTGGAAAAGGGGAAATCAGCAAAAAGCCGGGGGGGGGCAAGGCAGAGGCCTTTAGAGGAGGTCCAAACAAAACGACGAGAGGTGATTTGAAAGGAAAAGGGGCTGATTTCAATGGATCTGGAAGTGAGGTCACAGATCTGGAAAAAGAGGGGGCTGAAGCTCTGAAACCGACGGCTGAAACAGCTGAAACTCTTCCACAAAAAGTGGAGGGTACTAAAGCCCTAAGGGGCTGGGTTCCCATAGATGAGCAAAAACGAGATCGGATCTTGAACCGGCGAAGTGGGAATAATTTTGGGAAAACCACAAACGGCTGCGACGAGAACCTAGAAAAATTACAGAAAAAATGCTGGAAAAAAGGCAGGTCGCAGGTTCTGACCTGATCTGAGTTGAGGTCGCAGGAAACAGGCCAAAAGGTGCGTCCAGGTCGCAGGTTTTGGGCCAAAAGGTGCGACCCCCCCGTTCCGGCTGTTTCGGCGGCATATTTTCTGAAAAATTGCCGTCTCAGGTGCGGCTGGTGTCGCTTACCTGCGCAATAGGGCCAGAAACACACGGAAGTTAGAAATTTTAGGTTTTTAGGGTTTTATGTGAGAAAAATGACATGAAAAGAGAAAAACTAAGCAGCTAAAAAAGAAGCCCTAGGGCCTGAAGTAGCTGGATATGCAGGAATATGAAAAACGACAACGGTCGTAATTTAAAACCCGTGTGGAGTCGCCATTTGTTAGTATGAATTCTTCGTCGAAGTGTACGAAAAAGAACCACTTTAGCTACGCATAACTAATAGCCCTAACAACAATAATGGCTGCAAAACATCTTCGGATCTGCAATTAGTAGTTAAAGTGCTGCAACAAACAGATCTATAAATGGCAAGACATTAAGCAGTAAAGTAAAGAGTTTGCTCCATGCATCCAACAGACAAGACAAGAACACGATTTTTGAATGAATTTTTATATTACAGGGCACCTGGGAGGAAACAAGAAGGTGTATCCAGATCTCCTCGATGGGATGGGTTCTTTGTAGTCCTCAGCACTTCAGATCTAAGCTTTCTCTCTCTTGTAGATGTAGAAAACCCAATGTAGAAGGTAGAGCTCAATGGGAGCAACAATGGCAGAAAATGAGACCGAGTGTATAGATCCGGAGTGATCTAGTATGCAACAAAAGGTGAAGAATGATGGGGGAAAACCCTCCTATTTATAACAAAATATTGGGTCCTTCTAGATCTTGGTGCATGATTAAAATAATGTTAATCACATCTAGATCCACCTCTATGGAATATTTTATTATTATTTGTTGGAGGGAAAGGGTGTTTGACTTGGGTCAAATCCCTTGATTAGTGAAAAACAAATAAATAAATGATTTATTTATCTTTTTAAGGAAGTGGTTGGGATATAATCAAATAAATAATGATTTATTTGATTAATGGTGGTTGATTTGGTCATATTTAACAAGGAATATTATTTAAATAATTATTCCTAGAATATAATAAGATAACTATGGGTTTATCTCATTAATTTCTTTGTTTTTGGGTTAAACATGGGCATTTAGAATAGCAAACAATTATGGTTTAATTAATTATTCCTTTTGGGGTTTCTTAATTAACATAGTGAAAGCAGTTTTACTTGGGGTAAAACTGGTCTTACATGGTGTACTTGGGTCCATCTAATGATGAAAAGTTAGATGACCAAAAAATGGTGTAACAACGTCACCAATACTTTCAGAATTTTGGCCCTAGTACCCATCAGAAGATATCCTCCCAAGGCCCATTTACATTCAGAATTTAAGGATGATTAGGTCTATATAGGCTTTTGGTATCATACGCAAAAAGAAAACCTCATTTTTTTCTTAAATATCACATAGTATAATGTTAAAAATAAAAATAATATTTTCATGTTTCTCTTCGTTTTATGCATGTGATTATATTTTTTATTTGATAGGAACCAACCTACCTCCCAAATCACAAAAACGTCGCACTAATTGACATCATAGGGGATCGAAAGGAACCTCGTTGATCTAATTGTTTCTTAAACCTCCCCCCATTAAAGGGAGGAGTGTGAGCCCTCCCACCATTCAGGCACAAAATACGTCATGCTGCCACTGTTATCAGAATATCCTTGATCGACGTATCTTTGATTGGAATCCCCCAAGGGTGACCAAGAACACAACGAGTAGAAACCCCAATACGGTCACCACACTCAACTCCTCTGACAACCGCTTGAGGTCAGAAGGTAGCTACCCCTCTGAGGAGTTAGTATAATATCCATCAGGGTATGCCACATAGTAACATTTCCTAGGAAGCTCCGCTGAACCAACGTCTTCAAATATCTATTTCTCAACAAAGTACAATGCTGGTCAATCCATAATTACCCTTCTTAGTACTAAATCTTCCAGATGTAACAATGTTAACGAATGACCCCATTACAAATGGCCTTAATTGGCCCCCCATGCCCACGAAGCTTTGTTTTGATATACCAAAATTTGAAGGGAAGCAAAGGGAAGACCCAGGAACTCATATAATCACTTTCCACATATGCTTTTCATCGAATATTATAATTGATGATACCATTTCACTAAGGCTATTCCAATGCACCCTCACAGGGCCTGTGGTGAAATGGTATGTCGAGGAACCACCAGCATCTTCTCTAACCTTGAGCACCCTCGCTATTGCATTCCTCACATATTTCCAACTCCCCATTCATCATGACTTGAGAATGGAACTTTTGACACATTTCAGACAATCAACAACCATTCATATATCGAACCATCTCCACGAAAGGAGACGACGTCATATTTTTTGTCAAGCCAAACTGGACGATAAAGTGTTGTTGAACTTATTTTTAAAAACCCTCATCGCTGAGATTTCAAAATACATGGCGATGCAGAAACAAACCTCAAAGGAATATGCCATTATCAAACCCAACAACTTGAACTAGTTTTCACGCAATCAAGATATATTTACAATTTCCAGCGAGATGCCCCACACCTGCAAACTTATAGAGAATTACCAAGTGCATCTAATACAGCTGACGGTTTGATAAGGTCCTTAGCCCAAGTTCAACCAAGTAGTAGCTATCAATACCCATGATACTCTTATGATTCTTCTAATAATGTATCACAATCCAGATACCACTAAAGTTACCTTGAAGCTCTGCAGAACATGACGAGCATGGAAATGCCATATCATCAACATCAGGGAGGTTCATATCCCCCGCTGCAGGGGAACTAGTACTTAGATAGGAATGTTGATACAAGAGAGCCATGCCATGAACCAATACTCCCCTTTTCTCACACAAAAACCACCACCAATGCAAAATAATGCACTAGTGAATCTTGTGAAACCATCCCAGACTCAACGGAAACAATATTATGATAAGGAGAATGGAAATAATACTTCAAAAGCTATGAATAAAAATCCAATAAATAAGAAAAAGGGAGATTTTGGACAAGGCAGAACTAATCAACAACACCCCTCATGGTCTCACACTAGGGACAACCCCAAATGAAATCAAAAGTAGGAGTCAAGTGATAACTCCCAAGGGAAAAATAAGAGACCCAGACTGAGAACAAATCACTCTTGTGTCATATGTCGTGAGTATGGACACTACACTCAACACTGTCCCGATCTCCCTGAATTGAAAAAGCTTTAGGGTAATCGAGGACAAGGGGGACCTACCCAACAGCCTGCATTAACGCAATAACCTTTGCCCCACTAAGGAGTGGTTAATATCCAGCAACAACAACCACCCCAAAACGTGACCAGAGGGAGAAACCATGAATCTACATGGCTGGAGAATAATTGTTCTTCCAAACACGGAATAGGAACTATGAAACTCCCCAGATACCAACCCATCAAGTACAAGTATGAGCGCACCTACCGCGTCATTGACTATCTCGAAAGTACCTAGTAATCCTCTTCCAAGAATGGTTAAAGGATGAACCAAGCACACATGAAATCATTCTAAAGTTTCTCATATATATAGTAAAGTGGATGACTTGGCTTAATCTCTAGTAGCCCTGTCAACGTTGGAAGTATTGCAATCATGCCTGACACAACAAATGCCTTACTTTCCGCCTTAGGTGCAATATACCCCTCTGATTCCCACTTAATGGTTTTTGAATTAGATAAGGAAAGCCCTAGGCTTCCTTCTCTAGTCGCTTTTCGGATACCATTTTCAGTTTAGAATATCACCATACATCGATGCATTGTGGACAAAGGAGTATCCACATGTATCATGTCCAAATCAGTTTGGAAAAAGTTAGGATCACCAAAATTAAAATCGCCTCACATCCTGCTTAGAGTGTAAGATGGGTTCCCATAAGCCCAAATGTCTTTATCAAAATTTCCCAGTAAACCTAGCCATCAAACCAATTCTTATAGAAATTGAGGTCTTAGATGCACAATTAGACTACAATATACTCCTCAAGTGGAGATACATGTATGTTATTACTATGATTTCATCCTCTGTCTTTAGGGTGATGATGATCCCTCATGATTATTGGATCATCACCATCAACCAACTGACGTACTACAACAAGAAAACCATGACCGCTCTAGATGTCTTACTACCATATGTAGATATAACCATCAAACCTCTCACAAAGTATATAAATTTTGGCCCAAGAAAATTCAAACCATCATCTATCCCAGGCTCATTCCTAGGAGATCCCCCTATTGCACCATGGGAAGGCCCAAAAAGCATGATGGCACTAGTGTGCATGATGATCTCATCAAACACTGAAACTAGTCGAGAACTAGAAACAAACAATATGGATGTTGAAGCCACATGTACAACATTCCTACCATACGCCATTTCACAGAACTAATTTTTGTATACCCCACCTATTTGTGTATAAAAATAGGTCATGGCAACTATGACATTGCAAAATATGGATTTATCAATACCCTTTTTGTATTTGGTCCCTGCATCCATGCTATAAATCCCAGACATTACCTCTGCATTAATAACCCGTATTTCCTCCCAAGAGGTCAGGATAGTTAAATAAACATGTAGTGGCACCAGCTGGCACTGCCAAGAAGAATAACAAAATTGGGAAAAAATTTGAAACCCTGAGGTTACCTAGGGCATTACAACCTTGTGAATTTTGTGATATCATAGGTCATCCTACTAATATTTTCCTAGAATTAGAAGACTTAAAACCTCTTCTATATGATGAAAGGAATGTCGCGACCCTGGAAATCTGGAAAACTGAAAAGGTCACTAACAAACAAGGGAAATAATTATGCACCAATCATGCATGTGCCATATGTGACCATTATGGGAATTGTACCCATCAATTTCCCAGAGATTCCTCAATATAGCAATGCATTGCAAGCCTTAGAAAAATCTGATCTTGAGAACCCCATCGCTGAATCCATACAAATAAAAGAAGACAAGTCCAAAATTATCTTATATGGAAAAGAAGAGCCTACATCTTGCTGATACTTATCCAACCCAATGGATCGAAGAAGGAAAATAGAGGCCACACAACATGTCCCAATTTGTGTATTGTACGATGAACCTGATCACTGGATCGTACAACATCCCGAATTAAGGGCTTTTAACCATTGGTAACCAATACCACATGTGCCCCAAAGAAAATTATCATGACACAGAAGACACACGTGTCACATCTGTCAGAGAAACCATCACGTGCACCATTTTCCCAACCTCCATAATCCTCGATCAATGTTCGATTTCATTAGACATTTCATCGCTAAAAATCCCAATTTAGAAAACATGGACACAAAATCAACGGACAGCACTACAACTCAATGAAATGAAGCAATAAGGACCATATTATATATATCAAAGGAGAGATAGTCACCAGATCAAACACCTCTCCCACATAACCGTAATCATCCTCAAGACCAGCTTTGCGTGTTATGTGAAAAATGTGATTATTTGATTGCACAATATGCAACTCTAGATTTGTTTCAAAGATGGTACTCAATTAATATGGTGTACTTCATAGGGCTATGAAACAATCAATATTATTGCCATATATTCTAATATAACCAATATCCTCTCCATTCTCCCTACATTACGCGATTCTGTTTACAATTAGGGTCATTATTCTTGGCCATAACCAACCTTTCCGACTTAGACAAATCATATTCCAAGCCCGTAGAATGTTCCATAGCCCAGGAGAATGAAGCGACTAGGCACATTCTCTGTGTATATGAAAGGATTAATCCACCAAAAGGATGGCTTATCACCCACAAACCCCCCAAACTCCAATCCCTGACCTGTGTATTGTGTGGCGAACATGACCATTTAATCACTCAATGCCCATAGTTAGTATCATTTCAAAAATGGTACCCAATCACCTTTGCAGCCCAAAGGGATTCGAAAACAAAAGAGTATCAGTCTTGTCTAATATTCCAAGGCAACCACCACGCTCGACATTGTCCCTATCTCTCCCTATTTCAGCTTAGGCTAGACATCATGTGCTTGTTTGTCACTAATAATATGGACATATTTGGTTTCAAGTTAGCTCAGACTAGGTAGTCAGAAATAGCGAGGCCTACCCCCCGTTGCCACTAGCCACCTAAAACCATGAAGATAGCCCCTCACCCCAGCGAGGTAAGAAGAAATTCAAACATATAATGTGCCTTATATGCTAAAACTAACCACATGATTAATCAATGTCAAGAGCTTAACAAGTTCACTGACAGTCTTCGCATGGTCACACCCATACCTTACATTCATATCTCGAATCAAGATAAAATCACATGTTGTTATTTCCGAATTTTCTCATAATTTCACCACATGATGAATTTCCATTTCCTTCCATTGTTAAGAGTGGCCATAGAAGCGTTAGAAGACAAACTCCCATGGGAGGCAAATTACAAAAAGTATAAGAATAGAAGTCGGCATAAACGAAGAAACACAAATTCTCATAATAATCTCCCATCATCATCCTCTAATATGCTGAGTAGTATTGGATCCCATACAATATAATCAGTGTGTACATTTACTCCATGCAACATTTGCACGAGCCATGAGCATGATATGGATAAATGACTTATGTTATGAACATTTTGGAAAATATGCATCCATCAAAATATTTACATAAAATAAGACACATGTACCCTTCGTACATGAAGAATAGAGCATGAATCTTCTGTCGCTAAAATAAAAAACAACCATCACGTAAATCCTTCCACCATGTAACGTTGATGACACACATCAACATATACAATTAATCTCATCATGCATGGGAACCATGAATCTTTGCTCATCTTTCCTTGGTGTTGATATTTCTATAACTACCACAACAATAGTAGTACCTTCAATAGTGTAAACCCAACCCGTCTACACCCTGTCAACCTCATCTAGCTCCAGAACATCAACCACATATGCATATTCATGTATGTTGACCAGCAATGTTAGGCCCAAACCAATTCCTCATGGTCTCGCATAAACCATTTCCCCCTTAGACATCTTGTTTCAATATGATGAGGATATATTAGAGGCCATGATGGAACCGGATTTTCTATGGGTCGCAATGGATCACAACTCATTTTTTCTTCCAGAAAAAATGTTCATGCCTAGCAGCACAAAAAACCAGGATATTTATGCCATTGAATCCAAAGACTTCCTTCCATCAGGAAAGGTAGATTGGTTCAAGAACCCTATCCCAATGCCTGATGCGTTAGAGGAAGGAAATATGTCGAATATTTTTCCAACCATTAAGGTGAATATCTCGAAAAGACCAGGAAAAACCGAAGAAATCTTGCTGGGGGAAGCATGCTCCTGAGATGAACTAGTCGTTTGTATAAACTATAACAAAGGTATAGGAATATATTCTCTTTGTATTATTCAGAAATTCCAAGTTTAAGCCCCACCATCGTAGAACACCACATTGACACTTGTCTCGATGTATCACATGTCTGCCAAAAGCAGTGTCACTTACACCCATCCAAAGTAGAAGCAATGTAACAAGAGGATAGACAATCTTCACAAAGTTGGATTTATCTACCCAATCGCTTACACATCTTGGGTTACCAACCATGTACCTGTCATGAAAAAATAGGGCACCATTCAAGTCCACACTGATTTTTGAGATTTAAACAAAGCTTTTCCCAAAGACAACTACCCTACTCCTTTCATCGAGAAAATCATTGGTGCTTGCGCCGATCACGAGGCCTTGTCCTTCATGGGAGGATTTTCAGGGTACAATCAAATTCAAATCTCACATACAGATCAGTATAAGACCACATTCACCATCCCTTGGGGCACATTCACATATCAGGTTATGCCTTTTGGGCTTAAAAACACTCAAGCCACCTTTCAAGGCCATGAAATATATGTTCCATGACCTAGCTCGTATTATCTTACCCTACTTGGATGACCTTACAGTATGATCCAAAAAATAAGGTGACCATCTAGAGGATTCACGTTTGGTATTTCAACGATGTCAACACTACAACTTATGCTTGAAACCCCTCAAGTGTTTCTTCTGCGTTAATTCAGGAAGACTATTAGGATTCATGGTGTCCCAAAAATGAATCAAAGTTGACCCCCTCAAGGTCCAGGTAATAAAATAAGTACCACCACCCAAAACGCTAAAACAACTTCAAAGCATGCAGGGGAAATCCAACTTCGTAGGAAAATGTGTCTCTAACTATGTCAATTTCATGCAGCACTTCCTGCACCTACTTCGTCAGGACATTCCTATGAAATGGCATGATCAAGCCCAAAAATCATTTGAGGAACTGAAAGACACCTTGTCTTCAGCCCCCTTGATCAGCCCGATGAATTACAAAAAAGACTATACCTTATATCTATTTGCGTCAGATACAATCATAGTTGTCCCATTAATCCAAGAAAAACCCGAAAAAAATAAGAGCATGTAATTTATTACGTCATAAAGAAACTAGCTGGCCCTGCTTTAAGGTATGATCCAGAAGCAAAAACTGCCCTAGCCCTAGTACATGTAATAAAATAGCTTCAACATTAACTCATCCTAAGGACCACAACAGTTATAGTAACTATCAACCCCATGCGCTATTTTCTAACTCGTCGTACGATGAACCATAAGTACGTTGAATAGATAGTTATAATACAAGAATTTGATCTACAGTTCAGCTCCCCCAAAAGTAAGAAAGCACTAATCCTAGCCAAATTCAACATGTATATTCCAAGTATGACCCAAGGATCCCCAATTAATGACTCACTACTTGATGAGCATTTGTTCTTAGTGATGATCGAGGAGCCTTGGTACAGAGACTTCCTTTGTAATATCTCAAAAAGGAGAATCCAGTAATATTAAAAAACGATAGATGAACTGTAGCAAAGTAAAAAATTAATCTAAATACACCATAAAAATGTACAGAATAGATTAGCCATTTTATTATATAGGAGGTGGATAGCAAGTACAATAGTGCTCAAAATATGAGACACTCAAGCCAAAGAGATGGCCTAGAATGACCCTGAAATGATCCCACAAGAGGGACTGCATAACTGCTAGACTGTTGGAAGGAAAACTACATTGTCCCTGTTAGAACTGTTGGGAGTGAAACTTCCAGAAAAATGTAAAATGTAGATCTAGGAAGTTCTCAAGCTCTGACGATGCCAAAAATGTAGATCGGGGCTCTATGATGGATACACAAGATAACCCAAAAAGGAATTTCCAAATCTATCAATCTAGGAAAATCACCCTCTTAGGGCTTGCACATATACACCGCTGGGTATGCAAATCTGAAGCATAATCTGATGAAATATGGCTATAATAGGGCGTAAAATCAGATCTATGATTGAAGGGTCGACACCTTCACTATATCCTCAAGCTAAAAGCTCAAGACCGAGCTCCCCCAACCTTCTCCACTGAATACAACTACTGCTACAAAACTGCTTGACAAAACATGTGCTATCAAGGAGGGAGGCTCTCTATCCTACTGCTAGATATGTCAAATCAGCTCAAGAATGATGGAAACAATTAATACAAAGTGAGGAGATGGTCCCTCACAAGATTTCCAGCTAAAATACTAGCAACTTCCTTCCTATTTCAGATCAACAAGACTAGATTGCGCAATCCTTTAGGTGACTGCTACTGCATGGAGGTGAAATATGATGGCCTGAATGCTGGATATAGATATGTTTCTCGTGAAAGGCTGAACATGAAGCACAAGGTGAAAGGATGAATCCTCCACTAGTTTCCTAGCTGGAATGCTAGAAACAACCTCCACCTCTCAAACCCTGAAGCAAGAATGTGTTATTCATGTGATTGAATATGCATATGAGAGTGGTTGAATGTGACGCCAGTGCTTGATGATTAATAGATCCCAATAGATACCTTCCTAGACTAGGCACTCGAAGTCCCCCATGGGTAAGGGTGGGATTTCAGCTCGGAAACACCCATGTTCTAAACAACACTAGAGACTTAGCTAAACAACATAAGCATGCATAAAAATGTCACATGAAAAATCTAGATCTAAACATATCAGGAATAATAATCTAAAGGTTTCCTTCTATTGTTACTTCATATTCATTATATATACTATGAGCCTTCCATAGCCCTTTCCCACCTCATAATTGTGCTGCCTATGTGGCCAATAGCCTTCGTGAATATTATGTTATCTCTCCATGATCTCCATCATGTCTACAATTAATTTCCACTCTCTCCATCATGTGTGCAATAGATGCACCATTTCCTCCACTATCTCATCATAAGTGCTTTATGATCTTACTTTGAATGCACTATGATCTCAGTTGACCTCCTCCAAGATCCTCAGAAATTTATATTTAAGATCCATGATCTCCACTCTTCCTTCATTTAAGAAGTTTCTCCACTAATCAATAATGTAGATCTAGCTCTAAAATATCCACATAAACACATTAAAAGTGGATTTTATTCATCTATGGGGTTTGTGTGTCCCTCCACCCTCTTATTTACTTAATTAATTATGAAAACTAAGAACTCTAATATTCCAATTATCTGACGGAAAATGGGGAATATTACAGTCCTCCCTGTCAAAATGTTTCTTTTCCTCCAAAAACTACAAAGTGGATGCTACAGAAAACATCCTCCCTCCAAATGGCATCCTCATATGGAAGGTCTCCCCATCTCCCACAATGTGTAATGCATGCCCAACTCCAAAGCTGCCTCTCTAGAATGTCTAGAATGGCCTCCAACTGAAAAGTTAGATACCAGTACTCCTCAATGAGTCTCCAAGTGGAAACTAGTTGATGTCGAAAAATCTCCTCTATACATGAGATACATTAAATTAAGTGGTTTCTTCCCAAAGTGGGAAGTCCCAACTCATGAAATATCTCTCCAACCCATCATACATAGAGTAGATTGCATCTATCAATGCTCACATCATTAGCCATGTTGTCCATGTAGGTTCCAAAAATAACATCAACATAGTGAGAAACAAGAAGTAGAGACATATGGATGAACATGAAAAATGTCAAACCATATTCTCCTAATAACAACCACCACATCAAATCCTTCTGCTACCATGCTAGATCATCATGGAAATGAGCAAGAGAGCCATACTCTCTCAAAATAATCCATCATAGCAATGCCTCTTATTTCCATGCCAAATCAACATAAATACAAATGTGAGAGCCATACTCTCTCAAAATAAGCCACCGTAGCAATGCCTCCTACTACCACACGACATCATCATTGTACCAAATGTAGTGGCCATATTCTCTCAAGAGAAGCCACTGCAACAATGCATATTTCTACTCCATCACATTATCATTATACCAATTACAATGACCATAATCCCCCAACAGAATCTAACTCAGTAAGTCCTCTTGTTTCCATCCTCCATCCATGTCATGCAGTGTATAGAAATAAATCAGCCCATACTCTCCCAATAGTAGCCAAAGCAACAAGGATTCTTCTTACCATATTACATCATCATGATGCAAGTCATGGAGCAACAACATATTGATTGAAATGCGACGTGTCATATCATAACGATAAAAATAATCTCCCTTCTTCCACATCATATGAGAGTCATGCCATGTCCCTAACCCAAGTACATACATGAACAAAAGATATATTCCAAATAGAAATACATGTAAATAGATGAGACATATCTGAATCAGAAGAAAATATATGGACATAAGATACATCATGAGGTGTCCAAACTCTCTCATTAATAACCAACAAAGCCATGCCTCCTATTGCTGCATGTCATCAGTGATATACATGGAATGGATCTTGCAAATGTGAGATGTTTTGTAGTATCCATACTCACCCAAAAGCAACCAGCGCAACCATGCTTCTTGCTACCCATTATCATAGATCTGCAGGAAGGTAGACAACCTCCTGATTCTCATCCAAATCCATTCATCCAAATTTGGATGATGAATCATGTGAAGCTCAATCTTCATATCCACCCATTGTTGAATACCAACATCCTCCATCTGAATAGCTTTGCACTCCATGAAATGTTTAAGTGCACCTCCATTTAGGTCTCTCCATGATATCCTCTCATCAATGGCCCATTGGAACCCATAAGGCTCCCTACATGTTGTAGGTAGAATCTCCTCTTTGAGTTGTGAGGAGCTCATCAAGAAAACTTCATCTTGACAATGGAAATTACTCTCCATCAGAAGATGTATACAATCTATCATATTTACCTCCAATGATTCATGACTGAATCTACCTTCAGAAAGCTCCAAGAATAATGGGGTCCTTTTCTCATCACTGCTGCTATGTGACAACTCTATATATCTACATGGTGATACATCTGTTGTCTCATGGCCATATACAATACTAAACTCATAGTCTGGCACTATACCGAATAGTACTATGCTCCTCCCATATTCAACAACTCCACACTTCAACACAAAGTGTTGGGTGTAGCTCAACCATGACAAACTAGGATAACAATACATCTTCTCCTTGATCAAATGAAGGGTCCTTTGTGCAGTGATAATTTTCTACTCCAAATCAATAAGGTGCTCTAATCCTTGGTTATGCACTTGCCCTAATGGCATGGTCTCACAAATCTCAATATGAGGTACTGAAATAATATTAGATGAAAGTATGTGCAAACCTTGGATAAGATTAATCTCAGGAACAGCTTGCACCTCTACAAGAGTTCTTCCAACTAGTACAATAGTCTCTCCAACTACTGGTAATGATTATGGTTGCATCTCTTCAACTGTACTAGCGCTGGTATCTGCCTCCTCTTCCTCATGCATCTCATGAGTCATGCATGGGGCTCCAAATGTCCAAAACTCAAGACCATCTTGCAATGATGCAAGTGATCCTCCTCTTGATGTAAGTAAATCTGCATCTAGTGGTTGTGGTAGAGAATCCTCCTCCTGAGTGATAACAAGGACATCTTCCTTTGGCTCTTCATGTACTATATCCTCAATGATGGGATATTTCTCTATCTGAGATGTCTCTGGTTTACTTCTACCAAACTTCTTCTTCAGTATTAGAATAAAATCTGCTTAAGCAAACACTCTCATGTGTGACAAGTGACTGAACCACCAATCTCTTACATCACCTTCTAGGTGCAGTGGTGCAATATCCATAGCCTCTCTTTCTGCTACAGGATATTGTAGAAATAGTGTAGCTAACTCTTCCCTCCAAGCCCTCAATGTTCTTGTGGAAGATCCATCAAGTGTATTCCAGAAGAATATATGCCATTTTATTGTATTTTTGCTTCGGGATCTTCTCTCCTCTTTGAGTTTCAAAAATAGTTGGAGAGTTAGATTATCGTTGAGAGCTCTAGGTTGTGATTTGTACTCAGACAAAATTAGGGTCTCATGCCCCAAATCTCCTTCATATTCACACCATTCCTCTCTCTTATCAAAAAAAGTGGATCTAGTATAATGATGTGAAGCTCTTTGCTTCTCCGGTTGCTTCTCATGTTGATAGGAAGTGCTTGGACCTTCCTCTTCAAAACTTCTTGGATCCTTCCGTTGTATTTCTCTTTTTATTTGATTAACTTCCTTGGAGATATCTTGCATGGATCTAAAGAGAAGAGTAGCAAAGATGAAATCCTCCCTCATGATAGATCTCTACTATCTTCTTCTTCTTTTCATGCAAAAGATGAAGTTCCCACAAGCTGAGCCAAAGATCCTGCTTTGATACCACTATAATATCCCAAAATAGAGAATGCAGTAATACTAAAACACAATAGATGAACTACAGCAAAGTAAACAATTAATCTAAATACACCATAAAAATGTACATAATATCTGAGCCATTTTATTATATAGGAGGTGGATAGAAATTACAATAGTGCTCAAAATATGAGACACTCAAGCCAAAGAGATGGCCTAGAATGACCCTAAAATGATCCGACAAGAGGGCTTGCATAACTGTTGGACTATTGGAAGGAAAAATGTGTTGTTCCTACTGCAATTGTTGCGACTGCTATTGTCGAAAAAATGTAACATTTGTATCTAGGGAGTTCTTGAGCTCTGATGATGTTGAAAATGTAGATTCAGGCTCTATGATAGATACCCAAGATAACCCAGAAAGGGATTTCCAAATCTAGCAATATAGAAAAATCACCTTCTTAGGGCTTGGACATATACATTGATGGGTATGTAGATATGAAGCATAATATGATGAAATATGGGTGTATAAGTGGGTATAATCATATCTATTCTTGAAGGGTTGATCCCTTCACTAGATCCTCAAGCTAAAAGCTCAAGATCTAGCTCCTCCAACCTTCTCCACTGAATATAGCTGCTGCTACACAACTGCTTGATAATAAATGTGATGTCAAGGAGGGAGGCTCCCTAGCCTACTGCTGGATATGTCAAATCAGCTCAATAACTATGGAAACAATTAATACAAGGTGAGGAGATGGTCCCTCATAGGTTCTCCAGATGAAATACTAGAAAAATCCTTCCTCCTTCATATCAACAAGACTAGATGACACAATCCTTGATGGGATTGCTACTACATGGAGGTAAAATATGATGACCTGAATTCTGGATATAGATATGCTACTCCTAAAAGGCTAAACATGAAGCACAAGGTGAAAGTATGAATCCTCCACTGGTTTCCTAGCTGGAATGCTAGAAACAACCTCCACCTCTCAAACCCTAAAGCAAGAATTTGTTATTCATGTGACTCAATATGCATATGAGAGTGGCTGAATGTGGCACCAATGCCTGATGATGAATAGATCCCAATAGAGCCCTTCACAAAGTAGGCACTCGAAATACCCCATGGATAAGGGTGGCATTTTTGCTCGGAAACACCCATGTGCTAAACATCACTACAGACTTATCTAAATAGTATAAGCGTGCATAGAAATGTCCCTTGAAAAATCAAGATCTAAACAGATAAAAAATAATAATCTAAATCCTACCTTCAATTGTTCCTTCATATTCATTATATAGATTATGAGCCTTCCATAGCCCTAGCCCACCTCATAACTGTGCTACCTATGTGGCCACTAGCCTCCATGAAGACTACACTGTCTCTCCATGATCTCCATCATGTCTGAATTTAATTTCCACTCTCTCCATTATGTGCACATTAGGTGCACCATTTGATCAACTATATCCTTGTAAGTGCTTTATGATATTACTTTGAATGCACTTTATCTCAATTGACCTCCTCCAAGATCATCATGATTTTACGTTTAAGATCCATGATCTCCACTCTTCCTTCATTTAAGAAGTTGCTCCACTACTCCATAATGTATATATAGCTCTAAAATATCCACATACGCACATCAAAAGTGGATTTTATTCATATATGTGGTTCGTGGGTCCCTCCACCATCTTATTTACTTAATTAATTATGAAAATTAAGAACTCTAATATTCCAATTTTCTGATGGAAAATTAGGGATATTACATCCTTCTATTTCTGCGAACCCAAAAGTTCAAACCACAACTCACCGACGACGACTGAGTCGTATATGCCATCAGGTCCCCTATTACATTCCCATTGAGGACGTCCTTTATCGAGGAGGCACTGACACCACATTACGTTGATGCCTCATGCACGACCAAGATGAGTAGGCCCTAAATGATGACCACAATGGGTCTTGTGGTAGACATCTCTTAGGGATGTCCACCACCCAAAAATTCTTGTGTGTTGGCTATTTTTGGCCGACCCTTTTCCACGATTGCATACAAGAAATAAAAAGGTGTGAACGATGCCAATGCTTTGTACACAAATCAAGAGCACCTCCTTCTCCGCTGCACCCAGTCATTGTAGCAGGACCCTTTTGAAAATGGGGCATCATCTATATGACTTGCAAGCCTACATTGTCGGGTAACCCCAAATACATTGTAGTATTTTTCGACTATTTCACCAAATGGGCAGAAGCCATGCCCACATATGACAACACTGCAAAAAATGCAGCTCGGTTTCTCTTCAAGCATGTCCTTGCATGGTTCGGTGTGCCTAAGGAGTTAGTCCCTATCCATGGAAATAATTTTGAGAATGAAATATTCCAAGAGCTATCCCATCACCTAGGTTTCACACACGAATTTTCATCACCATAATACCCCTAGTCCAATGACAAAGTAGAAGCTTTTAACAAATTACTCAAAACAATGTTACAACGTACGAAAATCAACCATAAAACTAACTCGAACCATATTTTATTTTCATCCTTATGGGCATACTGCACAGCGGTCAAATCCTCAATAGAGTTCACACCTTTCTAGTTGGTATACAAAGTAGAGGTCGTGCTTCCCATTGAATTCAAAATCCCCAACTTACACGTAGCCATCGAGCTTCTCACTAATACTCAGCCTTCATAACAATGATTTGTACAATTAGAGCTCATCAACGAAAATCGATGATATTCTCTCCAACATGGTTACTGCTTGGATGAGGAATTAAAATTTGCATCCAATGAGCACTCCAACTTGAAATTTGAGTAAAAAATTTGGGAGATGAGTTGAAAAAGTAGTTTTTTCTTTTTTCCCTCTAAAATTTTATGATGTAATCAAATATTATTTTATTATTTCCACTATTATTTTATAATTTCCTTAGGAGGCCCATTTTAGACCTCAGAATTCCCCTAATGATTCCTAGTTAGTCCCGTCAATGGGCTCTACATCAAGAAATTCCACCCATAAGGCGCGAAGCCTCAATGACCTAGAGATAAAATGAATGTAACATAATTTTTTATGATGATCACAATCATCATGGACTTGTTCTAAAAAAAATTCTCTTGTGTCACCTCGCCTATCCAATATTTTTGATTTATTGATGGAGCCTCTTGATGGTCAGAAAAATTATCAGAAGCCACTTGGTTTATATACACTCTTGACCAGTCACTATTCCTCACCAACGGAATGGGTATCGGGTCGGCTACAATTAATCAAGAAGAATATTATGCAGTAATCGAGTTGTTGAACGATGCCTCCAACTAGGGAACTAGGCATCTACATGTCTTTCTTGACTCCCAGTTAGTGGTATTGTAGTTAAAAAAAGCCTTTCAAATATGGGATTCACATCTATTTAGGAAATACTTACATGCACGATGGTTAGGTCATTACTTTGATCACATTACATTTACACACATACCAAGATATCAAAATCAGGTAGCCAATCACATAGATAACCATATCGTAGACTAGAATGCATCTCGTATAAACCATCGTCCATAAAAAGCAAAATCATAATCATAACATCTATCATAAACATATAAAAACAATGAAAAATAACCATAGACACATCATAAGGGCTGCCAAAAAAAACATCTAGCATATATACATAAAAAAATATGTGTCCCATTATACTAAACAAGTCACTGGTCATCACATTAGTAAAAAATATACATATCATCGACGCAAGGAATCATCCTCATAATGGGTGCTTTCCCTGATCATAAAAAGTCTCTGGGCCTAAGCCCTGCCTAGTGGGTCCTTTGGACCCACGTGAGCACCCAGTGCCAATATAGGAGAAGCAACCATGATAGCAAGTGTTGGTTTGCACAAATTCAAGCGATGCTCCCTCTCTCAAGCCATCATTGTCTCCAGCCATATGTCTTCCACATCATCAAAACCTCTGGTCAGCAAGCCTCGAGTCAGCATCTCTAGCTGACTGTGTGAATCTGCTAGGTCCACCGCACGAAAATCGACTGCCTTAGCCTGGGCCTCAATAGCCCCCAGACTACCCTTGACATTAAGAACTGGAGCCTCTACTACCATTACTCAGATTTTGGCATCAAACAACTACTCCTTCATCATAGCCACCTATGCCTATGCCACCTCGACATGCGCCAGGAGGGGAGCATCCCCACCAGGAGTTGTAGTGTTGATACCCACACTTGAGGGACCACTGGCACCAACCTAACCCCCAATTTGTGCCTAACCCACCCCAGGAAAGTCCCTCATCTTCAGTTGGTGGCCTACCAAATGAGTAGTAGGATGCCCTGCTAAAACAACATCTACAAAAGAAACCAAAAAACAATATCAGTGTCACCATCAAAGAATTATATATATATATATATATATATATATATATATATATATATATATATATATATATATATATATATATATAGAGAGAGAGAGAGAGAGAGAGAGAGAGAGAGAGATATGCAAAAATAAAACCCTCAAAATGGAGAAAACATAAAATGTCATACCTGTTGGCCCCCATATATAGCCAGGGGGGATACCCATGTCCGGATCCCACTGGAAATATGATAAAAAATGAATTGAATAGAAAGGGAACTCTTAGTTGAGTATAGCACCTGGAGACTGCACACCAAATGGAGAGTACAATCTACATTCATTAATCAAATGATACAACTATAAGTACATCAAAAAGGAATAGGAAGTTGTAAACGAACTCCTATATCCTATTTACTAATCCTAACTCAAGGAGCTATGTTACAATAGTGTAACCATTTCTCCATTAATAGAAAATAGTATTAATTATTTTCAACTCTCCCCCTTAATGGAGAAAGGATTGTCCCGAATTCCTAACATCCCTCTAAACAATTCAAGGTTAATTTTCCCAAGAGGCTTAGTAAAAATGTTTGCCATATTGTCACAAATTTTACAATATTCAATAAATGTTTTGTTTTAATGGACTTTTTCTCGAACAAATGAAATAGAGTATCTATGTGTTTCATATTCTTATGGAAATTGGATTATATGATAGCTTAATGGTATTCTAGTTCTCACATTTTATGATGTTTTCTTATTTCTTCTTTTCTTCATAATGGAGAATCATTCTCAACCAAATAAATTCACATGTAGCAACACACAATTCTTGGTACTTAGCTTCAGTCGAAGATAACGCCACAATACTCTAAATTTTACTACTCCATTCTATGACCCCAGATGCAATACTAAATGCATAATTTGTGGTGGACCTTTTGGTCATCCATATCATATGCATAATCTAAGTTTGAAATACATGCTAAGATAAAATCAGATGTGTTAGTGTATAAAATATCATAATCACTAGTACCACAAAGATACCTCAACACACTTTTTGTTGTCATCCAATGAATTTCGAGTGGATTAGACATTAAATGGATCAACACACTAATAGAATATGCTAAGTCTGGTCTAGTTGTAGTTATATATATCAAACTAGCAACTAGTTGTCTATACAAAGTGGTATCCACCTCCTTAGAATCATCGTCACTGCATAACTTCAGATTCTAGTGCAAATTTGTTGATGGTGTCTTACACTGCTCCATCTTGAACCTTGTGAGGAGACCTCTGACGTACTTCCCTTGAGTAATAAATTTATATCCAGAGTCTCTGAATACTTCCAAACCCAAGCAATAATGTAGACATCCGAGATCTTTCATTTGAAAAACTTGTGGCATCTGCAATTTGATTTCTTTGATCAAAGAATCTACATTACCTGTTATAATCATATCATCCACATACAAAGAAATCAAAACAATATTCCTTTATTGATTATACATGGTATACATATTTGGATCATTCATGCTCCTATGAAAACCATGTTGTAAGAATAATGAATCAATCTTCTCGTACCAAGATGTTGCTTCCCTTCTTTGACAAACCATTTAGGTTGGACTAAATAAATATCTTTCTTTAAATCACCATTTAGAAATGTATAATTAACATCTAGCTGGTGTAGCTTCCACTGATATTGTTTTTCTAATGAAATTAACATTCTAATGGTATTTAGTTTGGCTACAGGAGAAAAGGTTTCTTCAAAGCTATTCCCTCTTGCTGCAAATAACCCTTTGCTACTAGTCTAGCTTTAAAATTTTCTATATTCCCATCTGCATTAGCTTTAGGTTTGTAAAGCCACTTAGAACCTATGGGAATTTTTCCTTCACGCAGTTCAACTAGATCCCATGTATGCTTTCCAATAATTGATTCTATTTCTTCATTCATTGCAGCCCTCCATTCATCATATTGACTTGCTTCTTTATAGTTTGTGGGCTCTATAATAGAACCCTAGTGGAAAGAATATGCCTACCTGGTCTTCTTAGTAGAGGACTCACCTCAAATCTGTCTGCTTCAAACTTGTGTGGGCTTACCTTGTTGACTACATCTCATGTTTCTTCATCTTTCTACTCCTTTTGTTGATTATCCTCGCTGATTTCTTCCATCAATAATGGAGTGTGCCATTCTTTATGACTCTCTTCCTTTCCTTCCTCAACCTTCTCATGAAATATAACATCTCAAATTATAAATATTTTATGATTCATGAGATTAAACAATGTGTATGATTTAAACTCAATGCAATATCCTACAATGATACATTTAATAACCTTAGGATTTAACTTCTTTCTATCCTCCTTGTGTATATGGGAAAAGGTTTTTGACCCAAAAGCTCTTAGATGACTCATTACTAGATTAAATCATAAAGTGCTTCAAACAGAGTCTTAAAGTGAAGACATTTAGTAGGAATCCTATTCTTTAAATAAACAACAGTGTTGATAGCTTCAACACAAAAAACATTTGATAGACCCTTACCTACGAGCATACTTTGTGCACACTCCACTAGGGTTTTGTTCCTTTGTTCTAGAACTCCATTTTGCTATGGAGTGTGTGGCACTCTGAACTTTTGAACAATCTCATGACATCTGAAAAAATTCATGAACTCACCCAACCTGTATTCTCCCCCTTGATCAGAGCGGAGAATTTTTATGAATTTCCCTGTTTGCTTCTCCACCAGAGTCTTAAATTCTTTAAAACATTGAAAAGTATGATTATTTTTACTTAAAATATATATCCAAGAGAATCTAGTGAAGTCGTCACTAAATAGTAGAAAATAATATCCACCACCTAATGACCTAGTCTGAATAGGTCCACATATGTCTGTATTCACCAGCTCTAGTATATCTCTTCTCTTCCTATCATCATGCAAAGGAAATTCTTATCTATGCATTTTCCCTAATGCACATCCATCAGAATCTAACTGAACAATATGAAAATTAGGGAGTCCATCGACCATACTTTTTATTTGAAGTAGCATGAGGTCTTGTAAGTTAAGGTGGCCGAATCTCTGGTGCCAGAGATTTTCGACTGTCAATCTTGTTGAAACCAAGGCTTCGTGTGGCATTATCTTGACATTCAATCTATACATCCTCCCCACATGCACCCCTGATGCAACTAGTTCCATCCTGCTGTCCTTTATGACACAATATGTCTTGAAGAATTCAACTTGAAGGTCCTCATTAGTTATCATTGATACATAGATTAAGTTCCTCTTAATCTCCGACACATAATCACATTCTTAATATGTCTGATGTTACTGCTAGGAAACATTACCATAATATCACCATACCCTTTGATCTCATAGCCTCTATCATCTCCTACATAAATTTTAGATCCGCAAGAGGTTTCTTCAAAAAAATTAAACCAATTTCTCTTCCCTGTCATATGTGAGGATGCACCAGAATCAACATATCATATGTCTTCCTCGTCCTCCTCAGAATTTGAAAGAGTGCAATCAGCTACAGACAATCGAAGATCAGGAATGTGACCTTCATCAGTGAAATATCCCATGTGCTTACTTTGCTTATTCCTGGCCTCATATATCTGCCTCTTAAAGAAGAACTTAGCTTGATGAGCATTTTTTTCCACAGTAAAAGTAGTTAATGCTAGAAAAATTATTTGCAGACATACTTCTAAATGGTCTCTTTTGAAAATTTCTTCTACCTTTCTATTGCTACTATGGCTGCTTCCCTTTGTATGGATTTTTATTTTCCATTAGCTCAAGATCAACACTTTGAGGTCTCAAATTCTATCATTGCTCTTCTTATTGTAATAAAATTACTATCAATTCTTCAAATGGAGGGGATTTATCTTGTGCTACCAAGCCTGTGATGAACATCCGATATTCATCCTTCATTCCATTCAACGTGATTATGACTAGATCAAAATCAGACACCTTCTCCCCGATGTCACCCAATCTATCCTTCAGGTCTGTAACCCTTGCAATGAGTCCAACAACAGATTCATTCTCCTCCATCCTCATTGAAAACAACTTTCTCTTAACTGACAAGATGTGATTTGTGTTTTGTGTCTCGTATAAGTTCTTGAGCGTTGTCCATATCTCAGAGGACAATTTTCCATATCTGATGTGTGGGATAGTATTGTATTTAATAGACATCTTCAGTAAGTGTGGTTGTCCCTATTACAATATTCGGTTTCTTCTCATCACCGTTGAAAATCGACCATGCATTTTCTCCCTTAAGAAGTACATGTAGCCTGAATTTCCAATTACTATAATTGGACCCATCGAGTTTTCTAGATTCATTGAGATACGTTTTTCTAAAGTAATTCATACTGAACTGATCATATTGTTGATCCTTTGATTACTTCTAACCAATTGAATAATTACAAGATACACTAAAAAAAACTCAATACATACCAAAACCTAATCACTTATCCACCATCGATCTGACATGATCTCTATGACTGCAACTTGGATCCACCACCGATCTGAAGAGTTGTTGTGTCTGCAACTTAGATCCACTACAAACATGAAAATCACATGTGCAGAACCAACAAAATATGTGTCTCCGACTTAGATTCACCAGAAATGGGAAAATCCCATGTGCAGAACTAACAAAAGAAGGTCAGCACATTTCAGAGCTCAAAATCCATGCTGAATAGAAAATTTTCTAAGTTTCCCAAAATTCGTGTGGGTATGACCCTAACAGTAGTGTTGATCGCACCTAGTAGTGTGACTGTCGTACTAAAAAATGAGCTAACCTGCTTGTGCTCAGGAAAAAATAAATAAAAAATACGGGACCTATGAGTGAGGTTTTTGCCGCATTCCACCTACTCCTATGTGAGCATTAAAGCTCATGTGTGCACCATAGCCACGTAGCCATGAAGACTCTGTAGTCGTGAGGGCTCTGTAGCCACTTAGGGATCTAAAGGAACTCAGGCTCACCCAGTTTGAGCTCTAATACCATGATAAAAAATTAATCAAATAGAAAGGAAACTCTGAAGTGAGTACTGCACCTGGAGACTACGCACCAAATGGAGAGTACACTCTATATTCATTAATCAAATTATACAACTATAAGTACATCACAAAGGAGTAGGAAGTTGTAAACAAACTTATATATCCTAGGAGCTAATCCTAACTTAAGGAGCTACATTGCAACAATGTAACCATTTCTCCATTAATACAAAATAATATTAATTATTTTCAACTAAATCCATCTCTAAATATGGAAACTTAAGGAACACCTGTGGGTTCGACTCAAAAAAATCCTCGAATGTCAGAACCCAGTAGTGACTTGCCTCTCCCCCACCACCGCGGGGCATCACAGGTGCCCAGCGGCACATATGAGGATCCCTTAGAGAACCGATGGGCACCTCAGCAAAGGATCATAACATCACAACCCTCTTATAATGCTTCATAGGATGCTCACATAAGAAAATGTCTTGATAGCACCCCTCTACACCTTGGCCAGGTAAGTGACCATACCCTAGTAGACATAACGGGCCAAATGATAAAAGTGATAGGCCTGGAGTTGGAGAAAAACTGCAATTTGTGGACCAGAAACTCGATGGGTCATCCTCGACTTAGAAAAGCGAACTATCATTTCCAAATTAGCCATATGAGCCAAGTGCATGATAGACCTCACATGGATGCAACCTCAATTGATAGGGTTAGGACCGTAGTTTCTTTCCTCCTCAACCCAGCGATGGATGTTCACTCCCCTAGCGGGTAATGGATAAGGAAGTGCCTCCCTCTGAGGCTAGATTTGGGTCAAAAAATAAATGTCGGTCTCAAGTTGGATCGTGACATCTCTACGGTGCAGGACCATAACATGCCATCTCTTGTTCCCACATCAAACTAGGCAATGGAGGAACCCATTGTGGGACCTCAATATGTTGTTCTTTAAGAGCTTTAGCAAACCATACCTAGCTAGGGTGTCTCGAGCATGGGGGTCTTGAGCCACTACCACATGGAGATCAAGTGAGTCCCTCTCTTGCCACAACATCCTGCCACCAAGGAAAAACGCCAAAAAATCATTTTTTGATCAAAAAATAATGAAATTATTTTAAAAACTGGGATTCCTCACGCTTGTCAAAAACCTTTGCATACTAACCATTCATCTATAATAGACATATGTGCATGTCGCAATGTGCATAAGCTTCCCCAACTATGAGGGCATCTCACAAAACTAACCCTTTACGCGGGGACCATGCACACCATCCTTGATCATGGACGCGGTCCCACCAAAAAGTGGGCATAAAATCCATACAAATTCACATTTGTATGGACCACCCGTACAAGAAAATGACAAAAATAAAAACCTCAATGTTTTAGCTCCTACGTAACACTCACAGCACAAATCCTAGGTGCTTAAGCTCACCTTAATGACAAGAAAATCTCAGGAAGGTAACTATGCTCATACCTGAGACCCTCAAACATCACAAATGATTTGAAAATGGTCCATCTTTGCCTATATATTTCCCTCTTTTCATTTTTAAATGGACCATAACTGGAGCTCAGAGTACCCAATCACAAAACAGTAAGAAAAATAGTGATCAACACTTCATCCTGATCAATTTGGGCCCCATAGATCCAAATTCATTAAAACAAAAATGTCATTTTTAGGCCCAAAATCCACCATACTTCAGTTCAGGTACGCCCTCTCTTATCTCTTCAAGATTCAAGTTATTTCAAAAATATTTGTATAAAAAAGATGCTTTTACTTGGGGTATTGGTTAGAGGTATTACAAGCACCCCAAATCACCACATGTCCCAGCTAGAAAAAGTACAAGAGAAGGTCTCATTCTATCCTTAGCATGATAGGCTTCGCTAAAATTATTTGAATATCTTGGAATCATTTCCTCAAAAGAATAAAAACACATGTTCCATTCACCCAGCCATGTTTATTATCACCCCATCTTGCACATGATAAGCACCCTTGCAGGTCTATAGAGCCTCACCGTCCAAGGCTTCCATCACTCATGTAGACCACCTACCAAGCTTTGGAGCCATGTTCATAAACTATCGTCCGAGAACCACTTCATGTTCATACACCCATCATCAAACATCAAGTCAATCTTTACCCATTGCATGTTAAAACCCTTCCCAGGCTACTATTCTCTACAGAAAATATCGACAAAAATGCATCATCGTGGGTCATGTTTCACCTATCACACCATCATAAGCATAACTCATATACAACATTTCATCCACTTCATCACCCTTGTACCGAGACCAACCAAAGGGGCCCCTACCCTCAGCGAAACACACTCCTCACATCATCGTGCATGATTATTCATGTAAATGGGCCACCCATCTCTGTGCTTGAATATCAAAACCATTTTCACATTCTTTTGGCAAGTGTACACACTAGCACATTTGGCCCAATTTTCGATAGCCAAAATGTCTCTCTTGCGACACATAGGCATCCCAAGAGTGACTCTTTAAGGTGTAGCAAAAATTCGGTTCTCCTAAAGTCAGAATTTCGACACTCGACTTAATTATCTATAGAGCGGCGCTAATTCCGACATTGTTTGGTGGTTTCGCAAATTTGACATTTCAAATTTGTTGTCGCTCTTCCAACGAACAAAAGCGTCGCACTTCTGAAGAACAAACCCATTTAGCTTCTGATGAACACAAGCGTCGTTATTATGACGCTACACAATGCCCCAACTGACGCTTGTAAGAGTCGTTCTTTTGACCAAAACAAGAATCAATAGTCTGGTGATACACAATTCCCCAAGCGACACTTCTAAATGTCGAAATATAAATGCTTCTAAACATTGGAATACCGACGAAAACAAAACATTAATTAAAAAAAAAAAATTCAAAATATCAACGGCAGCAGAAAAATATTTAAAAAAGAATAATTTTCCTGACCATTCTTTCCTTTAGAACTAATCTGAATTTTTAATTAAATGTCCCTTGCATCGTTGTGGAATCTGCTAGTGAAGATAATTTTCAAAATAACAAGGTGTTTTCATTTTTTTTAAGCCAATGTATTTTAGGAAATAATTTAATGTGAAGGAAACATCGTTGCACTATATGAAAATATGTGTTTAATCCTGCAATGAGTCAATACCACATGGTTGCTGGAACAAGCTGTCCCAAAAGGCTAATTAGAAGATTATCGTTGTGAATAGAGTAGGGATTCATTTAACTTTCGACCCCTTTAACAATGAAACTCATGGGAAATATTTATTGCATACGTAGAGGAATATATAGCCACTTTGCATTCCCCCAAGGAAAAGATCAACATATAAAACTATCAAATCTAGTGCGACATCTACCTTAATCTATTCGTATAAATCCTTTAAACGATAAGAACCACTATATTTCTTTTCAAACAACCTTCAAATACTTACCAAACAAGATTACATTTTGTATAATATCACTTTCTCACCAAATCACCTTCATATCTTGAAATACACTCTCAAGAACAAATTCTCAAAACTGAGGGAAAATAATTTGGGGCCTTGGGCTTGTCAAGAATAGCTAGTCATGTCATACATTTCAAATCTTTCATTTCCCCCATCTCTACACTTGAATTATTTAACGCTAAGGGAGTATCCAAATCCATTTAAGAAATATTCATCTGCATAAGTTTTATCAAGGAAGAGGCTTTCTTTAGCATTAAATTCAATACTCCTCCAATGGATGTAAAGAAGCAAAACAATTGAAAAAGTGGTGTGCTTGTTATAGGGCTCCACTTATGCACTCAAAATTATGTCAACAACATGAGACACAACATCTTCTACTAACACCCTTGTGAAAACACCATCAACCCATTCATCTAGTTGTAATGCTACTTTATCTTTTGGTGTGAATTCAAATCAATGAACAACCTCTCCTCAAATATCATCTTGCGCTCTCTACATGCATAGATTTAACAATGTGGAAGGTGTTGCATGCAATATTTCCAAAGCTTCCTTCCAGTTCCCCTAACACTACAAAAATACTGCAACACTGAAAGGCACCATTCCTTGTCCTTAACAAAATATTTGACAATAGATAATCTCCTTTCCCATGCATTCTTTCTAGCTTTTCCTATAATTCCAGTCCATGGTGGCTTAAATTCAAGTTCAAATATGTAATATGGTTTACAATGATGCACAATCCTTTGGGTAAAACCAAAATGTGCAACTCCTGTTCGCTTTTCCAATTTATTTGTTCCTGATGAAGCAAGATCTTCTGAAGTAGATACACAAGACATTCTTGGATGTACTGCAACAAAAATATACCGAGGTCGACCTACAGAATTTTCATCCATATGGAGAAGTGAAATTATGATGTTCATCACCCAAATATTTTATGGAATTCTACCAATTTCCTCCAAATTCTCCTACAGATCTTTCAAGAAACATAATGCTACTTGTTTATTTTTTAGTTTCATCATCGAACATACTTATTTCCATATCTCTAGGAGTAGGGACAATAACTTGTATGCCATAGTGCATGTGATGCAAATCAACATCATAAAGCCTATTCCATGGCACAATTTCATATTGACTGGGATACATATTCAAAAGTTCTAAAGCATCCTGAAAATTTATGTCTAGAACAACATCGAATAATACCATGTTCTTTTGCATAAACCTCACTCTTGGAAAACTTTGTCTCAGTTAAATTATGTTTAGCATATATGACATTTTATCAGCCTTCCTCTTTTATTTTTAATAGATAAATCTCCTACAAATTTTCTACCCGCCATTCTACATAATACAAATGCAAGATTCATGATATATAACACCATTTACTATGGCTAATAGACATGACTGTAGAAGTACCTTTTGTTTTAAGAAGCATCATATAGAAATTCCACTTTGGGAATAAGAATTCTTTAAAAAAATTATGCAACTCCTAGAGTCAATAAAGCATCCTTAACCTAAAAATATACCTCGGTTTGGTGCAAAACATTGAGGAATTCCCATAAATGACTCACAACACTGTCAACAAAAAGTTGGGTGAACATCAACTAGGAATTTTTCTATTGAGGCAACATACAAGTATTTGGTGATTTTGACAGAATAACCCTCCCCCATTTATTGTTTCTCAACAAAAAAAAACTCTTAGAACTAAACCACATCAGCAATCTAAATTAAGTCTTACCCATTTGATCATTTTATGTCAATGATCTTAATAATTTTTTGGGGAATTTCCTTAGAAAAGGAGAAAACATATCTTGACTTTACAAGGTAATTTAGGTAGTTATATTGATGAATGTACCATGTATTTGAAGATTTCAAGCTCAGGGTAATTAACCATTAAACTATGCCACAAAAACATGCTACTTATTAATTGAATCGTAAAAGAATTTTCTCTTGTAAATAGCACCATTGTACCATACTACAAATTTAGTCTTAAACTATATAACATATGCAACTTTGTCCAAGATTTTAGCAAGCTGGAAATTATTTAGTTATTGAAGAAATTCTTACATCTAATGCATGCAAGAAAGTCATCTTGAATCATAATGGGTCTCGCTATAAAATTTTCAAAATATGATAGTATGTCATCTATCCAATATACTCTGTAAAACTATTTGATAGCTATTTTACTTGGAGCACGTATCCTAAATATTTTGATTTATTTTTAGTAATTTGATATTTCATGCTTTCATATTTTCCACATCTCATAATGAAACACATAAATAACTTTCAGGGTTCTAGTAAAATCCTTGGCAAATGAGTCACTTTGAATGTAGGCCATCTTGTTACTCTAGTGTTCCTCTAGGATGCATTTACTCTCATATCAATCCAAAATTTCAACCACTTAAAAATAGAAGGTGATTTTCAGTCTTATTCACAAAATGTATGGATAATTCAAAATTTTCACAAAAAAATAGAGTACCGTCATAGGGTTTCTCTAATTCAAACATAAAAGAATGTGTGACAAGGCAACTATAGGGTCAAAATCATTATACACTGTGAGATGCAAGGAGACAAGAAAATCCAATTGGGATGAATATTATACCAATTAGCATAAATAATGAGATGACCTGTGCAATTAAAACACAAGAATTTGATCAAAAGTAATATATTTGAATTCCTCGTAACATTAATTTTCAACATAGCCATGTTACTTCATGCAAGGTGTCTGGGCTCACTCATGTTGGAGTAAAAAATGGTCTACAAGAAAGAAGATCCTGTTGTGTGAACTTCGAATCTGAAAAATCGGCATTAGGCTTTTCAAAAAATAAATCAAAGCAGAAAAACAGATGTTACTAAAAAATGCGAACAAAAAAAACACTATATTTGTACCAACAACTGGAAATGGTAAAATAAGATTGAAAGAACTAGAAATACCTAGGTTTGGGATCCACCCCACTCCATTCCAAATGCTATTATATTTGTTTTATACTAAATTAGAGAAATTCCTACAAAATGATGACTGGTCTAATATGTGTGCCCATCCCTCGATATGAAGATGGTGATGATGATGATGATAATAAAAAACAATATCGATGATAGAAATTTTATTACAACAATATGAACTTGAGACTGTCTTCTACTACTAGGGAAAGTGATGGATGTTGAAAAGTGTAACTAGGATCAGTCTTCATATTGACTATGTAATTATGCATTTATGTAAAATAGAATTCAAAGATAATAAAATGTATTTTTTTTATGCTTTCTTCATGGGTTTCATGAGCAAGGTTTTATTATAGGTTAATAGACTTCTTCTTGTTATCTATTAGGTTGTGTCTTCTAGTCATATATATAATTAAGGGTGATAAATATGAAGAGTATATTCATCCAAAATGCTCTGAGACCTTGTGGAAGAATGCCTCATAACAATTCTCAAGACAACCCATATTCAATGTTGGAATAATTGCACTACATGTTGGCCTAATACACAGTGATGAAGTCAGCTTACTAACTGGTTTTAAAGTCACCTCATTTATAGAAATGAAAAACTATACATACACCAGTATAATGTGGAGAAATATAGTGACACAGATTCAATTGGTCTGAGTTTTTCAGACAGAGTTTCAGGATCTCAAGGAAAGAAACATGTGTGGATTTCTGTGAAGAATACTACGAATTTTAGAGAGGATTCAATGTGGGTTAAAGGAAATATGATTGTGTGATAAATTTTGGTAAAGTGTGGGCTAAATGAAAGAAAAATTTGCGGACTTATCTAAAGATTTTACAGTGGTTAAAATGAAAATATCTCTGAGATAAAGTGCAGGAAAAGGACGAGATCTAGTGCGGACTTCGGGACAGAAGTCTGTACAGGTTTAAGGACTAAAGAAGGTTCATATATCTCAAAGTGTTATCAAAGCAAAGGAAGATACTTTAGTTTGATAAAAAAAGGGAGGTAAATCTACGATTTACCTTCCTGTTCTATAGTACATAAAAGGAAGTATTACTCCTCAATTGAAGAAGCTTCAGTAATCTTGTCTAAGATCTATTGGTTCCATTGGTTGGGTGGACCAGATTAGTCTTGCGGTATTGAGATAAGTATTTCAATGTTGCATTTCACAGTAGATATGTATCTGTGTTAAATGAAAAGGAAGTTGAATGATATGTTATTATCCTATCTACTATTTACATTATGATTAAAAACACTATATATTTATGTATTGCACACTTGTGGAGTAGTTATACTAACCTATGTAAGATGAAAAGTATTATGGAGTTTTGTATTATAATATGACAGAGAAGATAGGCTAACCTATTTATGATAGTAAGCATTAACAATATTTATGATGAAATCTTAGAGAGAAGCCATTGATAATTTCATTAACAATATCTATAGAGACTACATAGATGAATAACTTTAGAAATCGAATAATATTTATTTTCAGTTGTTACAAATAGCATAAGACAAATAATCTTTCGATTTATTGAAGAACTTGTGTATTTAGTTGTTTGAACCAAATTTTTCCTTTTATTAATAGATCCAAGCCCTAACATTGACCTAGGAGCAAAATTTGAAAGATAAAAGGGTCTCTATGCATAAAAGGACGGTTTGAAACTCCTACTTTGCTAATTAAAGAAGAATTAATCAAGGAAACATTCTCGATACTTTAAGAAGGCTTGTAGTAGTCTATCTATGAAACAATTTTTCACACCTTAACATAAAAACTAGTGGGCCTCATCTATTAAAGGAGAGTTAGATCTATTGGACATAATATTTCTTGTGCTTGTTGAAAGCCCCAGTTCTTGGGCCAAATTTGAAAGGAGAAAATATTCAGGTGTCTTATCAGCATAAGGATAATACTAAGATACATTCATCATGATTCATGTAAAATAGTGTCAAGTTATTGACTCTTGAACAAGTCCTTGACTATGTAATTTCACTCATGTGAAAGTTGAATTCTCAAAAGGAAATATCAATCCACGAGTGAAAATGGGAAGCCTTAGCCAGAGGGATGAATACCTATGCAAATTTGTCATGAAAACATATTTGTAGGTAGATTAATATTGGAATCATCATATATTCATGCATATAGTTAGCATAAGAAGAAGTATTGAAATGACACTCTTCCAGTTCGAGGAAGTTGTGACATTTTGCAAAAATGATTGATGATTGTATCCTTTGTAAATTCAAATGATGGGACTTGTTCTCAATCAAATTTGTGAATAAGTCATGACCATTGATAGTATGGTGAAATCTGTATCTCTTTTGATCTATCGAGGGGTTGATTCAATAACCCACCCAAGCTGATTTAGTTTCCCAAGAAATCAAGTCCTGAAACTGCCTATGGAGGATTCATTCGAGAAAGAAAGGATGTAGCCAAAAATTGAATGCAATTGAGAATTTTGATATTTAGATCATGCTTAAGCATATATGATACTCTATTTTATCATGACAAACATTAATATGGTAGCACTATTCATGTGTATAGGAAATATATATATGACATTATGGTTGGATGGGATATGTAATCCAATATACCTCTACCCAGATATGATCCAGTAATTTGGGATGGAAGCCTGACAAAGATGTTCCATGATCTCGTCTTCTAAAGGATATTTTGATTATTATAAACTATGAAAATGGAAAGAATTCCTATGAGCCCTTTAGTCATTTGCATTGAAGGAATGAAATATGAAAACTTCATTAAATCTCTTGTTTCTAACCTCACGTTTGATCTACCTATAGTGGCATGTTTATTGTTTTGATATTCTACCTTGAATGATTGGTTATAACTACAATCATGTGCTACTTTCAGCTTACCTATTTAAGTTGAAGAAGAGAAAGGTCATCAGAATTAATATCTTATCATTTTCAAAGTAGTCATGTTGTCAATCAGTATCTTTGTATACAATATCCTTATTGTCGTACGGTTGTAAGCTGTGGGGTTTCATCACAATTTCCCCTCAGCAATTTCCCAAGTTTACCATTACAACGCTTTCCCTTTCTCCCAAAGAAGAATTTGGATGGACTGAGGCTGATAGGATTTAATCCATTTAAGATAAAATCACACCCCAAGGTTCTTGACTTCTATCAAAAACTTACCAAACATAAGTAGGGTACTTTTATGATCGAGAACAAAAATGAATCATGTAGCTAGAAATTAGACTCATGGTGACAGTATTAGTCTTCAAGCATCTCTCAGAATGTGGCTTGGGTTCAAATATTTATTTTTCATAGGTAAATGACAGTATTAAAAAACCCTTCTACCTGTTTTGGATCATGTTGAAAAATCCTATTCTATGTGGATCTTCTTCTCTTTATAGGCTAGTAAATTCAGCTATGAATGATAATTGAACCTTGTCAGGAGGGTTAGAGGAAACCCTAGTCCGAATTTCCTGAGGAACATAAAGATGAATGAAAAAAGGATAAACAATGATAATAGTTCTATTCCTACAATGTGTGATACTTAATTTGAGGGAAAATCTTAACTCCCAGGAGGTATTTACAACAAACATGGAAAAGAGTTGGGAAACCATTGAGGGGTATGGCCCAAGTCCCACTTATATAATCATGCACCGGGGTCATGGGAGAACCTGCATAGAATATAATGGTCTCTATAAACCTTAGAAGAATATACCATAAAAGAGTTTATGAAAATGAGGCCAAGAAACTTACCGACATTGGCGACATCTATAATGGTTTCACCGTTTGGATTTTTAAGTGGCATCATAACCACTGAAGAGAAATAAATGCCAGAAAAATAAAATAAAATAGAACCATTAATCAATAGAGAAAAAAGGTGAATCAACTCTGTAAAATTTGTAAATATTGAATAGGGAATACCTGTAGCGAACCCCTCCACAATGAGCCCAACTTTCTGAAAGAGAAATTCTTGAGACTGTTCTGAGTGCACTATCCAATATTGTTTTGGGTTCAATACCTATGCAATAAGAATTATCAACAGACGCAACCTATTGGCCTCCTTAACCAGTTCATGGGAAGGCACAACCATCAAACCCTCATCAGAATTAACAAAATGAGTTTGGGATGTAGCCCTGGGGGTAGGGATATGTACCCCAACAAACTCCTTTAGTCCTCAACCATTCGATGATGGAGGAGAGATCCATCGGCTCTTAGGTGGCCAGATGTCCTCACATCTAAGTACTTTCTAGAGATACCATCTAAATATACCGATGATATATGAGTTGAACTTAGAATAAATTCATATAATCAAAAATTAACCTAGGTTTGTAAATTAGTGAGTCTACACCATGGTAATTATGCAATTATACAATGAAATTTAAATTTATAGAAGTTTATGACATGCTTTTACCATGAAATAATTTTTTTGTGTATAGATGTTACATATGGAAATTAAATTAATTGGAAAAATAGATTTATGTATTATTATTTAAATATTTATATACTTGAAGGGGTTTAAATAAATAATGTTTCGAATATAAAAATTACCCAACATTTAAATGATGATAATATATTATTTCAATATAAATTTGGTATTCCGTAACAACTTTTGACCGAGATAAAAGGTATATCAAATAAAGTAATAACTATATATTTTTTTTGTTCTGTACTAAGATATGGATAGGTTGGAGATTGCAGAATTCATGAAGTTGAGGAATGCTTATGTCAGTTTCAAATATACTTGGAGCAAACTAAGGGAATTTGAATGCTATTTTGAGCATGTTTTGTATAGAAAATTTGAGAAAGATTGTAGACCTATACATGATTATTAGCCTTACATTTGTTATGAGAATGGATCAATGTTAAATGATGATGATAGTTAAAGAGACATCCTCATATCCTCTTTTTTATTTTCAGGGGACATTAATTACATTAGGTCATGCATGGAGATGAACCTTGCTTTATTCGTATCAACTTATATGCATTTGTGGAAATTAGAAGACCATATTGTTTCCCTTTGAAATAAAATGTGTGGAGGATAATTGGGGGAAATGTGATTTTCCATAAAATTTAGATTGAATTTGGGTACCTTGTGGCTTTTTTCCTTCGTCCCAAGTAGTTCTTGGAGGTTGCATTTAAAGGGTTAGTGGACACAAACTTAGTATGACCAAGAATATTAGTGTTTGAGCACCTATGCTTTGAGAGAAAGGCTTAGGGGTTATAGGAGTTAAGGGGCTTAGCGGTTTAAACATCAGGACCGATTAATGGTAAAGGGTAAAGTGTTAGGGCATATGCGAGTTATGGGTTAAGGGGTTGAGGTCTATGGCGTGTAGGGGTTAGAGGTAAATCATAGTAGTTAAGGGCTTCAAGGGCTAAGGTTTAAGCACCACGGGCTTAGGGGTTACGGGATTTAGGTTGTTAAGTGCTTAAGGGTTATGAGATATAGGTGTCAAAAGGTTAAGGGGTTAGGGGTTAGGGCTAAAGGGTTAAGGGTGAGGTTTAAGATGATAAGGGGTTATGGTTTAGGGGCTTAAAGGATTCTAACTTAAGGGTTATGGGTTAAGGGGTGAGTGTGTTAGGGTTTAAAGGATCAAGGGGTTAATGGGTTTTCAATTATGACTATAGGGGATAATGGATTATGGCTTTCGGGTTAAGGGGATAGGGAAGTTACTGATTATAGGTTAATGGATTTTGGGTTATGATAATGGGGCCCCTAATCACCTTATCACAATTATTGGAGGTTCCCCTATTAATTTATATTGATGCCTTACCTCTAGTCCTCCCTCCCTTAATACAACCTCCCTCACACTATATGACCCGAATGTGTCTCCTGTGGCACCCTCACACAACATAACCCAACACGCTCGAATGAAGGCACGAGGGAGCAAATAGAAAATGGATCACACAAACATGCGCAAGGCACACAAGCGGTCACAACTTAGCATTTTTTATGTGGCCACCCTCACATGACCCTACCTGACCCAACCCGACCCACCCGAACATGTTTCCTTATGCACCTTCACATGACCCAACCCAACTAGAGCCGACCTCACACGACCTAACCTGACCTAACCTGACCTAATGTAGCTTGACCCAACCTAAACTTGACATGTTTTCGTTGCTATTTCGACGTTTCCAAAAACCAGACACGTTCGTCGCAAGTCTAATAAGTACCTGTTGATACATTATAAATATAGTATAAAATAATTACTGAATAAAATAGGTGAATTAATCGCTTGCCTTTCTATATTTCAATATATATATATATATATATATATATATATATATATATATATATATATAGAGAGAGAGAGAGAGATATATATATATATATATATATATATATATATATATATATATATATATTATTTTTATTTTTTTATATATTTATACCTTTATTTCTTTATTTACTTATTATTATTATTATTATTTTAAACAATGGCTTAATTAATGAAAAAAAATTCCTAGGCCAAAATTTAAAAAAATTATTTAAAAATCGAATCTAAATAACAAACGGTTCACACGAGGTCGTGGGCATGATCTGACCCACCCAAACGAAGGGTGCATGAGAAAGCAAATGGAAAATGGATCGCAAAAGTGTGCACAAGGAACATGGGTGCCCTCACATGACATGACATGACCCCACCTGACCCGATTCGCCTGAACGTGTTTCCTTGGGTGCCCTCATAGTATGCACAACTCGACCTGACTTGACCCGCCAAAACATCGAAGGCATGAGGGAGCAAACAGAAAATGGGTCGCACGAACGTGCACTAAAAGGCACACAGTCTATCACAAATTAGAATTTTTTATAACCCAGCCTCACAAGGCCCAACTCAACCTGACTTGACCTGCCCAAACATGTTTCCCTGGGTGCCCTCACACAACTCAACCTAAGTGGACCTGCCCAAATGCATTTCCCTGGGTACCCACACATGACCCAACACACCCAAATGGGTTTCATTGTGCGCCTTCACACACCATGATTCGACCTGACCCGCCTAAACACGTTTCCTTAGGTGCCCTCACATGACCCAACTCGACCCGCATGAACGTGTTTCCTTGGGTGTCCTCACATGACCTGACCCCACCCGACCCGCCTGAAAGTGTTTTCCTGGGCGCCCTCACATGACACGACTCGACTTGACTAGACCCAACTTGCTCGAATGCGTTTCCTTGGGTAGCCTCACACTAAACCACCTGAATTGACCCAACACGATAGGGGTGGTCACAACTTAGCATTTTTGAAATGACCACCCTCACACGACCTGACCCACCCGGAAAAAGGGTGCATGAGAAATCAAACAGAAAATGGATCGCATAAATGTGCACAAGGAACATGGGTTCCCTGAAATGACCTAACTGACCTGATTCGCCTGAGCGTGTTTCCTTGGGCGACCTCACAGTATGGAATGACCCGACCTGACCCATGCTGAATGCATTTCCTTGGGTGCCATCATACACCATGACCTCGCCCCACCCACCTGAACGTCAATGGCATGAGGGAGAAAACAGAAAACATGTCGCACAAACGTGCAGTACAAGGCACACGAGCCATCACAACTTAGCATTTTTGATATAGCCACCCTCACCGAACCCTACTTGACCTGACCTAACCCACTCAAATGTGTTTCCGTAGTTTCCCTCACATGACTCGACCCAACCCGACCAGCTCGAACATGTTTCCCTATGCGTCCTCACACAACTCGACATGAACCACCCTGACCTGCCCAAATGCGTTTCCTTGGGTGCCCTCACATAGCATGACCCGACCTAACCTGCCCAAACGCGTTTCCTTTTGTGCCCTCACACGACTCAAACCAACATGCACAAACGCATTTCCTTGGGCACCATCACACAACATAACCCCACCCGACCCACCCGAACACATTTTCTTGGGTGCCCTCACGCAACACAACCCGACCCGACCCAAACCGACCTGTCCGAATGTGTTTCCTTAGGAATCCTCAGACGACATGACTGGACACCACCCGAAATGACACGGATGATCACAATTTATCATTTTTTATACGACCACCCTCACACAATCCGACCCCACCACACCCAACCTGACTCGACCCTCTTGAACATCAAAGGCATGAGGGAGCAAACCGAAAACAAATCACATGAACGTGAAGTATAAGGAACACAGACGATCAGTACAAATTAGCATTCTTTATATGGCCAGCCTCACATGACATGATCTAACATGGCCGAACACTTTTCCCTTCACACCCTCACATGACCTAACTCGAATCGACCAACCCAAACACATTTCCCTGGGCGCCCTCACACAAACCGACAATACCTGACCTAACCCGCCCTAGTGTGTTTCCTTGGGTGCCCTCACATGACTCGACATGAAGGCACGAGGAAGAAAATGGAAAACGGATTTCACAAACATGCATAAGAAACACATGCGGTCACAACTTAGCATTTTTTATATGACCACCCTCATACGACCCGACCTGACCCGACCCGACCCTCCCGAACTCGTTTCCTTGGGTGCCCTCACATAGCATGACCTCACTGTTATGTAGGTAAATCCTCTCTATGGATAGAGATGATCCCTCTAGCCCTAGGGTGGGTCTAGTAACAAGGAATCATGCTAAGGTGTAGGTTCCTAGATATTTGAATGAAAGAGGATGCGATAAGATAGCTCGCCTGCGATCCAATGCTGTTGTTGGAAATCATAGTAGTGATGAGAACTTCTTGCTCCCAATTTGGAAAGTCACAATCCCTTCTCTTATCACTCTTGGACACCTACAGAGAGATCAGAAAATGATAATCGCATAGCACATACTAATTTAATCCAAAATCTACTAGTCAGTCAGAGAAGACTAAGCATATTGCATTCGATAAAGGGTGAAATACAACATGGGAACTAGACAATAGTCACTTATATTATTAAGTAGAAGGAAGAAGTACAGCCATGCTATGACGTCACGGTCTCCTCCAGCGGGGTTCAGGCTAAGCACGTCTCAAAGCTCGTCGGGGAATTCAGATGGGGTAAAGGCCCTCTCAGTGGATTTCCTCCTTGTACTGCCTTTTCAATAACTCAATTATTCAACTATAACTCAGTTCTCCTAGTTCAGCGCTTTAGCTATATAATTATCTTTGTTCAGCTAGCTTTCATAAAGGGAGAAGGCTTTTTTATATAAAGGAAAAGGAGGAGGTTGGGATCCCTACAAAGGTTGAAGGGAGGCCTATCCTTTAGGAGTGTTCCAAGGGAGGTGGAAAATACTAACTAAAGGAGGAAGCCCATGCTTGTTTCATTTCAACCACTCCCAATGACTCATCCCCGAAGTGGTTTGAATGGAACCTCTGCCTCTATTTATAGCTTGGTGCGGGAATTCAACTGGCATAGAGCCCCAAGTGGCATGGGCTTAGTGTTAAATTTCAAGGTCGGTGCGAGGAGGCAAAGGGCTACTCGAGCCAAGGAAAAAATAGGGAATTTTACAACTCTGCTTAAGGAAATGTCAACAGGAAGAATGTTGCCTTCATCAAAAGGGATGCAAGGATGTTATTTGCAAAGAATTATACTGTGTATTGGTCATAGAAATGACCCTCCAATGTGCGATTTGGGGATATCAGGGATAGTGACAAAATGTTGTGTAACATATGCCCCCTAAAGCATGAGGTCCGAGGGAGAGGGAGGGGAAAAATGCTTTATGAGAACACGTTCGAACCAAACACCATTGTCAGAAAACCTGCAATTACAAATACAACAGATATCTCCGATACATTAACATGTGGCATGGGCACAGCCATCCATAATAGAGTATATAAAAACTGAGATCTAGGTATGGATGCAACCATCCAGCAATAAAGATAAAAAAATAGACTCAGGTATGGGTGCAACCATACAATCAAAGAGTCATGCAATAAATCATGATAATACACAAAGAACCCGTAGCCTGGATTTTATCAGACAATACCCAGGTTCTTGCGCTCCATCTCGATTCGACAAGTACAAATTCAAGCATGCGAATATATGAGCTGCAGTCGAACATGCAAGAAAATCATTTGATTACTAGCCAATGATGAAATTTGTTAACAAACACGAGAGGAACCACTAATAATGACAATGGCTCTCAAGGTACGAAAAGTACGATTCACGGCATGCGAACAGTGATTTGATGTTGAACACTCGTAGAGTCAGTCGATCGAAGGCCAATGATGTATAACTTGCATCGAATGCGAAGAACCTACCATTGAGGCATGCAGGCTCCAAGGTACCGAAAGGGAGTCTCTAGATCAGATTCTTGGATAATGAGCTGAAGTCAACAGGAAGTGACCTAGTCGAAGGAGGGCCATAATGTTTCCCACATCATCGGCACGAGACAGAGGAATATGATGTTTGTGAATCAAGACCAATAGAGAATCAGAGGGAGGTTTAAAACTACAAAGGAAAACCTCTTTTGAACATATCAGTAGCACGACACTGGATTTTGAAGTATTTGACATCAAAGGATCTGAGGTCATGATGATGTGGCAAAGAGAAAATGAGAGGTCAAAAAATATTACCAAAACCCATGGAGGCAAAAATGACAAAATGAGATGTCCCCAACCCAACACGAATATGGACAAGTGCCATGTTCAAGAGCGACATACTGCCAACACAACTAAAATCTGGTTCCATTTCCCCCCACCATTTATGGCGAGTACCCCAATTATTTCTGGAAACAAGCTTGAAGGGAATAGAATATGCTTCTACTATAAGTTTTTCCTTCAGAAAAATCCATCCTAGTACAGTTTACGAGCACTAGGAAGGAGGAACTCGAATAACGTCATGGTGATGAAGTCCGATGTCATCAGGATTTAACAAGTCTGACAAAGGAAGAACTCGGCATCTTTTCATGTTTAGAGAGTTTGAAAAGAAGGCAGAAAAGAAAACTATAGAAATCCCTTTTCGTAGGTAGTCTCATAGGTTCGAAAAGGTATAAAATTGTGTCTGAGAGAACCTCTTAGTTGAATAGGCTAAGGTATTCCTTTTTTGTAAATAATCCATCCCAGCCCGAAAAAGGGGTAAACGTATCATGGGTAGATATCGTTTTGCAGTCGTTTAACGAGTTAAAAATGACAAGCATCTTGGCAATATTTTCAATTTTAGAGAGTCAAAAAAGAGTTGAAAGATGACTCCAGTAGTGGCTTTTTCATGTTTTTACCGAGTTTGAAAAAGTATCAAATATAACTCGTTACTTTATCATAATCGCATAAAAAACCTGTTCTTGCACAATAGACATGTGTAAAACCCATTTTTCGAAAATAAAACAGTAAAATAATTGAAAAACATGTCTTAAAACCTAATTAGGGTTGTGAAAAAGTAATAAATTCCAAAAATGGTAAAAAATAATATCTTTTCACTTTTTACCTCTTGTGGAGCAATTTTTACCCATTTTACTGTGCAATCTTGTAGCAACGATAACGACCAATCCAGTACATCAATCACAAATCCGTCAACTCCAGGTAAGAGCTAATATCCTTCTTGGGATTTTGAGATATTCCTTTCTATCTACATTTGTCAATTTTGAATTTGGGGGGAGAAATTGTAAAATTTAGTGCTGCGCGGTTGGTGCAGGTTTCAGGCACAGAGTCACGCCGACCGCCCTATTTTTAACATTAGGGTATGCCAACGGCGCAAACCAATTTCAAGCAATAATACTCACCAAATGTCCCAATTATTTACAATTTTAAGGATGAATATGGACTAATACCACTCATATGTGTTTGTTTTCAAGTATAAAAGAGAAAAATGGTTTTTGAATGGAAAGAACGGGAACATAGTGAAGAAGATGAGTTAGGCATGGAAAATGAGGGAGCTATGGAAGCCCTCGCAAACTGTGGTTTGAAAAAATTATTCCTCACACCATGCCTCCGAGCCCAACCAAAATTGATACAATATCTAGTCAGTATATGGGACGAAAATCAAGAAAAGTTCATCTTATGGGATCAAGAAGTTGAGATTGATGTTTCCGATGTGTACTTCATCATAGGATTATCACAGAGAGGTGCAACACCAATCCTAACTGGTAGTCGGCCTTGCATGGAAAACATGTCCATGGTCATGGATAGGGTATATCGAAGAGCGTAGAATTGATTTGGTAGTGGGAAAGTTTATATACAAACTATCCCAGATTTGACACTACGCATGGTATTTCATACCATCACCTAGGTTGCGAGATCGCAAGCACCGCATGAAGCAACAAAGACATAGTTGCTTCTTGCTATGGACTTAATGGCTCTGACCCTCTTGAACTGGGTAAAGGCAGTGACCATAAACATGAAGCGTCAATTAACTAAATGCAAGAAGACCAAACTGAAACAATTTGGTTATGGATCCATCCTGGTATCGTTCTTCTTGGAAGGATTACCAATTTTTTAGCGAGAGGAGGTCATAATTCCAAATCCACCAGCGAGAGAACCTCGAATGGCCTGATGGGAAGCACTAATGCCAAGGGCATGGGGCAACCAATAGATGTCTTAGAGGCCGAAATTGTTTGATTGGCTCTATTGAAAACTGATTGTCGTGGAGGATTAGCCCTACTCTGGCATAGATTTCACTGATGACCTGGACCTCCCACTCCCGGAGGGAGAAGATTGGGATGAAGATTTGGGTAAGACTCAATTTTTAATTTTATGAGTATTATGATTTTTTTGTTTATGTATGTTCTGACATTAAGTCCATGTGATGTATATGTTAGCCTAGAGAGACCTGCTGATATGTCCCCGATAGCGAGACGAATCCCTCACAATTTTGACACTCAAGGTGAGGGTAGTGAGGAAGATGAAATAGTACGCAACCTGGAGGGAATCACCTGAGGAGTCCTAGATTATGAATGTTTTGATGATGTTCCTCACGCTTATCAGAGACACACTGTAGGGATGCCTAACTAATTCCACTGCTTGCTGAGGCGGCTAGTATGGGTCGTGACATGTTATGATGAGCATCATGCTAATTAGACTCCTAGTTTTGTTTTATCTGCATGTTTTGCAAGACATGATGTCTTGAGATGTAACAGAAAAATATACATATTTTGTGATGTTATGATGCACACATTTGCAAAATTGCGATATATATATATATATATATATTTCCTTGCATGGATCTTTTTACATATGATGATGCATTTACAAACTATGAAAATGTCTATCTAATACAATGTTAGCCACTGTATCAGTTAATGTGTTTATTCATCTACGAATATGTTGATAAGTAATGAAATCAAAATGTCTCTCCAACAAACGAATATGTAAAGACAATCTCAGAATGTGTGGATTTCTAACCAAATAATGATTATTGAGTTGCAGAACAACAAGCTGTGAATCTAGATTTACAAGCAATGCACGTATGTCGAGGTTGATCGCCTCAGTCAATAGCTCAATGATAGTGCTATATTCAGCGACATTGTTTGTATTTTGTCCTAGATAAATACCTTACAGACCTATCAACTCACCAGTAGTATTATAAATTACCTAGGCTGCCGAAGACAGATTCCTGGTATTGCGGGAAGCACCATCCATGAAACCGGCATAGGGGGTAATAGACATCTGCACAATAAGCAAGACCCAATAATCAAGAAAACACTCACAAAGCACACCAAACCCAAAAACACGTACAAAAATGAAAATAACACCTATGTACACATGGATGACTTATGCATATTATTTTTTGAGATACAAACCATTTTTGGGTTGTTGAAGAGCATGGCATTCATAATCAATAAGCTCATATGCCTCATTTTGCAACACACGTTTAATGATGTAGGGCCCATGCCACATAGGTTGAAATTTACCTTCCCCCAACTTATCATGAACTTGGTCATATAGGAGGACAATATCTCTTTCAACGAAAGAACGAGGGGAAACTAATTCATCAAAATGAGCTTTGACTCGCTTCTTTTGTGCCTCGATGACCAAAGCAGCTAAGCGACGAGTTTCATATAACCTCTCTAAGTAAAGGAGACGCTCTTGTTCTGGCGAGGTGTTAGGCAGTAATTACATAGTTAGCTTGAGTGAAGGTATTTCACATTCAATTGGGAGTGTAGCTTCCAGACCATAAATCAACTGAAAAGGGGTGAATCACACTCTTCACTGAGGTTCGTTATGCCCAAATAGCTGAAAATAACATGAGATGCCAGTCTGATTTGTGGATCTGAATCGTACGCTGAATCATTGTGACAAGAACTTTGTTCACAGCTTCAACCTAGCCATTAGCTTGTGGGTAGTACAGCGTTGAGCTGTCGTGATGCAGACCCAACTTAGAAGTCAACTCCACCACCATATAATGCCAAAAATGGGAGCCATGATCGGTAACGATGGCTTGAGGGACACCAAACCTAGTAATAATATGATTGAAAATAAACTAAGCAGCCCATGAGGGCAGGATCCTTGAAGAAACCCGACCCAATTCTCTTGAAGGGAGTAGGGATATTATCCACATACAGAACGTTGTTCTTGGAAGAGGAGGTTAAGAATGAAAATTGATCGAGAGTAACAATTTTTGCCTCGTGTGGAAATTTCAAAATGCAGAAGAGGGTCGATGGAACGCAAAGCATATCATGGGTCCAACTGTGACCGAGTAGAAGATTTTAATTGAGCTTGGCATCAACTACTTCTACTTCAACGTTGATTGTCTTCCCTTTCAAGGTAATCGAAAAACTTGCAAGAACACCCAAAGGTTTTGATTCCCTTCCATTAAATGCTTCAAGGACAGTTGGTGAGGAATTCAGGGCCTGAGAGTCAATGGCCTTCCAGCATGAAGCTGACATGATACAGGTTGATTCACCTTCATCCACAATGGATTGGTGGATTTCGAGACCATTAATAATGACTTGTATAATGAGCGCAATCTGGTGTGGAAGTCGTGGGACGAAATTCTGTAGATTGAAAGTGAGAAGGCTAGTATTAGCAGGATTGATATTGCTAATTGGATATAATAAAGCTTTCCACTGAGATGGACAACTCTGAAGTACTTATAACGCAGACAATACTGTAATGTTGAGCACTACGGGCCTTGAAATTATAAGAAGACTTTCAGAGAACACCTTTAGAAGGTGGTCACAGAACGGGTTCAACACTGAGCCTTTCAATATCTAAAGGGCTAGAAGCAAGTGGGCAAGGAGGACCATCAACGATATCCTTTCCCAATGCCTAACACGACCCAGCATAATATTTCTATCGAGTAGCGATAGAAGTGGATGCAGAACCGTTCATCATGAACACTTGAGAGTCAAATGGTACAAATGACTGAGGCTGCTCAACCATCTGGGTTTGCTGAGATGGAAAAGGTTCTTTAAGGACAGTAGGAGTACCTTGAGTGCCTTTCAGTAATTTACTCACTTCGGCCCATCGAGGGCAGTCCTTGATGTAATGCTCTTCATCACAAATCAAACAGGGATACTTTATCTTACGTTGTGAACCATCATCAACACGAGATTTGGACGAATCTAGTTTCGGGGCATCGGCCTTTGCATTGCCTTTACCCTTATTTTTACCTTTAGAAGTCTTATTTGTAGGATTGGCCTAAATGGAATTGAACTTCGAGGTTTTACCAGGATTTGAGCTATACTGAGGAGAAAAATCATTGGAATAATTAGATTTTTTCTTTCCAGAGTTAGAAGAAGAAGACTTACGCGAATTCTGAGATACATAACCAATAATATCATCTACAGATGGGGTCATCAGTGCTTTAGAAGTTCCATGTCGAGGGGCATCAATCACAATATCATACAATATTCCCAATTAAGAGTACATGAGATCAAGGTACTGGGCACGAGAAATGGCTTGTTACTCGGTTACACCCTTCGCAATCTTATTGACAAAAGAGGTAGTGAACCAATGAGTAAGAAGGTGACTAGGAATTCCAAGCTTGATCAAGTGATGAAAACATGTCCATTCATGAATATGGTCCGAGATATGATTAGCCCGGTCCTATTTCAAGGATGTGAGGAGATGCATCCCAACTTCATAATGAACTGGTAACTGAAAATGATTAAGGAATGCCATAGCGAGAGAGTTGAAATATGTAAAGATACCATGAGAAAGATCGATATACCACTTAGCAACAACACCAGTAAGAGTCCATTGGAAAAGAAAAAGCTGTATGGAATCATCAACCCAAGAGTTAGAGGAGCACCACAAGTGGTAGGTCATAACATGTACTTGGGGGTCTTCTCTAGACTTGCCCTCAAACTTGGGACAATCACCAGAAATCTTAGTCGGAACCGAAGGACGAAATGGGTTGTGAAGAATAGGATCATTTGTTAACTTTGACACATCTGGTAACTCTAACATGGCGAGAAATGGTAATTTATGGTTAAAAGGCATAGCAGGTCCTTGATAAGAACCCAAATTCACATTCCAGCCTGTTTGAGAAAAAATATGCCCCCAATGGTTTTGTCCCAAAGGATTCAAATGATAAGAGGGATAAACCAAATAATTTTGTTGATACTGAGGACCAGGATACTGATTCTGAGTATACCATCGAGGTCCTTGCTGAGACAGAAAAGGATTTTGCAGTGGAGTGTAAGTATGACCTTGTGGCTGATTATACTACAATGGATTTTGAGGGTGATAAGAAAAAGCTTGAGGCGCACTATATACTGGTCGATATTGACCACGAGGATAATAAATGCCTTGGGGTTGAGATGGATGTTGATAAGTGGGTCCCTGTTGAGCTAAATAAACAAGGTAAACCGATTGCTAAGCAGATTTAACAAGTTGCTGAAAAGTAGGACCCTGCTGTGAAGTAGAGTAAAATTGCTATTAAGAAGACTAAGCCGGCTGTTGGACGAGTTGATTATTTTGCCCCTGCAGAGCAGATTGGACTGGATGTTATGGGCCACTAGGTTGGCCCTGCTGAGCAAGTTGACCTGATGGTTGTGATGCACCAGGTTGCCTTGGAGGAGGAACAGAGGGTTGTCCTTGTTTCCCAATGTTTGGACTAGTTTGAGTATATGATCCTGATTTTTGTAGAAAAGGTTTTCCCTAAGATAAATATATTTTACCCCCAGGACCATAAGATGGTCTCGGTTGATACAGGAGTTGACCAGAAGGTCCTTGGGGTTTTCCTCGTTGGACCATAGGTGGACCTTGTAAAGGTTGGCCTTGCAGACTGTAAGGTTGTCCTTGAGGACTAAATGCGAACCCCAACTGAGCTGAAGGTTGTCCCTGAAAGGGTTTTCCTTGTGGACTAGGGGGTTGCACCAGATAAGTCCTCCCAATATTTGGGATGATTTCATAGGGCTCATAAATAGGAATTCCATGCTCATCATAATGATGGGGAGTAGGAAACACATAGATGGGGGTACCGATAGCATCATAATGATGAGGAGTAATATAGGGAAAATAAATAGGATTACCATATTCATCATAACGGTGCGGCGAAGAGTTCTGTTGATGAATAGCCATTAGATACTCTTCAAAATTAAGGCCACCAGGTATCTCAGTCGAGGCTACTGGTGACTAACTAACTGGCGCAGACGTAGCCGTACAGAAAGTAGGCTGAACTGGGATAGATCTAACTGCAACCAATGAAGCAGGTATCGTCAGTGAAAATCCTAACGATGAAAGGAATGGACTCCTAGATGGAGTAGATGCTGCCATGGAGCCAACACCAGCAATAATTTGACCCAAAGACCTATATCCGGCTGGAAGTGACACCGATGGTGAAGATTGAGCAGACACATGAGTAGTGTTTTTAGGGAAAAGTTGATATTCTTCGTTAGAAACAAGGATTCCATCACAGCCAATAGGAATTGATGTGTCCATTTCTGAGTCCTTCGTAAGATCTTCGAAAATACTACGGGGACTAGGAGGCATAACAACAGCTAAAAATGGTGATCCCGACGTAAGAGGAGGGAACTCTTCCTCGTCCCCAAAACCAGACCAAGCACCCAAGGGAGGCCAATTGAACTCAACTATCTCGTCAGAAGGAGACTAGGCAGCAAGGGGTAAGAATGACGGGAGAATCGACTGCTGAAGCTCGACAGACCTAGAGGATTGAGAAGTTTTGAATGAATTGTCTATTAAAATAATACCTCTAGAAGGGAGCGAGGATGAAAAAACTGCTAGTTCCACCACCGTGACTGCTTCTCAACAAGAAGGAAAAATAAAGATCCGAGCAAAGACTCAAAAAACTGAGGCAAAAAAAAACAAGCCAAGTGATAGAAATTTCTAATGGGCATGTGATCGTGGGTAGTTTATTTTATGACACTGAAACCAAACTTTGTTGTTTCATGTTTTAAGAGTCAAGAAATAGGCAAAAGATGACTCTAGTCACTTTCAGTTTTGAATGAGTGCGAAAGGACAAGTACTCGATGATATTTTCAAATTTAAGGAGTCAGTAAAGATCAGAAATGACTGCTTAGGTATTCTAAGCAAGGGGGTATGCTAGGTTTCTATGAACTTCCAGATACACCTTGGTGATCAAATTAAAGAGAAATTACCAAGGACTTAAAATACGTGTAGGTAGTCTCCCCGAATGCTCTTTTCAGTGTATCACGGTTACAGGGCGGCAGACTCAGTTCCCTATGGATAAAAATATTGCAACCTATAATGTTCTCCATTTATATACTCGATGGGGAGCACAGGTCCATACTAGTGCTATCTGGAGCAAGATGGTGAATGACAGCTACTAGGTTTTAAGACACTGGAACACATATCTAACTTAGATTACTAGAATATTTCATTAGGTTTCAATGTTTCCTTAGGTTAATTTAAATAGATTTTAACGTTGATCTTGGATTAAGTTTCAATTTCCAGTCCTTAACGCATGTCAGATCTAAAATCTTCCTAAATGCAAAACTATATGCAGAAGGATACCATTTTCGCTCAATGAAAGCTATCTACGAGAAGGAAAGAAAACTTTCAGGTAATAGCACATAACGAAATCATGCAAAAAAATCCATTACTGCGTCTAATGCAATCTACGAAAAAAAAAAACTCTTTCCTAGTCTATGCAATGCTAGTTATGCGAGAGAATGTTTCATTTTCAAAGAAAAAAGAATGCAATATTTTTGTTTTTTCAATGCAATAGAGAAAAAAACACACTAAATGATATGAAAACTAAACTAAACACTAGCCTGAGAGAGCAAATGTGAAAGTTGAAACAAAATAACTCCTCCAACATAAAACAAACACAAAAACACCCAAACCAATGCTACAATCTTTTCAAATCAAAGAGAGATCTCTAGAATGACCCATACAAGCAATATAATCAGTGCTTGGAGTAAGAGGAAGAAAAATTAAACAAGAAATGCAATGATCATTCAACCAATGAACATACTCAATAGGATTAGAGAGACCAAGAGCAATTAAACAAGGAACGAATCCAACAGTTATAAAGAAACTTGATCTCCAATCAGAAGGCTTAGTGCACCAAGGCACTCAGAAACCCTAAGAAATCAAATCACACTGATAAGAAATGTACAAACAACTGAGGAAAACAAGCCTCTAGCAATCAAAGACAGTTCAAAATGCTTCAATCACTCTTGAAAATAACCCAGAAACAAGTACAATCAACCAAAAACTCATGAAAATCTCACACCCAAAAACTCACAGGGGCCAGTGCGACTGTCAGGTGGTATTCAGCAAAAAACAAGGGATGGCGCAAGTGCTACAAAAGCAACATGGGCCAATCGACATCAATGTTCAGGGAAAAACCATGCCAAGCCGGTTAACCAATGAAAAGGGAAAAAACTCAACAGAGCAGAGGTCAATCTTGACACTCTGGGGCTGAACAAGGGTTTGAAACACATTTAAACAACTAGGAAGGTAAACAACAAGATGAAAAAACCGAAAAAAAACCCAACGAGATCAAATACAAACTCTCACTGATCCCCAGCGGATTCGCCAACTTGTTATGTAGATAAATCCTCTATATGGACAGAGACGATCCCTCTAGCCCTAGGGTGGGTCTAGTAACAAGGAATCATGATAAGGTGTAGGTTCCTAGATATTTGAACGAAAGGGGATGTGATAAGATAGCCCACCTCTAGCCAAATGTTGTCATCGATAATCGTAGTAGTGATGATAACTTCTCGCTCCCAATTCGGCAAGTCACAATCCTTCACTTCTCACTCTTGGACACCTGCACAGAGATAAAAAAATGATAACCACATACCACATACTAATTTCATCCAAAATATACTAGTCATTCAGAGAAGACTAAGCATATTGCATTCGATAAAGGGCGAAATACAAGATGGAAACCAGACAATAGTCACTTATATTATTAAGTAGAAGGAAGAGATACAACCATGCTTTGACATTGCGGTCTCCTCTAGTGGGGTTCGGTCAAAGCACATCTCAAAGATTTTTGGGGAATTTGGACGGGGTAAAGGCCCTCTCGATGGATTTCCTCCTTGTACTACCTTCTCAATAACTCAGTTATTTAGCTATAGCTCAGTTCTCTTAGTTCAGCGCTTCAGCTGTATAATTCTCTTTGTTCAGCTAGCTTTCATAAAGGGAGAAGGCTTGTTTATATAGAGGAAAAGGAGGAGGTTGGGATCCCTACAAAGGTGGAAGGGAGGCCTATCCTTTAGAAGTGTTCCAAGTGAGGTGGAAACTACTAACTAAAGGAGGAAGCCTGTGGTTGTTTGAGTTCAACCACTCCCAATGACTCATCCCCGAGGTGGTTTGAATGGAACCTCTGCCTCTATTTTTAAAAAACATTTCATAAATAGCTTGGTGTGGGCATTCAACTAGCACAGAGCACCAAGTGGGATAGGCTTAGTGTTAAATTTCTGGGTCGGTGCGAGGAGGCAAAGGGCTACTCGCGCCAAGGCAAAAATATGGATTTTTACAGCTCTGCTTAAGGAAATGTCAACAAGAAGAATGTTTCCTTCATCAAAAGGGATGTAAGGATGTTATTTTCAAAGCATGACACTGCGTATTGGTCACATAAATTACCCTCCAATGTGTGATTGGGGGATTGCAAGGACAGTGACGAAATGCCGTGTAACACTCACTGGACCCAACCCGGCTCGACCCGCCCGAATGTGTTTCCTTAGGCGCCCTCACAATATTGCATTACCCGGCCTGACCCAACCAGAACGTGTTTCCTTGGGCACCATCACACGACTCGACTTGAGCCACCCGAACACATTTCCATGGGCGCCCGAACACGACCCGACACGACTTGACCCAACCAGACATGTTCCTTCGATGCCCTCACATGTCTTGACCTAATCCAACCCACCTAAATGTGTTTCCTTGGGTACCCTTAAAGTACGACATGTCACGACCTGACCCGACCAAAACTCCTTTCCTTGGGCACCATCACATGACCCGACCCACTTGAACATCGATGGCATGAGGGAGAAAATGATGAACAAGTCACACGAACGTTCACAAGGCACACGAGCCGTCACAACTTAGCATTTTCTATACGACCTCCCTCACACAATCTGACGAGAAAGCATTTCCTGTGGCACCATCACACGACGCGACTCGACACGTCTGAACAAAGGGCGCATGAGGGAGGAAATGGAAAAAGGATTGCACAAACGTGCACAAGAAACATGGTCGGACACAACTTAGCATTTTTTATATGACCACCCTCACATGACCTAACCAGATTCAACCAGCCTAGACATGTCTCCTTGGACGACCTCACACTATAAGACCTAATTGAACCTAACCCGACCCGACCCACTCGAATGTGTTTCCTTGGGTGCCTTGACAATATGGCATGACCTGACTTCGCATGACCCTAACATGTTTCCTTAGGCACCATCACATGACTCGACCTGGCCCATACGAACGTGTTTCCTTGGGTGGCCTCACATGGCATGACCCGACTAGACCCAACGCGACCCGCCCAAAGGCATTTCCTTGGGCGCCCTCACATGACCCGATCATACAACCCTACACATTGTTCCTAAACCCTAAAATCGATCACACGACCTGACACATTGTTCCTAAACCCTAAACTCTAACTCCTGAACATTGTTCCTAAACTCTAAACCCTATCATTGTTCCTAAACACTAAACCCTATGATTGTTCCTACACCCTAAACCCTAACTCCCGAAACGTCGTAATTGCAACGCTTTTCCTTAGCATCTCAATTATGAAACATGTCTCCTAAACATCGCAATCCCAACGATTTTCCTTAGCATTTCAATTCCAACACATGGCTCCTAAATGTCGCAATTCCAACACTTGGCTATGAAACATTGCAATTTCGATGCTTTGTCCTGAAATGTCGATATTCCAACGATTTTCCTAAATGTCATTATTCTGACGATACTCCCTAAACGTCACTAGATATATGCTTGTTAGCGCGATTAAAAGAATTGAGAAAAATTGGCCAACTTTCCGACAATACGTCAAAAGTGTCGAAACTAAAGCCTCAGAAAATTGACCATATGTACTAGTGACAAAGGTTCTTTTTATAAGAGTCCCACCCATCCATTTACATTTTTTACCTAGTTTCAGTCCCTAATCACCCTTGGTTGTAACTCCACATTCTTTACCACACCCATCCATGACAATCATAGCAAGCATACATCCATCTTGGGAATCAACTGACCTTGGTGATTTCCCCATCAAAAATTCTTATGATGGCCACCACTCACATTTACAGCTTTGACCTCAGGCCAATTAACCACCCTCATCATGAATTATAGCCATCTCTTGTCATCATCTCTTGTTAATATATCACATTGTACCTTGATACATTAGAGACCGTGCTCCCTTGTATCAATACTTGTTTTTATCGGTTGATGCTTCCTTCTTGTCGACTTCAACACCCATTTTTTGGGAAGGAGGTAGTATCTTGGATGATTCCTCACCAAAATAGGGGCATCCTCAGATAGCATAATGAGAATTAACATGGCCCACTTATGTCATCGATCCTATTGACATTCGACATCCATACAAGTTTTCATGTCAAGGATGGTATCATACTTCATAACCGTTGCACCCTGTCATAAATTCGTCAAAGAAATGTATATCAATAAGAATCTCTTTCATCCATGCTTACAGGGGAAGGTCTCCAACAGTCAAAGACCCATGCATCCATTGAGTTTGTTCTCTAAAATTTCGATGCATGTGGGTACCACATTCAAATTGTTTTGTTCAAAGAGAAAATGCCCCCGAGGGAATCAAAAACTGTCGTCATCAACAAGCAACAGGTCCCCAAATACAAAATGTAACATGAGAGAAAAATTATCTATAAAAATAGCTTAAATAGTCAAACATCATGAGTGTGGGACATGCCCACCTCATAGAAGTAATGCTTATTTTATCTCTTATAGGTTTCCTACAGAGCATGGTGTATTTTTTACTTAAGACAAGGCATCTCCCAACATAGTTGCAAAGCAAGTTACCCTCTCTCTCTCTCAAAAGGATCACACAGAAAATAAAGCATAATGTATTTTGGCCATACATTTCTTCCTAGACCTCTTACATTAGGAGGAAACTATTAACACCAAAAAATCGTACAATAAAAATACATTAAAAATGTCAAGAAGAAGGTACAGATGAAGGTTTTCAGAGAAGGAATACATTCGAGTAGACCAAAGATTTTTTTTTCTTAAGGTTAAGGGAAAATTTAATGTACAACACTGGAAATAAAGGAATTTTGTGCGACAACACAACTATTTCTTTGATATCCGCACAGTCCTGAGGAAGGCGAAATGTCACCATCTGGGACCACTTGGCACACTTGGTTAGGAAGATTCTCCACTTAGTACTACCAAGGATAGTCAACATGGAGCCACCTTGAGGCTTTAATGTAGCACAAAAAGGAATACCTCCTCCACCCTTGGTTAACTATCCATATTGGGCCAAGAGAAGGGGGAGTAATTCAAAAAATGTCTATATAAACCAACCTTTAGAAGAAGAATTGGAGACACATTGTTATGTTGGCCAAATTTCTTCATAGTAAACTAGCTTGCATATTCTAGCAGCAAAGGGCTTAGAAGGACTCATATGCTAGCCAACCAACATCACAGTATAAGAGAGATAGGTCCACTATTTGATCTTGATCTACCATCCTTTGAGAGATGGAACAGACGCTTGAAGGAACTTGAGGGAAGGAGACCTCCTTGTTCTGGGTATTTGAGCTCCATAGCTAAAAGGACCCTCTTCAAGTGTTTAGTGTTACATATTTTTTACCATCAAAACCTAGTAAAGTGATAATTCTCCACTTGTGTTATTAGGTTGGTTTATTCATCGAGATTTTGTATTTTTCATCTTGTGTTTTTTTTTTCTTAGTGTTGTATGATTAATTTTCCCTAATTCTTAGTTCAAATTGTGTCAAATATGTTCCACTAATAGTAGACAATCATTTTTTCTCTTATGACCTTGTGCAGGTACCAACTAGCTTTCTAAAGAAGTGTATTTCATACTCCCTTGCGCAAAATACACTACCACACCACCTGCCCAGAATTACATGACCTCAAGAAATTTCAATATTGGAATTTATAATATGCGCTCTCCTTTCAAGGTGGTGTACTCGGTGAGAAAATACTGCCATCGTATCAAATATTCACAGTTGGTTATGTTCTGAAGCTTCCTCTCTCGAACCTCCAACGCCTCCTCGGCAATGAGTTGAAGATGTCCCTCCTAATCTAGCGGGGGTGAATCAAGTGATGATTTGATGTTCGATCGTAATGCCTTCCTCAAACATGAAACATGAAATATGTTATGATTTTTTCTCTTTACGAGAAGCTATAACTCATATGCCACATCTCCTATTTTCTCGATAACTTGTTAGGGCCCGTAAAATCATGGTTTTAACTTATCGGCTCTCTTTTTCTTCAAGATAGACTATCTCTATGGTTGTAGTCAGAGATAAGCTACATCTCCTACTTCTAAAGTCATCTCTAACTTCTAACAATATGCACATAAATTTTGTCGATTTTTTGTTGTCTGTAGGTTATCCTTGAGGGCCCAAAGAATATCTTGACATCCATGGATCCAATCCTTTTCCAATGGTGCTCTGCCATACCCAAATTCTATGTCTACAAAATAAAGTGCCTCATATCCATATAAGGCTCGAAAAGGTTACATCGCTATGGACCTGTGATAAGTGGTATTATAGAAATATTCTCCTAAATACAACCACTTATTCCATGCTCTTTGTTGCCTCGCGACATAGTCTCGTAAGACACCTTCCACCCATTTATTCATTGATTCTATCTATCCATCTACCTCTGGGTGGTAGATTGTACTACGGGTTATCTTTGTTCCATCCTACCTGAATAACTCTTGTTAGAATTCTCCCATGAATATACTTTCATGATCACTAATAATGGTTCTGGGAAAACCATGTGGATGGAATACTCCCTGGAATAATATTTTTTTTATTTGAGATACACAAATTTTGGAGGGAATCACAAATAATTGGGAATATTTGGTTAAAAAATATACCACCATGAAGATACAATATTTACTTTGTGAGGAGGGTATCCCTGTAATGAAATCCATGGAGACACTTTCCCATTTTTGTTTCGTAATTAGCAGTGGTTGTAACAAACCTTCCGGGTGTGTATATTCAACCTTGTTTCTATGACATATACCACATTCCTTGACATATTTGATAATGTCCTTCTTGAGTCCCTTCCATGTGAACCTCTCCCTGATGGTCCTATACGTCTTCAAGAATCCTAGATGTCATACTAGAGAGGATTCATCGACAGCTTCTAGTATCTTCATCTTCATCTGTGACTATGGAACTAAATATATTTGATACATATAATAGATAATGTAATTGACAACTATATACTGAATGTTTGATGATTGTCCGTAAATGATATAACAGTTTAAGTTCTTTGAGTATTCCACCAAAATATGGGACTTCCAGTCCTCCACAATATCTATGAGGGATAAGGTAGCTCATCTCGTTGATAAGGTATCTGCAACTACATTGTTTTTGCCTTTCACTTATTCAATCTCAAATTCATAGTATTGTATCTTAATGACCCAATTTTTTTGCCTTTCGTTTAATACCTTTTGATCTAGGAAGTCTTTGAGGCTATTATGATCAGTTTTGATTTTGAATTGCTTTCCCACTAGATATGGTCAAAACTTGGCCTACACATACATAATAGGAAACATTTTTTTGTCATAAATGGAGTAAGAGCACACATAATCCTACAGATTCCTACTCTCAAAATCAATCAAGTGATAATTATGTGTCAGAACAACTGCAATTCATTCCCCAGAAGCATTGCACTCCAATACAAATGGTTGGGAGAAGTCTGACAAGTCTAGAAATAGGAATGAACTCATGACTTCATTTGTTTAAATGTATCTTGGGATGTATTTGTCCATAAGAAGCCTCCCATTTTTCTCAAGTCAGTAAGAGGTGCTTCCAACTGTAAATATACCTTCACAAACCATCTATGATAAGTACAAATACCCAAGAAAATCCTTAATTTTGTTACATTTTTTGGAGTGGGCCAATTGAGAATGACTTAATTCTTCTCCTGGTGTACCTTAACACCTTGGACTTCGATGATGTGGACCAGATATTAAAAAAAAATCATATTAAACTCATATTTGGATATTTTGGCATAAAATTATTGTGCCTCTAGTATTCCCAAGACCTTGTCCAGGTGTTGCAGATGCTCTTCCCATGTTTGATTGAAGACCGCGATGTCGTCGAAGAATACCAACATAAATTTGTGTAGATTATTGTTAAACACATGGTTCATACATGATTTAAATGTTGCAGGGGTGGTGGTGAATCCAAAATTAATCACTAGGAAGTCATAGTGTCCATAAATGAAAATTAAAGTTGTCTCTGGAATGTCCTGATCACAAAATCTGATTTGGTGATACCCCGAGCGAAGGTCAACCTTTGAGAAGTACTTGGTTCCCTTCAAATCAACCATAATTTTATCGATCTTGGGGTTAAGATATTGATTTTTGATGGTCTTATTATTTACTGCCTGATAGTCTATACACATCCTTAAGTACCCATACTCCTTCTTGGCTGAAACTATGGATGAAGAAAAAGGGAATGAGCTTGGTCGAATGTGTCCTAATGCCAAAAACTCCTGGATTTCCTTCTCTATATCATCCTTATATGACTTGGGTTTCCATTAAGGGGTAGTGATGACATATTAGACCCCTTCCTCTAGTTCAATCATGTGCTTAAATCCCCTATCTGCTAGTCACCTTAGGGGTATATCTCCAATGTTT